>OX453241.1:21289023-21820932 GCA_949709985.1 Luffia ferchaultella | reverse complement strand
GGTCCGCGCTCCTCATTATTTCTATATACCTTTCCGCGTTTTAAAAAAAGAACACTTCAAAGGTCGAAAACTCAAAGACGATGAAGCAGTGGTCGCCGCAGTACCCACACGATTGTTTAGAGACTCAGGATAAAGGCTTTTTTAGTAAAGAAAATTGAAGTCTGGAAAAAAGATACATCAAGTATATGAACTAAAAGTGATTACGTTCAAAATAAAATTAGTTTTGTTAAAAAATAACTGCGTCTTAGTCTCTCGCTCTCTGTTTATTGAACACCACTGGTATTTCAGCAATTTTCAAAAATTCAACTCTCAGTTACAGATTTTACTTTATTACTTTTCGTTACTAACTTCATGTGTCGCTTTTGCGTAAAATTTCAGTATTCTTGATTGTATACAAAATTTTACCCTAACGCAATTCAGCTGATTAGAAATTTCAAGAATAATTTTCATTTGTAAATGTTATTTTTTAATCATCTAATTAATTATTTATTATTAATATAAATATTCAATTATAGTTAGCTTTATATTATTTTTATAATTTTAATGTGTATAATTTAAAACGTATATGATAGTGAATTGATATGCTGACCTCCACAACTTTGGAGCTTAAAATTAAAAAAGTATTAATAATTTGCTTTTTGGAGGAAATACACAAAATTGAAAAAAAAAACTTTTATCAAGTGCATCGTGTAAGAACAAATCTAATAACTCGTAATGAAGAAAACATTGTTTTTTAATAATTTTGTAAAATATATTTAACAAATTATTCGATAATCGACCATTCTCCCTCTTCCTGTCTCCGAATTTGCAGAGCCTAAAATATATTTTTAAATACAGATTGTAGGGCCTCAGTTACACATTACAAATATTTAGTGTATTATTAGTTTAATCTTTCGTAATGTAATCTATCATTACTTAACTTTATGTACGCAGTGTTATACACATGGTTTAATTTAAACAGCTATACACGTATACACATTAAATTAAACAGTATGGTATTATTACGTAATCTATCACTATTATAAACGGCATATTTTAAATAAATGTTCAACATTATTAATTTTTTCTTGGCAATATAATTCTGTGTTACAAAGTGTCACAATCGTATGCGAATCAGTAAATCATAATATTTTATCATGAATTTTACGAAAAACATAGTAGCAGACTTTTGTTAATTGTTCAAAGTATATCGATAATTTGCGACTTTTTCAACGTACGTTAATATTTGGAACACTTCCGAAGTGAACTTAATTATTTTTCGGCGTATATTCACTAATTTTTATATAGGTCATAACTGTTCCGAGTTATTACAAAAAATGCATATTTAAATAATTATTGGAATGTAAGTGCACGCTTCTATTGGGTGTAAAGTGGCTTCTACTGATCCATGTAACAAAGAAAATAATCCTCTGACAAAGTATACATTGTATACATTTAATAATTCTTTTCTATATTATTTTAGAAATTATGTTCGGAATTATTCCAAGATGTTTAAACGCTCTTGTGCAGTAGGTAAAGCAAATCATATTTATGATAAAATAAAAAATAGTTCGCATATTACAAAAACGACTTAGCAAATCGTGAACAGCTAAACTGGAAAGCTAAAAGCGCTCAATATTGATGTTAAACTAAAAATTAATATGCTTTGAACATCGTTAGAAGTAGCCGAGGCATTCGAGAAGTTTTTCTCAGATGTTCCAGTTTCGACTAGCAAGTTCTTAAACTCCTCTCCCGCTCTTGCCGAATCATTACTCGAGCAAAATTTCAGTGAGTGCATGATGGATTTTAAGTTTTCTCAAGTGGACCCCACGGCCAATGCTAAAGCATTCAAATAATTAGGAATGAAAAATACTGCGGACCTCTATGGTCTTTCTGTTAAAATTATAAGTTCAATTATCGATTGCATTTCAACTCATGTTGCTTATTTATTTAATAAGTATATTGATAAAAATATATTGCTTATTTCATAATTATCGTAACATAAAAGATGCATACAATAAAAAAAAGTTGCTCGAAATATGAATTTGTTGCTCCCGGCTTGTCTGTTAGGCGTTTAGATCCACTTTTGCGGCACCGTATCTCCTTGTGTATGTGAACAGATTTTCGTCATTCCAATAATCGTATTGAGTAATGGAAATCTCTCGAAAATTAAGAAAAAAGTTTTACTAAAAGCAATTTAGTTTTGCGTAAAAGCTCAATACTTTAGGAACCCAATTTCACGAAAAAAAAGTTTATGTATAGAGACGATCTTAAAGGCATTTTCAATTCAAAGTAGTTGAAATAATCTTTAGCTATATCACCCAAAATTTTACATTATTTTTTATAAAGTTTTATAAAGCTACATAATAGTTAAATGTAATTATGACTTACATTAAACTATTCGATCACTTTGCGATCAGACGAAACTGTTCGAAGCATTAATACACTGCGGAAGCGGAGTTTTTTTTTGGCCAACTTTTCAAAAGTGCTGAGGCGCTGCTGTGTATATTCTATTGTAGTTTTAAAATTAATCTTTATATTAATATGATTTTTTTTTTAATATTAAATTATAACATAATAGTAGTAATATTTTGCTCTGTCATAAAGTAAATTTTCGACTTTTATTCGTGAAATCTGTCACTACTTTGTAACAAGTGATCGTATCGACTAGTAACGGTATCATTTGATTTTCTTTATATTTCATATTTTTTGCCTTCCAAAACAGGGGTTTAAATAACTTTTTTAAATATTAAATATTATTTAGAGACTCACCGGATCGTCCTTTGCGGGACCTATTCTGAATTTTCGTGAACGTCCACCAGTTGCCGTTGTGAAACCTTATTTTACATTTTACCTGTAGTATGTAAAAACTTTGAAAAAAAGGGATTGTACTGTCACTTATCTCTGAAAAATTCAGGAGACTTCTACTTATACAGTATTTTGATTTTAACTAGAATAAATTAATTATAAAATAAATAAGACAGTAGCAATAAACTCCCACAAGCAACCAATCAAATAGCATTTAATTTTTTTATTGTGAGGTTCTTTGGATAATAAAAACAATATAAACATGTAGAATTTTAATTTGTGTTGGTTTTTCTAAATCCTAGCCATTATTACTTATCGGCCAATCGGCTTGTTTTAAACTAGCTGATTCTGCCAATTGTTTCGATATTATCTATAGCTATAATAAATTATCTAGCTAATGTGGTGCTAATGTGATACACAACAAATAAAAAAATAACAAGTCAAACGTAAGTATTTGGAAAAGTAATTCGGGTTTTATTATCATAATAGCTTAAGGTTCAAAATCCTCAAATCAGCTCCAAAATGGCACTTGCAAAACTAGGTCGAAGGGAACCTCTGTGCCAAGTTAAAAAAAAATACGGCGCAAATAACGAAAACTTTAAGTCCTCCATCACCTCCAATCAGCTACATAATGGAGCTTGCAAAACTAAATACAGCATCTCAGACGAAGATAAAAATTATCTCCGATATTTAAGTGTACATTGATAGCAAAGTGAAAATTCGCATAATATGTTTTGAATGATTTTCCTACTATACGCTTTAACATACGTTAACCAAAAAAAAACATCGCAGTTGTCGAGGCGTCGTCGTTTATGCTTAGTTAGATTGCGCCAATTGCAATGACGAATTTATAAAATCTTGTAATGTCCCATAGAAGATTAAATGTTTGGATGCCCGTAAACTGAAATCCCGTTTAAATTGACAGCACGTAACTTGACACAGGTATCGCATACATGCACTGTTCTCGTGATTATTTTCACACGGTTCAATTAGAGTGAAGTGTACGCGCGTCGTCGCTTCCTGTTTGTTTTAATCATGCCGATTCAAATAGTTTACGCCGACCAACTCCATACATACACCGGGCACCATGTCTATAAACCGGATGCCTCTAGTTATTTACGTATCTCATTCTCGTTCTTCCCAATATTTACATTTAACTTATGAAAATAATAATTAATTGAACAATTATCAAAAATGCAATTTTTTGTTTACTTTGGTAACGAAATAATGAGTACATTATTGAAAATTTTACATTTGTAGGTCACTACATTAATTAAAAGAATACCATTTAACGCTGCGGTAGTGCGGTAGTAGATTGTGCGCTGGCTATGGGTAACTTGTTATAACGCCGCGCCTGCCCATACCGTAGGGAAGACCAACATTAAACGGTAAGCCTTTACTTTTCCCGTACGTCATAATGGTCCGAAAGTCTGAATTTTCATACAGTCGTAGTAGTATATTAATTTGAAATAGGCTGAACTGATTCACGATCGATACTGCCTATGTAGAAATGTTCTAACTCAAAGTGGCATGCCACCCCACAACGATTTGTCTTTAACAGTGTTAGTGAGTTTGTATAGTTATACTAAATATAAAAAAATGCTCTTCTAAACGTGTCGCATATAATTGGCTAATTAATCAAACAACTGAGCTATCGGTCAAGACGCCACGTGTACAACACTCGTAAATGGAGGAGGTGGAGGGGTATGCTACTTTGAAATAGACAATCCCTACCGTGCGACCTGTGCGCCACTTTTTTTAGTTTCCATAAGCTACCAGGAAGTATTATAGATGCAATTTACATCCATCTGTCTGTCTTTCCGCAGCTTAGTTAAGTGACTTTTATTACTAGAAATCTTGTAATATGGCGTGGGTATACATATTTATCACGCCGGCAATATAGTAAAATAAAATCTAGAAAAAACTGCGTGTCTTGCATTTCGACATCACAAACTTTTATGTATAATATATACCGAAAATTCAGCTCGCAGATTTCCAAGAACTCTGTACCTCTCTTAACTATCCAAACCAAAAATCATAATGAAACTTAAATTATAAAACATAATAGGAGGAGTGCGACGCATTGCGCAGGTTTTTTAGTGTAGTATAGTATAGTAGTATGTGTATAAAAGTAATACGTAAAAAAATAGTAAATTCCATAGGACGAGGTGGGCTGGGCGCATGCGGCACGTCGCACACACCTCCCAGAGTTGGGAATTGTAAACTCGCTGTTCTCTAGGATTTACGACGACGACGTCGGGAAAATACATTTCCTGCTTCATTGTTTCCTAATTTTTCTAAGTTCTTTTTTGCTTCTCGCTCTCGCCCACGCGCGCTTTTATCTTTTCTCTTGTTCCGAAGCCGTTCCGGTTTAATTGTCACTTTTTCTTCCCCATTTTTAACTGAAGTCGTAGACACGCCGAGCAGCCTCAAATGCAATTAAATGGATTCATTATGTAGTTCCTCGATCTTTTTCGGCCAAATTAATTGTTTCACTCTACTGCCGTTACAGTCTCTGAATTAATGTCGTTGTATCTAAGGCTTTCTATGCGCATTAAATCTTTTTTACCCGACTCCGGAGGGTAATGTTTTTCGATTGTATATATGAATGTATGTATGTCTATTTTAATATTTATTGTTTTGTTATTAGAACAATATATCTATCAAGCGGCCCGAACTTGTTCTGCCCGTGTTAATTTCCCGGTTTTTTTCACCGCCTCTATTCTAGTTTTCATCCAGATATTTACGAAAACGAACTTTCTCTGATTTTGTAATGAGCTTTGGACGCGTTATATACTCTTATCACCGAACTTTGAAAGTAGCAGCCTAGAAGGCGCACGCTTGCTTAACTTAAAATCAAAACCGATTAATTTTGTCTACTTTATTTATTTTATGATTTTTTTATAGGTATCTACTTTTCATTCAATAGTAACTATTTGTGACGGGTAATACACAAAGATCTAGACACAACATGAACATCTAAGTAACCAATCACGTAAACCATACGACCGTCCCGCCCGTCTACCGTCTTCATCCTATGGCTCAAATGTGATAACTTTGGTTCTCGAATTAAACGGCCAGAATTATTCATCTATTGAACTGATCTGATGAAGTTAGCAAAGATGCATATAGATGCAAATGTCAGATATTCAAATTCATGTACTGTCATGAGCACAATTCAAAATAAATATTTAACAACGTTACGCATTGTTTTTTTAGATAAAAAATCACTTACATAATGTTCCATGTAAAATAAATATCCGAATATACAGTTCTCATTTTGTTCTAGATCTGCAGTGTCTGCGAAGAGATAGCTCTGGTTCCTTTCCTTTTTTTTTTGCAGTTTAATTAAGCGTTACGTAAGGTCTCGCGGCGTTGACGTCCCTTAAGTAGCTCTGTCCTTTGCTAGGCCAAACTAGTTAGCTGACTTCTTTTCCTCGTTCTCTATTTAAGTAATCCGTTGGTCTCGAGAGGTGGAGAGGTATTTTTGTGTATATTACAGACGGCGATGTCTAAGGTAACGCTAATCAAACACACACAAACAACAATAAAACAAAAATAAAGGAATTATCTTCAGATATCGATAAAATTTTAAATCTGGATTAGAAAATATTAAATCATAATGTAAGTCACAAAATAAAAACAATTTTACGTAGAAACACAAGGGCGACACTTTGTGCTACGTAAACTTAGTGAATTATTCTTAGTTACAAAACGTCGCTTAGAAACGAGTATCAGCAGATTAATTAATATGTGAATAAAAACGCGTCCTGTTTACAGTTGATCCACTAATCTGCTATGACGGAACAATCGCGGCCCCACCATAACGACGACTTAAATAGAAACAAAAAGGTTCTCAAGAAAACTTTGCGATAGGAATAATCCCGAAAGCGGCCGACACAATTTTTCATTTCATTCACGTTCCCTCGCGATGAAACTTTTTCTCTGCAATTTTTCCGTAGCGGGCGGGGAGCGATCAGGTGGGACGCTTTACCAGCCACGGCACGTAGCCGCCTCTGCCCCCTCCCCCTCCGAGCCCCTCGCCGCACACCCATGCGCTGAATACAAACTTCATTAGGTACTTGATAATTAGCCCGCTAAACGCCCCCGCACCACGCCGCACGGGCCACGCTCAGCACAGCTTCAAAACATCCACTCTAAATAGATTTCGCACTGGGGGTAAGTTCACTGATAAATGCGCTCGGTTAGACTCCCATATAGACTACACTTACTCGCTGTATCAAATACTGATCTCTGAATTTACTCGTATATTAATTAAACGCTTGGCAATTACCATTTTGGTTGTACGTTTCACCTGAAATTATTTATAGCTCACATATTCCACATTGAAAATAGACAATTCAATACACAACATAGTTCGACATACAACTTTCGTGGAAAGCTCACGTCGTTATCAAGTGTCACAGCTTCAGTGGCATTTTTACTAAATAAAATAATTATTCACTAAAGTAAACATAGTTATTTTATACATTTGAATTATCAAATGAACTATTCAACACGCTCAGGAATGGAACTAATTTGACGCATTTTCGCACACAGATTTTTTAGAATTTCAGTATCGATGAAATAAAATTAATCCTCAGTTAGCCTTTTTCTAAGAATTTATATAAGTGTATCATTTCTTCGAAGGAACTTAGCAAGACAAAATTTGACTGAACGAGTTCTATAATAATAGGTTGTCCAAATATAAATCCGCCATTATTCAGAAAACTTTATTATAAATTTTAATTTTAAATTTACAAATACTTTTCATTAATGTATTGGCCGTCGTTATCCACAACTTACTGCCAACGATTTGCCAGTGTGAGAATCCCGCGCTCATAGAAAGCTTTCGGTTTTTCGTCAAAAAAGTTTGTCAGGTCACATTTTAGTTGGTGTTCGTCATAAAAAATTTTTTCTTGTAAGTAATTAGATAAAGCCCTGAAATAGGTGGTAATCGGTTGGCGTAATGTCTGGCGAATAAGGGGGATGTGCAATAATGGTCCATCCAAGTTGCTGTATTATCTCATGAGTTTTCTTGCAAATGTGTGCTCTGGCATTGTTATGCAAAAAGTAAATTCTATCCTGATTTCCTTTCAGATTTTTAGATACTTGGTCAAGCTGGTTACAGTAGATATCCGCAGTAACTGTAGTATTAGGTGGTAAAAGTTCCCAGTATATTATTCCTCTAATTCCCCACCAGACGCACAGCATAGCCTTTTTTTGGTGACTGTTTTGTTTCGGTGTTGGTACTGCCTTCTGACCGACGCTAAGCCACTGACGCTTGTGGGTATATAATTGGAACCTGCCAATTAGGTTGGCATAGTCAGGCACTGGCCAAATCGCCTGAATCGTCTCTACACTCTTTACAATACACTTAAGTTTTGGATTAATGATATAATTTATCAATATAATGATAACACATTTTTAAATAATAATTTTAATCTATAAACCGCCCAAGGGCGTTTCGGACCACGCAGAGACCGACTATGTAGTCGGTATGAACGTTTGTGGTTAAAATTCAAATAAGTTTAAAACAAATATCGTACAAACTACTCATCATATCTTATCCAAAACATTTTTTGTTGGAAGTGTTTTTACGTTGTATTAACTTCATTTGGCCACAATTTTCTACTTCATAGTTGATAAATTAAGGGGGGACACTTTAGGACTTCAGGAGCGCATATCTCAACAACTATGGAATTAAATCATTTTTAAAGACCTGTCTGTCTATAGTTATCTCAAACCTTAATGTGCGCTGGAATTATTTTTTTCGTATCTTAGTTACATGTACATGCGAATTACTCAAAAAAAAAATGTCTCGTTGTTTCATTACACCATTGTATAGCGGTTCATGGATTGCATTTATTTTCCAAATTTCATTTATATAGTTCCAATCGTCTCCCAGTAAAATGGCCATGTCAGGCAGACGGATGGACAGACGAACAGACAGACAGACACATAGAAAGAAGAACAGAACGAAACTATAAGGTTTTCGTTTTTTGCCATTTGGCTGCGTTCCGCCTACAGCCTCTGATGACATTTTTTATTTATGGAACATGGTAAACACGATATCTTTTGAAAAACGCTTCAAAACCAAATCCTTTTTTTATAATAAAAAAAAAACTGTTTTTATTAAACTGTATATACCTTTACATACTTTTGTATTAATAGAAACTACAAGCAATGTTGTTCTTCTTGACAAATTTTGGATTACCTGCCGTATTGAAAAGATATAAATGTCGTATTAAACTTTCTAACAATACCGTATTTCCGACACATCCATTATTAATATGCGTGTATGAAATATGTAATAAAAAACCTAAATCGTATTTTGGAATACATTATGAAGTTTTAGATTCACCCGCATTTATATCGTACTTTTTTGAAAATATCTTTAGGCACGTTGGCGTTGGGGTATCATTATGTACATAAATTTTAGTGTTAATGAAAATGATGTTACGATTTATACAATTTTTGGGAACGCGGTGTGTAACGAAATGCGAACGTAAAAAAGACACCGGGAGTTAGCCACTGTAGTACGTGACATCACAGCTACTATTATGAAATGAGATGGTTTG
This sequence comes from Luffia ferchaultella, assembly GCA_949709985.1. Taxonomy (NCBI): domain Eukaryota; kingdom Metazoa; phylum Arthropoda; class Insecta; order Lepidoptera; family Psychidae; genus Luffia; species Luffia ferchaultella. The sequence continues at coordinate 21,811,564 of OX453241.1, read as the reverse complement.
AAATGGTAGAGAATGGCAGAATATGGTAAGATCTATACTAATATAAAGCTGAAGATAATATTATAAATAATATTATAAAGCTGAAGAGTTTGTTTGTTTGTTTGCGCTAATCTCAGGAACTACCCATTCGAATTGAAAAATTCTTTTTGTGTTAGATAGTCCATTTATCGAGGAAGGCTATAGGCTATTATTACATTACGCTACAACCAATAGGAGCAGAACATCAATGAAAAATGTTGCAAAAACGGGAAAAATTATTGTTTTTGAGAGCTTCCGTTATGCGAGCTGCGTAAGCAGTTGATGTTAAGCAAAAATCATGTATTACGCAATTGTTCCCCTTTAAAAGTTCCAACCAAAAGTCCGCGATAGCATATTTGTATCTTTTAAGATTAACTTGCTATCCTTTTTTATGGCAATCAAATTTATTGCTAGACGCGCCAGAGATTTTTTTAGTTTGGATGATGATGATACCATAATGTAATGTGTAATGATGCTATATGGTTGGACTAGCAACCCGCCCCGATTTCGCACGGGTGCAATGTACTAACGCGTGGAACGGGAAGAGGAACGTTTCCGTAGTCCATCCGGGCGAAGCCGGGTACGACCGCTAGTTTATTATAAAATCGTCGAAAATGGTAGAAATTGGTATAACGAAATTATAAAAATGTCATGGTACTCATTTCCTAGGTTTTCGAAAGTGCTGATTAACTATCTCTCTTCATTTCTCTTATCGTGGTACTAGTGAATATGGAACGTTCAACATAGTTGTTAAATCTTAGTTTTTCAATTGTTAATATGACACTCATACATAGTTAAATGTCTACAAATACATTTAAAAATTATTTTAAAAAAATAAAATAACATGGTAGGTAAAAAACAGTAAAGAAGCTAAGAAAATTGTGTAGAATATTGAATTAAATTCCATTTCAATGGAACTTAATCCATGACAGTAGGAAAGGTATGTATTTATATTTGTAATTTAAAAAGTCCATAATCATAAAGTTGGTGTATAACAATTTTATTATTATTTGAATAGTTTCTAGTATGCATTTGTTATCCCCTGCGTAATTTCCGGAAACTACAGTAAATTTATTTGAAATAATCAATTATTTAATTTTCTAATTATAAAGTCCCTAATAGTATTTCTATTTGAATATTCGCTTTCGGGTCAACATTTCACACAAAATATTTAAGACCCGTGACATATGGACGGACAGACCGACAGTACAATGATAAGTAGAAGCTTTCGTTTTGCCCTTTAAGTAGAGGACTCTGAAAATGTTTTAATATCAAAGAATATATAACATATTTAATTCACAATCTGAGGCAATAATTTTTCTTTCTTGCATCTAAGTATACGATAAAATTATCAGTTTTAAAAAGAGTACAATATTTTATATAGACAGTGCTGCCTTGCCTTAATATCATAAATAATATTATAAATAACATTTAAAATATTAAACTAGAATTAGCTCGAATTGAAATTTAAAAGAAAATATTTATTAATTAGCTCTTTTTAACTATCTAGTTTGATTTTTCCAAATTTTCGAGTGGATTTTAATTTAAATACTTATGCGTACTGTACAAGATTGCATTCGATTGATAGTTAATTCTGCCATCTCGGTCCATTCCCCGTGGTACGCTTGCAATCTCGTCCTTCCTCATTTTATTTTACTTTTTAAGCAATAACGAGCATCCCGAGATTTCCTCGCTATCGCCGCCGACGACCGGCGACGAATATCAATTTATCGCTGCACGTCGCGTCGCCGCCGTCGACCTACATAGATGTTTAGATATTGGATATGCGCCCGTATGTCTACCGAATCCCAGAAAACGCCTTCATCTCCTCACAAATTAAATCAGCATTGCAAACCCTCATATTGTACACTGAAGTATGCTGATGTTGTGATTATTTGTATTAAAATATTAGGGTGTCCTCGGTGGATTAGATTTCCGCTCACAGCGAAGCATCGATGAAAATAACTAATATACTTTTCGTTTCCATTTTTCCTACTTACTTGGCTTAAGAATTCTAATGAAATCGTGCGGATAGTGGAGGAATCAGTTTTCTCGCTAACAGAATAATTTATAAGGAATTTATTTGAACTACTATTTTTTGTAATAGATATAGAATCGGGACCATGTAATAAAGTTGGTATGCCAGATACTTCGGGCAGTTTTTGGTTTCGCATACCAAGATATTTTCAAAGAGCGCATAGAAACGAACAACATTTAAAAAAAAGATTGTACGTGATTAATAGATAAAGATCCCCTTTCATACACTTCATATTGGTATGTTAGACCCGAAAAGTGTTTTGCGAATTTTTTTCTGAAATAGAATGAAATTTCCTATCGATTACACTAAATACGTTAAATACATATAAACTATTATAAATACACCGCGATGGCAGTAAAACATTATTAGTATTCCTTTTTGTAGTAACACATTTTTTAACATTTTTCGGATTTTTAAATCTACGCATACCAAGCTTATTTTTGCGGATAATTTTTAACCTATATACGTTTCATTATAGTCAATTAAAAAATGGTAACTTTTTTATTGTGGTAGTAAATTACTTTTGTCGTGAACAATTCTAACCCCTATTTCCTCGGTTTGCTCAGCACATGTCTAACATCGCGTGCGTGTAGTGATTTCGTATACCTTGCTTACTATGCCGGGCGCTTAACGCGATATTGGCGTGTATTTTTGAGATTGTGTACACGAATTGGCGAATCAAAACTCCTTTGACGAGGATATCCGTCGTTCGTATGCAATATTAATATATACTGGAATGTAATCTCAAGTTTTAACAATAGCACCTACATAACTTACCATTTTTCCTACAAAACCGTCTTATAAAAATGACAATCGTCAAAATCACTTCAGCTTCCTATACTTGTTACTTACGTTGTTACTCATAGAGTAAACAGCAGCGTTTGGTTTTAATAGAGTCAGAAATGTCACTTAACAGTATCGAAACTGTTGAACGCAATTTTGCTGGGGGTGAAGACTGGCGCGCGGGTACCTCGCGGACCAAAACTGAATTGGAACTAGCCAAAAATACTCCAGCGAACTAGAAGAAGAGTGGTTAGACGGTAAGCGCAGAAGAATGCTTCTAGTTAATTCTTTTATACTTTTATGGTTGTTACTACAGTTTGTAACTCTATAGACCACGCCCTCTTTGACAGAGGCACCATATCGCTCGGTCCCATGACTCCTACATGATATTTATAGGATTCCATAGTCCCACGAGTCCAACCCTTATAGTTTTTCCATGTCCTTTGTTTGTCTGTTCGTAGCACAGATGTGCATTTCCCTCGCAGAATATTACTACTATAAAGTTGGAATTTCGTATGGTTATGCGTATTTGTAACCACTATGTAAGGTGTGCATTCAAATCTTTAAAAAAATTATAGAATGCTTAGTGAGGGGACTTTAAATATCAGGACTGTTTCATATATACACATTAACATTCTATGTTAGAAGCAAAGTCTAAAGAACGCAGTCGCACTCAAGTTTTACGTATTAGAAAAGTTCTTATACCAATAAGTTGAACCGGTCGGGAATCGAGGCTTTAGTCCCGCACGTATCAAGCAAATTCAAACTGCTGTATCACGAACGTTGTCATTACCTTCAGAAATTCAACATTGAGCGATTGCCACACGAATTTCAACTTAATTTTTGTATTTGATAACTTATTTTTGTTATTTTCATGCTTTTCGTCTGTCTGTCTATGCTAAATAACCTTAATTTATGTATTTGATGACTTATTTTTGTTATTTTCATGCTTTTCGTCGCCCTGTCTGTCTATGCTAAATAACCACCTTAGCGATTCTACTATTGCATAATTAATTAATTCAATTCGAACAAATTAACATGGTCTATGTTGGCTATGTGTTTTTGAAGACGTTTATGTCAGATTCTATTTTTTGGTCCTTCCAGGATAATAAATATCATATTATATTATTATTACACAGTTCGGAAGGCAAATGAAATTTAAAAAAAATTATAGTAAAAAAAATACGCAGCAATAAACTATAAAAAAGTTGTATTGGTAAAAGAAGAAGATATTATTCAGCTTTTCGATACACAACTTTGAGCTCTAATTTTACAGTCGGTAATAGAATCTCGAATTCTAATATGTATGAGTCAACTATACCTATAGAGGCATACACTTTCGACTATGATAGATAACATTCTTTAAGCGATGGCCCATTCTCGAGAGCGAAGGAATCTGCAATGTAAATTTGAATTACAAGCGGTCGCCGTTCACCGGTCGCGATCAATATGTGTGCGGTACGGGAGCTGGGATCGTAGGTCGCGCGCGACGACGGCGGCGCCCACCGCGCCACTCGCCCTCGCCTCGCCTACGCCGCCCTGCCCGCCCTGCCCCCCCAAACCCCGCGCTAACTTCGCCCCGTGCCCCGAGTTAAAGCAGCGCGACACCCGTACGTGCCGCACAGACATGTCGCCGCCGCTACCGCCGCCGCCGCTGCCTCTTCCGCACGCTCCAAGAACTAACTTTTAATAAGCCTGCGAAATAATATTGCTTCGCCCGTTCCTCGTGACTTATCGAGATAAGTGATAGCAATTTGTCGGAGAAGAATGCGGATTGTGAGATCTAGGACCTCGACACTCCCGCCCCGGGCAACTTTCCGTTTAACTTAGGGAGTTTATTGAGCGAACTTAGATTAAACGCCTGATTAAAATACAAAAAACAATTTTTTACTATTGGAGAAAAAGAATGGATGCATATATTTCTTGTAAAGCGTACGGAAACAAAAATATATCTTTTTTCATATTCCTCTACATGCCTCAAGACCGTAGTGGCACTTTCCCGGAAAAACCAAGATTTTTAAATATTTTTCATAACGTTAACTTACTACGAAAGTTATTCGTGAAATATGATTTTTCAAGAAAAGCTTCGAAAATATTTGTGATAATTACAAAATCAATGAGTTGCTAAAGATTCCTTAAGGATGTCTCTATTCATGTTGTAAATACAGGCTAAAAAAATTATGCGACAGAACTATACAATTTTATTTTGTGAGTTACCCATTTTATCAACACATATGAGACTTTGCTGACGGTTCACATCAATAAAAAACACTGTGTTTCTATTGGTGGTATAGTTACTTGTTATTCGTGTTCATCATAGAGATAGGAATCCTTACGCCGCGTGTCATAACAACGAGACCTCAATAGGGACTTTAAGTATTTTGACACTGCATCTTATGGAATTTAAAATTGAAATTTTTTCTTGATGTATTTCTAACACACAAAGACATGGTTAGATCGAAAAAAATGAAATATGCCCCTGTCTTATGAATAATACTCCAACCCTCACCAAGATGATCAATTCGTATTTCAAATAATATACGAATATTTCGTTCAACGGCTTCTGTATATTAGAGACGCGTGGGATTCAATACAACCTCTATGATGGAAACGGGGAAATGGAATTTCTCGTGACATTGTTCCTTTTGTGAATTTTTATGATTAAAAGATAGCGCTCCAACCGTGCCCAAACTGTCACAAGTAGTTAGTTAAATTATCGTTTTGTTTGCATTTTGAAATCTTCATATAATTCATCAAATTATCTATGTTACATGAAAATATTTTTGGCTAATATGTTTAAGAATAATAGACAGTGTAATTTATTAAATGGATTGGGTGATGATTCTTTATATTTCAGTCCATATAATTAAACTGAAACAACAGCAGTGAATGCTCTTTAACGTATAATAAGATACACCTACGTATGATCGTATATATTTCATCCACAAATATTTCACCCGTTAATGAGTTAATTGCTGACGCTACCTGCAGATAAAATCAAGATATTGTTGGAAAAGCTATTGTGGTATTGGCTATATCGAGTGCGATGGACGATAATAAAAACTATGTAAACGCGCGATTTATTCACGTAACGGTATTAGATTTTTAATCGATGAGATGAGTTTGTAGTTTTCCGCGCTTTTTCTTGACAAAATTGTAATATATACGTAGGTTTCGCACTAGTATATCGGGTTGAAAATAATTCCTGTGAAAATACATTTATTAACATAACTTGTAGCAATTTTTTCTATAACAAAAAGAATACATTGATTTATTGCTAAATTCTTAAGCTTTCTTCGCGTCATCGCGTTTTTTTACCATGAAACATAAAATACATTTTTGAAATACCATACAATACTTTTATTCATAAACAAAACATTAAATTCACATTTATTCGAACAAGCATGTGTTGTTGAACTGAGTGAGAGGTTCTGTATTTTACCCACCACCCGCGAGGGAAATAATTTTTCGCCTGAGGTAGACGCTCTGTTTTCCACTGGCCCTACATGGAAAATAAACATAATGCTTTAAAATATAAATAGTTATGATAATGTTAATCACATTATATATTAGTTTTATATTAGTACACAAGTTTAATTTATTATAATTATCATTTTTATATTCATTGGGTTCTAAAAAAATATATTAGGTCTTAACCTATGAAGTTGCCGTTTTGTATGAAATAAGTTAAAGTATTTTTTTTTTTCAAACATCTTTATATCTCTTATTCAAAGTAATCACCCGTGTAATCGATGCATCTTTGTCAACACAGTGGGTGTTTATTGATGCCTTTCTTGTAAAAATCAACTGGATGGGGGCAACAAACTCTTCAAAGGCATTTTGTTTGTCTCTCGGGAATTGAATTTCTTTCCCGTTAAATTTTTTTCCAATTTTTGAAAAAAGTAATAGCCCGTAGGTGCAAGGTTTGGTGAGTATGGCGGATGAGGGAGAACTTCCAACCCCAACTCTAGCAACTTGGAGACTGTTTGTTGTGCAGTATGGGGTCGCGCGTTGTTGTGAAGGAGCATCGGGGACGACCGATTGACCAAAGCTGGTCGCAGACGTGTGAGCTTCTCCATCATTGTCTTCAGTTTTTCACAGTATACATCTGCAGTAATGCACACCAAACAGTGACCATAACCTTTTTAGGGGTTATTTTCCGTTTAACATGTTGCTTTGGTGCTGAACCAAGATCTAAGCAACTTGCCGAGCGCTTTCGATTGTCGAACAGAATCCATTTTTCATCACAGGTAAATCCGGTTCAAAATTCCGTCATTTCTGTGCCTGTTGAGCAACGCGAGGCAGGTCTCGACGCGTACGTTGCGCAGGCGATCGTTAAGTTCGTGGGGTACCCAACTATCAAGCTTTTTTACTTTGTCAATTTGTCGCAAATGGTCCAATATTGTTTTGATGCTAACATCAAAATCTGCTACTAGTTCAGCTGTTGTAGTATCATCAGCTTCCACAATCGCCATCAATTCATCATTGTTGACCAAAGTGTCCAGGCAACCACGAGGTTCATTATTCATATCAGAATTTCCAGAACGGAAGCGGGAAAACAAATAAAGGGTTATGCGTCCGTAAACGTTGTTGATGTTACGTGCCGTTTGTGCCGCATTAGTGCCACGACGGAACTTATATTCCATAATTACACGAATTTTTAAAGTGTCCATTATGATGAAAAATTTTAAAATGTAATGAAAACACAACGCTAATCAATAAACAAAAGACTGACTTTGTAAAAAGAATGTCATGTTTTTAAAACAAAATTTAATTGAATTTAGAATTCACAGTCGATCATTTATTTATTTGCTTTATAAATTTGCTTGAAATTAAGATTGAATATTGCCAAAAAAACTTATATTCCAAAGCATCTCACAATGTTGTAGCGTTTAGTTACTCTACTTGATTTCCATCCTAGTCGTGTAAGATAATTAAATCCGCTCCATAATTTGCTAAGAGCGTTGTAGACCTTCCCCGAAAACAGTCCTTATCCAACATACAGTTCAGTCGTATAGTCGTAATAGCCGAGTGGTAGCGAGCCCGCTTCTTGTCTAGGAGGCTGTGGTTCGAACCCAGGGTATGAACCAATGAGTTTTTTCTAACTTTTGTACATAACTGTGGCAGTCGTTAAAATCCACCAACCCGCACCGGAGCACCGTGGTGGATCAAGCTCTAAGCGTCCTCATTCCGATGGGAGGTCTAAGCTCCTGCAGTAGGGTATTAAAGGGGCTGATAATATAGTATGGTATACAATTTAGTGTTTGCCAGTTTTAAATATAATTAGCAATTTATCCTTCAGTTTTCTCGATTAGACATTAATTTTGTTTTTTTATTTTTGAACCTCTCAAAAGGTCTGCCGGCCGAGGTGTTTCGTCGCGTCATTTATAGGTTACTTAAGAAAATATGTTTGAGCTACTATGTAAAAAAATAAAACCAGATAAAAATAAACAGGACTAAGTAATTACTGAACTTTACTACTGATAATTTAGCTTGATGATATTCCGTCTAAAATAACAGAAATGAAATATATTTCGATGCTCTGATTATACGATGAACATTGTATAATCTGATTAATATGCTTTCAAGAACAGTCTATATTTATATTGACAGTAAATTTTATTTAACGTTTTTGCCTGTTCTTCATGAGTAAAAATTTAATTGAATAACTTGCAAAACACAAAATTCCTAAAAAGCATTTCAGGAAATAAAGATTTTACCAAACTTAGGTTGCTAAACCATTTTATTCTTAATACCCTTCCACGAACATGAATAAAACTTTCACGTGTATGCATTATTTTGATTCGAATGTTTTGCCTTTAGTCAAAGTTATAATTGGGAAAATTCATTGAAACTGCGCTAACTATGAAAAATTGAGAAACGACTTTTAATATTAGGTTTATTAAATTTATTAATGTCAATTTGCACAATTAGTTTACGAAATAAAATAAATAGTTATCAAGCAAATGTTGAATAAATTCTTTTTCGAATTCACCAGCTGAAATTTTTTCCTTTTTAGGGCGTAGAAACGTATTTTTCCCCTCTTTTCAGAGTAGGTTGACCGAAAAGTTTATTTTGGCCTATTAACAGGTTATGAAGTAGAACCTGATAAAAGTGGCTATTTCCAGGTCTTCTGATGTATGAGCCTGTCTCTCGAAATCGCTGGAGTACTCGTTGAACCGTAGATAAAGATACACCTAATGTTCTAGCAGTACTAAGGTGATTTCTTCCTTCTCATACCATAGAATAATTCGTGTACGTTTTTCAGATGTTTGCGACAAATCGTTAGAGCCGTTTTTGAGAGCGAAATCTATATATATATAAATCTCGTGTCACAATGTATGGCTGGGATAAACACCTGGAAGTTATCAATCTGCCACAGAATTAGAAGCGTGATTCAAGGTTAACATACCCACTACATTGACCCATTGGCGCCAAATCGGCAAAATTATAAAACACAGCTCTGTTCGGTTAACCCTTCACCGTCCGAGAAACCGTTTCAACGCCATAGTAGTTACACTGGAGGACCCTCCGTCGTTCTCTGACTTTAAACTGTTTTTCCGCAATGGACAATGGAAAACAGTTCAGTTTCCGAGAAGGCATTCATAATCTTGCTCATTAGGTGGCAAAAATGCGTAAAGAAAATGGGTAGTTATTATTAAATAAATAATTCTTTTTTCTTTATGGTTTCTAGTTTGATTTTTTCTTATTGTATACCAAATGGAAATTTCATATTTCAACCCCTACATGACAGTGGAACGTCGTCGGCGTGCATTCCACACGTTATTTTAATAGTTTTTTTTAATGGATCACTTGAATAGATTGTATATTGAATCTTTGACTTTTGAGGTATTGTATCTACTATCTAGTCTTGCAAAGAAAACCGTAGATCATGTGGTTTTCTTTAAAACACTACAAACACATCTATATTAATCTGAGAGCTCTGTCTGTACATCAATTTTTTTCCCCCAATTTTGTAATAGATGTTATTTTATAACACATTGACTTCAATTATTACCGATCTTAATGAAAATTGGAATATAATAAGAACATGGGGTGGTGCAAATGATTGGGCATATATGACGTTAAAGGGAAAAATGAGGAGGCTTTGTATGGGAGTACATATATGAGTAATGATGACTTTCGGGGATTTCGGATTTTCACATTTTAAGGAGGGGCAATGGGGGGGGTGGAAATTTGTTATTAATAGAACCTTTCACAGGAACAAATTTTCTAAACATACTTTTTCTGCTATAGTGATAAAAGCCAAGAAACAGCCCCTGTAGGGATTATTCTTTTGGTTGATTGTTGCTAGCATTTGTAGCTTGCTTGCTTGTGGCTATGCTTATAGATTTTTAAATATTTGTCATTGTTTAGATGCTTTTGCTTGATTATTCTTATTCAACAATATACGGGAACGGCCAAAACAAAAGAGACATTCGAAAAATTGAAGAAATAATCTACACTGAATGAGATATATGGGGTGTCTTCAGTAGGTAACTTAATGACGCATTACTATTCGCACCGCGACACGGCGGCAGCGGCGGCAGGTGTGTGCGCACCGACACACTTTACATAGATAATGAGCTTACATGTGATCATATACGCTTTAGGGTGACCATATCGTGCTATAAATAATAGCAATTTAATTAAACGTGCTATTAGTACCAGTCGAGCGGTCGCGTGAAAGTGATATGTATAAAGGACCGTTTTATCGGACCACACACTCGAAGCCTATACATAGAGTGCCTTAAAATAAGTTTTAGAAGTGTTTCATAATGTGAAATTGCTCAATTAAAAACAAATAAGAAATGCATTTATAACGTACATTAATGACAGATATTGAATCACGTGTTTCATATTTTTTTTCCCTGTGTATGCAATATAATTAATGAAAAACTGTTAACTAACCTCTAGATGCATTCAATCACAAAATCCGTCGTACGTATAGTAATCCATTCGATTTATTCCACTATTCGTTCGGGTGCGGTCGTCACCTCGGATTATGGGTGCCGTAGATCGGGGAGGCTCATTGATTCGCCCCTTCCCCCCACCGGCGGCTGCCGATCGCAGCTACCCGCCGTCGCTAATTTATCGCGCGCTGTTCCGCGCTGCCCGCGCGATATTTCATCAGTGATTTACGCGTATCGTTACTTAGTAAGCGCGCACAGACACAGAGACGCCGCGCCCTCTTAATACACCCGCTTTCACTATTCCTTTGCATGCCATGTCCTCTTATCCGAGTTCACGACTCGGCGAATTATCAAATTACCTGAAAAAGCTTTTCGTGTGATGAAGGAGGTTTCTCCCCGCATGTGATACATATGTATTAGTGGAACCTTAACGTGCCACACGTGAAATAAACAATAAGAAAAACAATCCAGATCTAAACAAAAAACCTAATAATAAATAATCAGTAAACGGCAAAAACATAAGAAATAGTATCGTTTCGAAAGGGCAAATTAAGTTTTTTTTTTCCGGAAACAGTGAATATAGTATGGAAGTAACTTATTTTGGCTGTTTAAATACGTGTATACTGCATTTGAATTGTAGTTAATGTCCAAAATTACAGTATTTTTCTTTTTTACAACCTAACTACAAAATAAAATTTATGTCGCATGCCATTTTCGTAAATCGTTGCTTGGGCGCGACTGATATATTATTATGGAGAACGAACGACATCAAATGTAAAAAAAAAATATTTTATATATTAATTACTGTTTTAAATAACACTGTTTTATGATGCCTATTTAAGAAATGTAGAATGGCATAGCACCAATTATAATACGATTTTGCACGTTGTTGGCCGAAATAATAAATAGCGAACGTATGCCCTCCATTATTATTTCCGAATGCTCAATAATGACATACATCAATCACACGATGTGTCACGCCAGCTCACGCTGGCGTCTTTAATCGTTGTCTGTAGTTGCTTTTTTGCTGACGATGCGTAGGCAGAGTTTTTGTCATGGACCCTAACCTTTTGCTGCGCGTTTCCTTCCTAATATCATAAAATTTCGCCTCTTCCGCCAACGTAACGTGTTACTTTACCTTTTTTCTTTCATATATCTCACGTGGTCTTGTATAATAAAATTGGTCAAGTGCGATTTGAATGCGCGCATTAAGAGTGTTCCGAAGATCTGAATTTTTAACAGTTATTCAATTCGATTTGGCAGAACGATGGAAGTGATATCTCGTATTTATAATAACCATAATAAGTACACAAACTTTTAAAAAAAAATCCGTTTATAACGACTAGAGCGCGGTACTTTCGGCTGCATTATTTCATTTGAAAAATGATTATGAATAAAATTAGAAAACGGTACTGACACACCTCAATAGTAACGTCTATTTTGAATGAATAAATAACATTAGCAATAGCTTTTAGATTACGGACTATTCGGCTAAAATGGACAAACGAATTGTGTTGTTGTACTGTTGTTGTTACGAATAGCATTTTCTCATTTTTGAAATCTTTTATACCGTGGTTTGGCAGTGGTTAACCTAAATAAACCATTCAAAGATAACAGCATATAAATAAATAGATTAATTAATAAAAATATTTTTTACCGGATCGAATTATGAATCTTAATCATTCTCGAATCAACATGTCTATCTGTTTAGGAACAGTTAAGTGACATACACACGGACAGAAATATTTTCGTAATTTTCTATCACATGTGCTGTGAGGACGTTGATCCTAAGGCAACAGAAGTAGCCTGTAGGTTTTATCGAAATAGTTTATGAGTGTAAAAATGTGTGACATAAATGCCCGTATATATATTTTTATTGTGTTCATTTAAAAGCTTGAATTTATTACACCTCCAGAGGAGTTGAATTTTAGTATTTTAAATTAAAATAAACTTCATACCTCTGCGCGTTCCTGATATGAACGGTCTTGACAGATAGACAGACGAACAAGAAACTGATCCTATAAGAGTTTCATTTTTTAAGGGTAGAGAAACTTAAACTGATTTTACTAGAACTCCGTTCACTTCAGCGGCTTAGTTATTATACAACCTAATAGTTGTTCGACTGTAGATCTCTTAGGAGGTAATTCATTATATAATATTTATAAACTTATAATATATATATTTATAAATTTATAATATATATATATAGGACGAATTAAATAGATTTATTAGTCAACATAATGAATTATTACATCATGCTATTTGTATATAAAAGAATCTCCCTTATATTTTATATAAGTGAATTAAAGGTCATTGTGGTAAATATAATTTTCACACTTTTAAAATCCATAGTATATACGAAAACCGGCCATCTTCTCTCCTCATTTCCGAAACCACTGGTCCTGAAATTAAATAAAAGACTATGAGGACTCTATCATAGTTTACAGGAAAACCTAAACTAACATCGTAAGTCTTTAAATTTCCACGGACAACAGAAAATGTTCGTCAAGAGAAAATACGTATAAAATGTGTCGCTTGATTTCACTGGTCTGGTAGTTAGGTTATTATGGTAGCCTACTCATACAAAAGGGTTGGGTCCGATTTTTAGCCTGAACGAGAGTCACATTTAATGAAACATTGTAGGTAATGCGCTTATTTATAGCACGGAACCCTCTCCGCCCGAATCCGATTTGCATTTGACCAGTTCTTATGTATATTGTGATTGTCGAGAATATGCGATAGTATAAAATAATAAAAAAATGGCAATAAAAATACTTTTTTTGTCTGTTGAATAAAGGGATACCATTAAGACGACCAATCACCGATATAGTTGATCGTGTTAGAATTAGCTTCATATTTGGCAACGAGCCCATAAAAAATATTATTATCATCTCCGAGACCCTCGATCCCTTCCTCTGTTAAGTGTTCCATATCGCATACAAAAATTGTCTATTTATTGAATACGTAATTTTCACAATACTCTACTGATAATCTCTTTTTTTAATGAAGATTTCATGTTCACTTCCTGGATAATTTATTGTTTTTTTTTTTTACTTTTACTTTACAACTCACTAGGTGTGTTATATATATTTTTTAATGAATCTTCAATAAGACCTTCTCGTTCGCGTGTCTTGAAATAACAGTAATTTTTTGCAACCACGACATTGACACCTTCTACACACGCACGGGCACGCACACACACGCACACACACACACTCACACTCTGACACACACGCATACACGCACACACACACACTCACACTCTGACACACACGCATACACGCACACACACACTGACATCCATGGTTCTATGCGTATCCTAAGTCCTAAGCACAGACAAGTCAACTTTATAGACCACGCTTTGACAGGGAGTAGCATTCGCCAAGGCTATGTAGTGACACTACATAACTATGTCACTAGTGAGCCGTCAGTTGTAAGCAGGTAGGAAGCCATTAAATTGTCAATTTTGAACGAGCCAATGAAAACTAACCGACTTCTCCCCGCACCCCGCCACTTTTTGGCGATTTCGTTTTCATACTGACGTTTATTAAAGCGTGGTCTATAGGTTCACTGGTCTGTGGTCCTGAGTCAATCTTTAATATTGATTGTAATTAGTTGTTTCGTGCAGCCTCCCGTAAACTCGTGATCATAACTGGTTGTATTTGTTTCAATTATTGTGAATGATCATCATCGACTCCTATAGTAGTCGATAATAGGCTAACCACCCAGCTTAGGAGTCGGTGACGGACTGATATCTAATGACTACTTCCGTACAACCTTTTTTATACCTATTTGCTAATTGCGTTTATTGTATGTTGCAAATAAATAAATATTTTTTTTTTTAATGTTGGTTGGTGTTGTTTAATTTTTCATAATGGTTTAATGTTTAAGAGACTTATTTTTAGGAATATTTATTTTGTATTGTTCCATCACTTGCGTTATCAACTTTTATTAATCTTTCATACTTTGGGCTATCATCAGTTTGATACTGGAGATTTTCCTCTAAAATATAAATTGTCCATATTTGTACTTGACACCTGTTTACTAATAAGAACCAAAACTATGTCAAATTACGTCAAACGATCTCGAAGACAAAAGGCTCTGGGGAGAAACAGATATATTCCATATTAATTTCATAGGTATTTAATTTCGTTAAACTACAAAATGAAAATGAATATGTACTAAATATTTGTACTAAAAAAAAAAAACAAAATTTTGTGATAAATAATTTACTATCATGGCTTGAAAAGTAATCCATTGACAAAGAAGAAACAGACTAAATTATTAGGTGCAAATAGTTTTTATTATAACTTTTTAATTTTATTTTGTTTATTGAGAAATAAACAGTAATAATAAAAAAAAAACGGGTACAAAACAACGTAAATATTATTATATTTTAAATTAAAACCTTTTGTCTCCAAACGTGAAACGTAAAATTTTTGCATTAGATGAAAATGGTATCTTAAATATTGAAATTTATGTCTGAAACCATGGATGTTTATAGAGATGCCCCGTTATAACAACAAAAATGTGGGCAAAAGAAAATGTTCGCCGTATACCAAATATAGGTACCTACACCAGTTGATGTTTTCAAATATTCGCTGTGAAGTAGAATTTTGTGTAACGAGATTTTAACATCTTTTATAATTGTTACGGTCATATGTGTCTACTTTTTTTAACGTTTTTTGTATATTCAGAAGGCCATTTCTCTGGAAAATATCTAGAACCTAGGTGAATAAAGATTTTTTACTTAAGTAATTAGTGTTCCGCGGCGGGGTGCGGGCGAGGCCTTTATTATCTAGCGGCTGGCTGTTAGGGCGCAGTCTCCGGCAGGCGGCGCATTACGGATGGGTTTTTCGGCGCGGGAGGCGCGTCACACATGCTCCTAATTGATCATTTAGTGGGCCAGCTTCTGCGCGCTCCTCGAGACCCGGCCGCCTAGATAACTTAATAAGGCACTGTGTTTAGCGAAACACATATCGTGTATATTATTTTATAATTATGGCGTACCCACCTCGTAATAAATACCAGTCAAGTGCATATCGGGCTCGACTTTAAAGTAGTATTTTTTACATTGCTTTTTTAGAGATTCATGCCTCAAAATACAAAAACCGATAATCCTTCGATGTGACTACTTCTAAATTTTATTATTAAAAATAAACAAATTTAATAGTTCTTAGAAATATTAAAATTTAATAGTTATTAGAAAGAAATCCAATTAGTCTATTCAACTATCAAAGTAAAAAAATTAATGGATCTAAAGTGAATGTGGTTTCTTATCTGTATTGTGAAAACTTTTAACAAATAATCACATAATAAACAGATCTGTTTATTTTTTCTATTGCTACAATTTACGAAAGTACTACTATTTCGAATTTCACTCTTAAGTTTTTTTGCAGGCTGTTTTACGAGCCAGAATGGAGTTAAACCAGTATCTAGCTGAGTACTATAAAAGTGTGGAATTGAACCTATTTTAAATAAAAAATATTAGAGAAAAAACAACAACAACACGTAGACGGGCTCAACAATCACCTACTTCATCTATAAGTTTATAGTACCTTTTTTTCTAATTTTATTTTAATAACATAAATAATTCTAATCTATGATAACCTAACCTGAACATAAAGCAAAACGCAAAAATACCAACCGCCACATCATTTCCCGATGAAAATGCGCGGGACCCGTTACCAGTAAAACGTCCAAAGCACTAGCAGAGGCATGAAAACTTGAATCGTTAGTCGTTCAATGGTGATTCGTGCCGGGCAGCGGACGCCCGCCCGATTCGTAGCGCGCTCGCCGCCCGCCCGGCCCGCCGGAAACGGTGCAGATATTCCGGCGCGCATCCGGCGCCGTGCCGCGCACCGTTGCCCACACGAAATGTGCCCCGGCACGGAATATAAATTGCATTTTGTTAATTTGAACGAGCGCGCTACAGCCAAGCTCGGCTAGTGATTCCTACAATGGAAATTGCTTTCCTGTATTTCATACCGACTTTCGAGCTCTCGATGTTTACTGCTAATTGAATGATATTTTATAGATTCAAATGTCTTGTAATCCTATTTTCGTTCACTTTACTCGTGTTCTGTTAATTTAGCTCTCTTTAGTAGGAAATATATTTTTAAAACGTAAAAGGAATAACAGAAAAAAGTAATTAATGTTTTGATAAATTTTATTAGTCTAAATATTTTTATTTTTACAAAATTTTCTTTGTTTTCCTTAAAATTCCAATTGATAACGTATATGGAGCGTATTCCAAGCTCTATATGTTTTTATCATACGATACGACTGCAACTATCAAATACCAAGCCCTCATCACGATGTACCACTGCTACCTAGCGGTCGCACTTGGAAACGCGAACCGATTCATAAGATGCTAGTTTTGTAGTTCGTCAAAAGAGGTCATAGCTAAATATATCTTCCAATCCAAATTGTGATGTCAGTTAAAATTATACGTCTTCGTTGTTAAGTTAACACTTATATAAAATTAATATATTTAAATTTAAAAAAAAATATTAAATACTTCAGATTGTCTTTATATTTATAAAGAAATATTCTCAAATGTAGTATCAAAATTTTTGGTCAATTCCCATTGTGATATGATGTATTTGGGATATCAAAGCAACTATTGTCGTGTTATTCCAAACCCGAAAACAAAAGCAGCACAAACTTTTACTATGAACATGACAGGAAAAAATACTAAAACTTGTAAGAAGTATTCTTATTTCAGACGCTTCGCCCGAAAAAATGCAAAAGCCCGTATCTCTCTCTTAATTTCATTAGTGAGAGAAGCTCAATACCACCAGTCGGTGTCAGCCATGTATCAATAAACTGGGCAGCCTGAGAAAATAAAATACAACGCTTCTTGAATTTACTCAACCCAAGTTTTTACACCGTTCGCTGCTTTCGATGGTGCTCTGCTACAATATTTTTAGTTGAAACCGGAGCGGACAATACAGCAGTAAAACCTCACGGTAGATGCGAACCTACGTTTATATCCGAAGGATACATCGATGAATCCATTCAAAATAAAATATTTCTAACACATTCCTGTAGTCAACAAAAAGTGCAGTTTGTAATGAAATTAACATCAATATGCCCAAAACCTTATTAATTTCATTTACAAGCTTTAAGATATTCTTCAGCGTCAAGAATAATATTAATTTATTTTAATAAATATGATAGTTCCATACAAAATGTACATATTCATCAAAACCTATATGTAATGTGAGTTATTTATTTTAACACTCAGGATGTCCTATAATGATACTCGACTTCGTCTCATATCAAAAAGCTACACTGGGCCCGATCTTCATTATGAATTTAGTTGCATAAATAGGTATTTTACTATTTGATACAAAACGCTAACTAAGTATATATAAGTGATTAGAGATATATAAACTTTAAATAGCAAGGGGATAATTACGGGCTAGTTACGTTGAAACGTGACTAAGAACAGTAACAAAGTTAATTTTAAAAATTCAAAACTCTCGTGATAAAAACGCTAATATAAATAAAAAATATAGAGAATAGATTGATAAATTTTAATAATCATCATAGCCATGCACGACGTTTAAATTACCATCTTAAATGTTATTTTCGGTCGCTTACAAGAGAAATGCAGTTAGTTATTTCACTTTTTTTTTTAAGAACCACCTTTTTAATATTTTTTTACTTGACGTTTTTGCTTTTTTTGTTGACGTTTTTGCTTTTTAGAGATTAGAAGGCATAAGCCCAACAGTTGGATGTTTATAACCAGATTATAATGAAAAAAAAACCGTTTTGAATAAAATTATTCGGCTAGGCTTTGCTTCGTGCCTGTAAACACATCGACTATAATATGCAGCTTGCCGTACTTGTATCATAATGTACTATTAAGAACCTGCTCTAAAGTGATCGCTATGTAATACAAAAAAAACCACATATAAATCTCAACTGTTTTACAGAAGCACATCTACTTCTACGCCCTGTCCTTATCTGTAAAATATGTCTAAGAACTTGGTATGAGCTGATATCTATGTTATACAAGAAATCTCTTTAACATCGGCCCGGCTTTTTTAGAAAAATACGTCTACCGCAGCACCGCCTCGTAGCCTATCTTTAAATATGTTTAAGAACCTGCTCTGGAGTAATATGTATATAATACAGAAGACCACATCGAAATCGGTCTATCAGTTTTTGAGGAAAATAATAACAGACATACACACAACCTCCTAACTCAAACACATAGTAACGTCTCCATCCCGTTGTGTAAACGTAAACAAAGCACGTAACTAACGGTGTCGCAGTTACATTGAAGACATGTTATTATATCAAGACATTATCAAAATAACATTTTTTGAATTTAAAAAATTATGAACATAGCAGGTAAGCAAAGATAAATTGAAATTATAGTCAAATATTACAATTAATTTTATTTGTTTCTCCGACACATTGTATTACGGTTATGTTTCATCCAATATAACACTTAAGGAAATAAAGTTAATTTTATTTGTTTGTAAAATTTTATGTTATAGGCATTAACGAAAATTTGTTCGAGTGATGCAATCTTACATTTTATAACCATGTGCTCAGCGAGGATCAAGTCCTTTTGAGGGTTAAATGCACCCAGTCTCCCCTACTTTCATAAGACAAGCAGTAATAAATGTAACGAATCAATATTTTTCGATTCGTAACTTCGACAAATACGGTCAAAAAGGTTCACTGTGTATAGGACTAGCCCTCATTGTAATAAAATTTTGAGTTGCTTATAACATCCTCGTCTTGCCTGTGCCTTCAAGAGCAAATAAAAAAAGATAATAATAATAATTATTATAATAAATCGTTTATTTTACCTCAAAATTTACAATTTTTAGCTTTTACATTCTGCCTTCCACACTAGGCTTTATGCCTGTGTCGTGGAGGCCGAACCAGTTAACATTGTGAAATTTTACATGATCTGTACACAACTAAACAATCACGAAACTCTTACACAAACACGTCAACACTAGCGCTATCCACAACATATTTATTTACATTTTACCAAAATAATTTACCAAACGAACAAAAGTAGGCACCAAAACATTCGCATAATCAGAAATCAAGTATCCGCTTAACGATATTCTGGTTGGCACGATTCAATGAGCCACTTACCGACAAAAAACAGTATCACGTCACTCAAGAGGAGATATTTATAAAAAGTGTAAATTGTCTAATAGAAGAAAAAAAATTGGTTAAATATTAAATTGACATGATTTATAGGGTATTTTCACATCAATGCACGTATAAACTAGAAATTTTACTTTGGTGCATAATCCGGCTTATCGATATGAGAGATTCGTCCCTCGAAACGTAATATAGAAAAATTTACATAAAAGAAACTTAACCTAGCCTACTAATTTAGAAATGATATTAACTTAATTAATCTGCAAATGATCAAAGTGCCCAACCACATTATAGTACTAACAAACGATCGGGCAATGACAGAAATTGTCATCTAAAACCCTACGGTTATTATATTGCCCGAACTTACTGGTTATTATGAATAATGCTCGGACATTATATATACTGCCCAAATTAATAACTTGATCCAGAATATAGATACAATATTGTGCTGTAGAAAAGGGGTCGTTTTGCAATTTAAAAATAAAGGCATAAAGTATCACTTTGAGACAAGTTTAAGAAAACTAACAGAATCATGTGTCCGTTTCAATATACATTTGAAAATATTATAATGTGTGTAAAAAATTAATTTCTAATGATTTTGATCCTTAAAGGCGCCGGGAACCGATATGTTACTTTACTATATCAGTTCCTACCTTTTATTACGTTACACCGCATCACAACAAAATATTGGTGTGTTAGGTGCTTACGTATAAGTTTACTTAGTGGTCCCCGACGCCGACGCTTTTAAAGTTGAACGATATCACTGATTTCCATACCAACTGACCAGAAGTTAGAATGTACATGTTGTTATATTTACTTTACTATCTTATTAAGTAATGTGCGTCACAAAATTGTTGTTAAATTTATTAAAATATGTTTCTTTCTAAAACGAAACGGTTCTTATTTTGGTATGAATTTTTTTGGTTTGGTTTGATTTAAACCGAAATAAAAATAAAATTGTTACGTGATAGAAAGAATAAATTTTATGAATTTAACGACAATTTCATAACATACTTTATTTATTATGATGATAAAATAAATATAAATACGCCCAGTTTTTTACTCCTGGCCAAACAATTTCTGTATAGAAATCAGCGATTTCATTTAAGCTTAAGGATCAAAATCATTTGAAAATTACTAAACCTGTATTATTTTAAAGTTTTTAAATATTAGTCTTGTTGTGTGAAGTTTCGTTTCATTTTTATTAAGTTTTTAACTTAAGATTTAGAAAATTGGTTATAAACATTCGATATTTTTTATTTTAATAAATTATACCAAATCTTAATCATTCACATGCTCCCATTAAATCGCCTCCCAAATTCATAGTCTGTAGTGTACCCCACCGTGTCTTATTATATTGAACACTGTACCGTATCAAATCGTGTTTATAAATTCACTCAATCTCACTCACTCGTTCATTCTTTCATTCACTTTACATCATTCACAAATTCGTCATAAACGGTACTACATCATGTACCAAAATTCACAATTTATCCCCAATCCGCTGTCTTGCTTCATAATCAGACTCCAAAATCACTGTTTGTATATAACCTATTCAATGAGACGATTTAAATGAGCGCAAACACGATACCTCTGCTGTAAGTTAGTGAGGAATTTTTTAGCGTAATAAATAAAATTATCATCGGCATAACCTTAATACAAGAAAAAAGAAAGACCGATCTTGCTGATTATGTTGGCCGGGACTCAATCAAACCACAAAATCTTATAAAAGGGCTATATTTACGCTTTTACAATAACATCCCAGTTGATATTCAAAATTCACCCCACAACAAGTTAAATCAACAATAATACGAAAGCTTTATACAAAAGCTTATTACAAAGTATCGGACTGCTTCGATGCAATCCATGCGTGTAGAGCGCTCGATTATTATAAGTATTATTTATTTTTGAAAGTGAGCTTCCCTCAGTTCTTACGTTTTCTTCTGAGACGAACCAGCACTTTTTAGAATGCGCCTTTAAAGGACCTTTTTTGAGCCCACAAATTCAAATACTCTTGTAGTGTCTTTTAAGATTATGTTACATAAATACGAATTAAAGATATTTAACTTTTAATTTGATCCCCCACACGATTGATTCATTAAACAGACATTCCGACTAAACATTTAGCCTCCTCTAAATAACAATGACCATTTTGCCATATGCAATTGGCCCAAAATTATTATTATGTGAATATAAGTTGCCCCAAACTGAAATATATATCATTGAAAAGATTGTGTAGGATACGATATTTTTCATAAAGCGTCCTTTTTTTTATGTATAATACATTAAAACTAATACATGTGGCGACATCTTTGTATGTTTGTATACAGTTGCATTCGAACGTTTTTATTCCAAGCAATAGGTTCGTATTTTTCCGAAATAATACATGTTACGTGTTTGAAAGCTTACAATATTTATTAAAAATTCAATAAAGTTTATTCGAGACAACTCTAGTGATAGCGCTATATTGCGAAGGATAATAATTAGTTAGATAACGCCATCTATGGTAAATTATAGCAGCTAATTCGCTTTCGCTGCGTACATTGGATGATTTATCTACTCCATCGAAATTTCCCTTTTTTCAGAGGTTATCAAATTCCGTTGTATAATATTATAATAATATATGATAATACCTCGGACATCCCACCCAGCGCCATCTAGTTCTAAACTAAGCAAAGCTTGTACTATGGATACCAGACAACTGATATAAATACTTAGAGGTTGCATAGAAAATCACAAAATCGAAGTTAAAGGTATTTTCGCGTAAGTTTATTTTTGATATTGATTTTCTTAAGGGGCAGTCTTTTTATTTTTATTATACAAGTAAGCAATTATGTGGGTCAATACTGAACTTTGTTCTTTTCTTTGTGATCGTTTGTAAGTGATTGATATCGAAATATGTGAGGGTACATGATATATAACTTTCTAATTCCATGTTTCTACGGCAAATGGTTTCTGAGTTAAATCCTGTCATAGACGGACCGACGGACGAACAGACAGACAGAGAACTGAATCGTATAATAAGGGTCCCGGTTTTTGTTTTACAGGTTCATAATCCTAAAAGGCAATATATTCAACTAGTGTGCTATAAAATCGGTGGCCCCGACCCGCAGCTGATTATTTCTATAATGGGGAATTATGTTTTGGACTCGATACGTTATATTATTGAGCTGATAAACAATTTTGATTATACTTTCGGTGTCGTTTGAGCTGTCTTTACAATATAATGTATTTGTAAACTCATTTCCAGGAATAGATACAATCGCATACGTTTGAGTTAGCTTGGTAGCCATATACCAAAGAGGCCTTAAACAATTCTAATTAGTTAGGTTACTGCTGTGCTGTCATGTCAACTGTTCTGTGCTGTGCTGTGGTGCTGTCATGATAAAAGTTTATCAAAATCTCTCTGCGTCTATTTATTTAGGTTTGTAGAGGAATATAGATATCTGTATGTCGTCATATGTCGGACGATCTAGAAGTGACTTATTCAAATGATATTTGTGATGTAACGAACTTATTTCATACATTCATCTTTACACTAATACGATGAAATTAAAGTAGTATAAAGTTACAATAACTATATGTAACTACAAAAAATGTAAAAATATCTATTTAATGTTAGAAAATATGATGTGTACTTATCGATGACTAGCTTTAAGCCCGCGGCTTCGCCCACGTGAACTATAGTTATACTGGCACAGCTAAATGGACGCGACGCTCCAGAATATCGTGACACTTTCTAGAAAATTCTGCAACTTAACTACCTAAGAAATATCTATACCTACCTCTATACTCTATGCCTATTTTTATCAAAATCCATTTAGTCATTTTAGCATGTCGAATAGCTATCCTACAAGTCGGGCCCAAAATCGGTCAGCCGTTTTCGAAATAAACCGGAACAGACAGACAGAGACTACAATTTTATTAATATAGATAAAAAAAATCCTTTTCACTTCTGATAACGACCTCTTTATGTTTGCAAAATTTCAGTAAAATCGGATCAGCCGTTTCGGCGATCAGCCCAAACAGACAGACAAACACACAGACAAAAACCAATTTATGTCACTCCTGATAACCTATTTTTTTATGTCTGCGAAGATTAATTGAAATGGTTTAGTCGTTTTGAAGATTAGCCGGAACAAAAAGACGGACAGACAACCACACGGACAAAAAGTTACCTATATCATTCTTCACAAACTATTTTTAATGTCAGGATAGTTTCATTAAAATCTTTAAAAGTTTAGCTCGAACATACAGATAGATGGACAGACAGACAAACAAAAAGCATTGTATGTCATTCCTGACAATCTTTTAATCATATTTGTGAAGTTTCATTGAAATCAGTTCATTCCTTTCGGAGATCAGTTCGAACAAACAGACGGACGGACAGACAAACAGACAAACAAACAAAAAAAAGTAGTGAATGTCACTCCTGACAATTTTTTAATCACATCTGTGAAGTTTCATTGAAATAAGTTTCATCACTTTCAGAAAACAGTTCGAACAAACAGACGGACGGACAGACAGGCAAACAAAAAGCATTGTATATCACTCCTGACAATCTTTTAATCACATCTGTGAGTTTCATTGAAATCGGTTCAACTATTTCGGAGATTAGCTCAAACAGACAGACAGACGGGTAGACAAAAATAGCCTATGTTACCCTTAATAATGTCCTCTGCACGTCTGCAAAGTTTCATTGAAATCGGTTCAGCCGTGTCGGAGATTAGCTCGAACAGACAGACAGACGGACAGACAGACAAAAAGTAGCCTATGTCACCCCCGGTAATGCCCTCTGTACGTCTGCAAAGTTTAATTGAAATCGGTTTAGCCATTTCGGAGCTTAGCCGGAACTTGTAAACCGAATTTATATTAATTTACCAACCAACTTAGGCACGATTTGTGTATCTAGTAACGTAAATGAATAAACAGAAAATGAAACAAACAAACGAACTTCGTTTCAATTATTTCGTCCTTTACAAATTAGAGATAAAGATTTAATTAGATAAACCAACCACCTAAGAAGTCTTTTTTGGGGATAGACTAAAATGTACTTGAAGTGAATCACTAATCCAAGAACGCGATTACTAATCAAAATAATGTCATGTCATCATATTTTGGTTCAAATGAATGAAGTGGACATTTCACATGAACATTGAGAGTATATTATTTTCTTTGAATTCACCTTATCGAACAGCGAAGCTCCTGCGGAAACCTACGGGTTTGAAACCTTTTAATAAAGGTACCAACGCAAATCAATAATGGCGAAAATAGGAATTATCCATTTATCTTTCAATGTTTATATCTCTTTAATTGACATCAATAGTAAGTGTTGATAATCATTTTGTTTGAAAAATCCAATACACTACAAAAAGTGCCTACCGGTATTTAAATCAAATCACAACACTCAAGATGACTGAGGGCCGGTATTTCAGTTCTCACTTGTCCTAGGAATAACGTTAAGTGAAGCTGAATTGTATTAGATTTTGAAAATTAAGCTTCACTTAACGTTATTCTTAGGACAAGTGAGAACTGAAATACCGGACCTTAAGTCCCATTTCTTAGTTCTCAAATTTGGTTCTTTAATTTTTATTGATACGAATAAGAACTCTAAGCATAGCACATACCTAACGACGAAACTCATACAAAGTAGCAACTTCGAACTTCAATAGCCGGATCGATTTTTGGAAAATTCGGTAATAGATCAAGTTGAATGTTTCGTCAGCAATTGATTTATAGTAAGTGGCAACATGGGAGATGAGGCACCCGGGGTGGGCGTGAGGCGTGGGTTCAGTCCAGTCAATCGACAGTCTACACTCGCTCCTCGGCTCGCCTGTGAGCTGTGAGCCTGCCAGGAAGATATGTGAGACGGGAATGCTAGTGTGCCCGCGGCCGAGGCGGTGCCTCTGGCGGCCTGCCAACTATTCGTGCGTCGGTTATTTTCGCGCGTCACGCGAAACCGCCAGACAGGACGAGGGCATCATAGCCCCGCGCCATGGCTGTTATGACGATAGAACGATATGCAATCAAATAAAACCGAAGCTTTCACATATAGTCGAAGCTTATCAACATAAAATGATAATAAAAAACATAAATGTATTAGTATAAAACAAACGCATTAAGAATGTGATTTTAAATCAACTGAGATCTCTAATTTTAATGAGGTATTAACTACATATTTCATTTCTTAAAGCCAGGTAGCTACTAAACCCGTCCAAGATTATACAATTTTCAAGCCTTTGCCTTATTTAATAGTGATTTTCAAACTATTATAGGCACTTGATTACTCATATAGTAATTCTAGACATGAGTCTTACAATTTACAATCACAAGTTATATTAAATACGATTTAAAGAATATGATTTATTTGAACTGTTTGAACTATATTAAAAAAAACTCTAAAGTGTAAATCGGGCTTAGTACTCGCATATTTGCTTCCGTATCTACTTCATATATTCTAGAGTTATTAGGTACTTGTTGCGTAGCATGCCAATCTTAGTACAGACAGAATGGAAACGTTTGAATGTCGGACTATAGGTTTGTAAATAGTACATTATGATGCTAGTATAGTAAGCTGGATAATATAGTCGAGGAGTTTATAGGCACGAGGCGAAGCCGAGTGCTTATAATAAACCGAGACTATAATAGCCAGCTTACTGAGTACGAGCATCATACGACATTTTTCAATACATCTGCGATTAAAATAAAACTTCAAATATAATAATGGCGGGAACTAAGGGCACGAGCGGGTTGCTTTTCGCGGTTTACACGTGCGTCACAAACAGAATGCTCGTTTGTGATTGGTGTGAAGTAAAAAGGCCTAGTACTATAAGATACAACATTACGGTACAAGTTTCGATGTTATAAAGACCGTATTAATAGCAAATATATTGGAAAAAATATTAAAATATTGTTACGTCATTTTAATATAAATGTTTTGCCATTTAATTATTAAAATCGGGCGACCGAGCTCCGCTCGGATTATTATTATTTTTTTTTTGTAGTCGTGTTTGCACAGTTACACTTGCTCTTATTTTTAAGTGAAACTTCTATAACGAAAAAAAAACGCATCAAGATTATCCCAGCCGTTTCAGAAAAACAAATCTATTGCTGCGCCTTATGATGCGCCATAACCGCAAACCTTATCTAAGAACCTGCTCTTAGGTGATATCTATAAAACGCAAAAAACCACGGCAAGATCCTCCCAGCCGTTTTTGAGATACACATCTCCTGCAGCGTCCCCTGGTGGTTAATTACCATAAAACTTATTTAGAAACCAATTTTGAAATGAAACCTATCTAAATACAAAATTCCATCTAAATCGTTAGAGCCGTTTCCGAGATAGCCGAAATATATATATATATATATATATAGATACAAGAATTGCTCATATTATAGTGTAAGCTTACAGGCATTCATATCAGGGGGTCGATTCTCGCTTGATTTCATATTGCATTAGATAATTTCAACGAAAATGAATATTCTCTCACAAGAACGTGTAAACAAAAAAGTCATATAAGACTATTATTTCTATATGGCATTCGCTTGACTAGAATGAAGCGTAGAGGTTGGTACGATAGATAAATAAAAAATCTTTCGTTTTTTTTTTTGCATATTCCGAGTAAGTAATTCTTACACAAATAAACATAATCTCCATTCAAATAAAACTTATGCATTATCTCTTTGCATATTTTGTACTGTGCGTGTACCACTCAGTTTTTCTGGCTTAAGTACATAACTATCACTGACTCCGTGCCTCGGAGAGCACGTTAAGCAGTCGGTCCCGGACGCTGTCAATAGATGGCGGTCGTTACGATCCCCAACCCGCAGTGGAGCAGCGTAGTGGATTTAAGCTCCATACCTCCCCTCCTCACCTTGGAGAAGGTCTAAGCCCCTGCAGTGGGGTAAAAATGGGCTGATGATGATAATGATATTTTGTACTAAAATATTTAAGTAATGTTTTAATTTCGCCCAGTCTGTCCGTATATCTCCATCATATTTCCTTCAATTGTAATAAAATTTTACAGGCAGATAGATGTCTTTAGATGAATCGCCACACAATTCTGTCAGAAATTATGAAAACTAAATTATTTTGGCGCTCCCAATCGTGTGGGGTATCATTAGATAGGTATTGATTGGAAAATGAAATTAAGATTTCCCTGTGACTTTTTTATTTAGGTGAATATTTCGAGAGTTATGAACGCCTTAATCGTTAACAATGTGTATATCCTTCTAACTTTTCAACCATGGAATTAAAATTCTGCAAAAAGTCAAGAAAGTTACAACGAAAATCTTTTCGAACATATATATTGACAAATTTTGAACTTTTACCAAGAAATTAATTGTAAATAGTAATAAAACAAAATTATAAAATTTAATAAACCTAGACGTTATTAAGTTAGTTACTTAGTCCTTTTCACATTATAGCTTTGTACGAAAATTCAGCGGTATACAATTCAGTGCATTCATTCCAAAAAAACATAAAAGTACGAATTGACTAGAAGCCCTCTTCTGCGTTTACCGTCTAACCACTCATACTCTAGCTAGCTGGTGTAAGATGACAAGTTTTACTTCCAGTTTCAGTGCGCAAGGTCCTCGCGCGCCAGTTTTCAATACCGCGAAATTGCGTAATGTCACTTCGATACTATGAATTGACATTTATGTCTCTATTAAAACCAAACGCTGCTATCAAATTAATTTACCGTATCCAAAAACACTAATTTTTTATTCAACATAGACCAAATCCAGAAATTATTCCATGCTCATGTGTTACATAACATCAAATCTTCTAGTGATAAAAAAACCCTCAACATTTGATGTGATACGTCTTCTAAAACTACGTTTGCCCATACAATGCATATGAGATCTGCAACGATTTTAATTAATGCAGCTATATGAGACGGGGTGGTTTTAAAAGTTGTATTTATTTAATTCTTGCCTTTTAACAGAGCCGATTGATTTCGACTATTCTATTGTCTGTTAATCCCTTTGCCGGGGATACCAGTCGTATGAATACGTTTCAAGCGTATTTCTCACATACGAATCGTACTTTGTAGGAAACTAGTAGATGGGAACCCTTTTCTCATAGAGCTCTCTCTTTTATGCTAATAGTAAAAGGCGCTGCGCTATTGAAGGGTGACGTGTCGAAAGCGAAGCGAGGGTCGAACGAGTTCTGCGGTAATGGGTCGGCCGGCGACCCGCCTGCAGCGCTTTTGTCTGTGCCTGCGCGGCGCCTGGGGCCGTGCCATCGCTCGGACGTGGATTGTGCTATTATTGGCTTTGTGTGAGTGATCATAATGCGTACGCGCTGCCATTGCCCCAATGTTGTAATGTGGACGCGGCGCTCGCTAGTCGGTCTCTCCTTTGCCTTTGACATAAAACAATGGCTCGGCATCTTCGTACTCGAATCGTCTAATCTTATGGTGTCGAGTCAGCTAATATTACACCATTACATCGCTTTTAATCTATTTATATACCTACTTAATTTACCAACTTTTTATGTTATGAAGTTACCGAAGGGAAATCAGAATATTTTCACAAAATAATAAATGAAAATATGACAACTCGATACATAACATCTCGTAGTGTAGTTTTCATTTGTAGGGTAAAACGGTAGAGTAGTTGGTACTTTTCTTCACTCTACCGATTTGGGTAGAGTGTAGAGCGTTTATTGAAAGTAACGTCAGCACTAGTTTACATGATTATAATAATAATTATAATATCTTGGACTGCTAGCGGGGATTGGGATTAGAGTGGTAGTGGAGTTCAATACGCGTTAGTTAGTGAGAGAAACTTCTTTCCCGCTTTGGTAGAGTTAACTATGTCACCGTACTGTCTAGGTACTTTACTCTACCAATCACGTTTACGTTGGTAGAGACAGTAAGATGATTGCTCAACTCTACCA
Source organism: Luffia ferchaultella (assembly GCA_949709985.1). NCBI lineage: Eukaryota > Metazoa > Arthropoda > Insecta > Lepidoptera > Psychidae > Luffia > Luffia ferchaultella. Next base: position 21,781,767 of record OX453241.1, on the reverse strand, counting down.
CTAACTCTAATTATTTATTTATTTATTTTCGGTTCAGTAAATAATCTGCTTACATAAACAGCACAGTAAAATTTGTAAAAAACCAAAAATGTGACAGCTAACAACAGATTTACGCCTATGCAAATAAAAAAGAAATTATTAATGGAATTAATGAAAACCATGCTTGTTTCGATATTGAATATTTTGAATATATTATATAAAGCGTGAATTAATTTAGCCATTTAACGAATTATTTATTTTTGATTACTTAGGAAATAACACAAAATCGTGTTTAAGTACTAGTCATGATACACTTTTATGATGGACTACATTATTTTTTTTAGTTTTGTTTGTAAGTATAATTGAAATAAACAGCAATTGACCTATGAAAAGCTAAAAGTAAGTATAAATTGTATAAGTACTTAAATTTTTTTTAAACCTAAAAATGTAGGTTCGTTGTGTGGTAATCATTTACTATAAAGTCAAAGAATGGGGATAAGGATAAAATTTAATTAACGCTGTCGCAAAATCAAACAATGTGTTGCGTCATTTGCGGTATTATGGCGCGTCACCCTCAGAAGAATACGGTAGCTCCCGACGTGTATGGCGAGCCGCCGCCGCTGACTCAGTTTTTTGCCGCCTGAACGCATCGCATGTGTGCGCCGTAGTCACCCACGCCGCCGCCGTCTCCGTTGGCACTCCTTAATCTGTCGAAACCAAAACTATAACACACTATAATAACTTCTATTACACGTTAATAACTTAGCTAAGTTCATAACTATAATCCTGCTCTATAAGTGCTGGTACGAGAAACGCTAAATAACTCTGATTGTGTTTATATGTTCATATTAATATTATATGAAAGTTATATATATGAGATATATTTCTATCAAAAGCCTGATTTCTGGTATCTGAACTGTCGGTAATAGATCAACTGTAGAAACATGGAAGCTTGCATTGTCTTTCGGTCACTAGGTACCTATATCGAAATCTCAGTTTGTAAAGATTTAATACAATACATTACCAAAAAGGTGAAATTGTTTAATATTTAGTTCAAAATGTTTATGGGTTCGAGTTTTCGCCTATTTAATCTGTAGACGCAAACAGATCAAAAAAATATAATAAGCCACACAAGGAGTTACAAAAATATTTATTTTCATGACAATGGAATAATTTTTAATGACAATTAAATTTTATTTTGGTACATAGGTACACTTATATGTGTTAATAATATGTATAATAATTATAATGTTTCAAATGTTCCTTCAACAAGAAAATTGTCTACATGATAGAGCGATTTTAAATTTTAATCATTTTTGTACAATTACCCCCTTTCTCCTGCAAAATTTCTTCAGTTATATATATTTACACCTTTGTTCAAGATCATCAGTAATTTTGCTTACTAATATCTAAAGAATATTCATGACGTAGAATAAAACTTAACTAACCTAACCTACAATAAAAACAACGTAGAGTTCGGCTATACACTCTCCTTTGAAAATGTTGTTACATTGGAATAGTAATTACGTAGGAGTAATGTGTGTTGCGTACGTAGTGGCTTAGGCCTCCCCCAGGGTGAGGTGGGGTTTGGAGCTTAAATCTACTACGCTGCTCCACTTCGGGTTGCGGATTGTAACGACCGCCATCTATTGCCAGCGCCCGGGACGTGCGCTCCGAAGCACGGAATCAGTGATAGTTATGTACTTAAGTCAGAAAAACTCATTGTACTCGCCCGGATTCGAACCACGCCCGTATGGCCTTATAAAGTAATAATATATATACGTATAATATAGAGTAAATAAATTCCAAGCCGAGCGTATTCGTATTTTTATTCATTATGAATATTGTAGGTTTAGTTAACTGGCACTCTAATATTTACTGTTAGTAATAGGTTCAATTTTAATTTAAGTGCTAAATGACAATGGCGATTGAGAGGAAAACTTCAAATAAAAAATATAAATAAATAAGCAACGACTCTATCGCTACAGTACATTTCTTTCTACAATACAATTCTTAGGGCCTAAAGACGGCCGGATGTCAACCAGTGGATTCTAGTGGTAAGTTTAAACCTAACTTTGATTTATTTTGGCATTTAAGAACCAAAGTTTATGGATATTATATGAAATTAACTCCATAGTTGCATTAAATATTCTAGAATGTTATAATAATTTTAAAAAACACACACACACCCCCACAAAATGTCCGATTGTCGATTAGTCATTGAATTCTTATTGATACTAAAAATACATAAAAATGTAGAGAACCATTAAATACATTCTTCTGTCTGGCCGGGAGTCCTGGTCCGGGGGCGCTATATAATAACAATAAGCCGCAGTGTCTGTCTGTTCACATGTGGTACACCCGAGCTTGTCAACTGAACGCTTTTTATTTATTTAAACTTTTTATGTGGCACCCGGTCCAGTGGGCAACGTGTTTATTGTACAGTGTTGCAAGAACAAATTATTATCATCAGTGTTATTCAAATTCGAACTCGACCTTTTACGACAAAAGTTTGTATAATAACTTAATAGATAGCAGAATAGGATTTAAATAAATCGATGTATCTAGAATTATAGTAATACTTGGGCCTTCTCATACACTGCCATCTAGTCGCAAACTAGGCGGTCCGTATCATGGGTACTAGACAAATGATGTACGTACTTAGATACATTTTATAGTACTAACATAAATAGATATTTTACACCCAGACAAGAAACGAATAGACATGTTTGTTCATGCACAAAAATATTCATCCCTCGAGGGAATCGACTCGCGGCCACTGCCCGCGGCCTTTGATTTTGTAGTTAGGGTTTCTAACCACTCGACTAACGCCGGTCAGCCAACCTAACAGTAAAGTTTATTTTTTACGAACATGGAATTTGGTCCTTAGTTATTTCTATTATATAAAGTTTTCTCGTTGTTCCCTACGTGACCATCATAAATTATATTTTCATCCCACAACTAATATCGTTTAAATACATATTTGAGAAGGTGACTTGAATTCTTGACAGGTACTTAATTACATTAAATGATTAATACGTTTTTTGAGCTTTAAAGGATAATAAGTTTATAGGTATTCCAAGGTAAGAAGACCGCACAAGCGCTTTATTAACACATGTGCATTTACATGCGCGTAAAAGAAACAAACGATACTTTTTGTTTTCCTACGCATGTGTAAATGCATGTGTTTGTAAGTTGCTTATGCTTGTTTTAATTGGATTGTCAATATGTATCTGACTCTTAAACAAACCGTTTTTTAATCAGATTGAAATCGTTATACAAATACTAACTTTCATTTTTTTTACAAAAGGTCTGTTCATTATGTTGTGCTCATGTTGAGATTTATTTAATACATTTACCTACACGATTCCCAATAAGACGAAACACATACGGACGAGGTTCTCTTCAATCCGTAACCCATTGTTCGACGTATATCGAAATCCATAACTTTTATTCGAACCTCGGCGTGCTACGATTCGCTTCGCGCTAAACTCGAACGTGCTGGTTAGCGCGTAAGTCAATAATCTGTGGCAATAATGGAGTAGGACATTCTGTATGATCTATAAATTTATAATAATTTACTGTTCATTTTTTCATAACTATCGTAGAAAATAAAAATATAGTGAACGACATCCTCAAATATTTATTAAGAGATCATAAAAAAGAGACGGCAAGAAATGAAATATAATAGCTTCCCCGACAATGTATGTCACTAGATATTTCTATGCGTACTGTAATATATACATATATACCTACTATCTTGCGCAGTAAGCATCTTCTCGCTCTTAACGATATTAAAGTTACTGGAATAAAATGAGCTTTTTTGTACGAATACAGTAAGTATTCCAATACAATACAATCCTTTTTCGTTTACAATTACTAAATTTCACATTGGTTCCGACTTCCAATGGTGTCCGTGACGGGGCGGTGGCGTAAGGCGGCGACCGCGCTCCGCACGTCGACTATTGTTTCACGTTTATTTTTATTGCTCCAACCTCCAACCCGAGTCCCAAGCAGGACTACGCCTATGCCAGATGTTGCCGTAGGCCAACTCGTTCATCGACAATCGATAAGTCATTTAAAATTAAAAATACAACATTACCGATAGTCCGATATATGCATTTTTTAAACTTCCGTTACTCAGTGAAACAGTTAATGAACTTCTGATCACGATTACTCCATCACAAAATCTAGATATAAAAAATATTTAGTGACAATATCCACTGAAACTTTAATTTTCGAATTCACTTTTTAGACATTTTTAATCGAACAGGTTTACCATAGTAAGTGCAATTTATCACAGTGACACAAACTGCAACTATTGTGTAGCACATGCGGAGTGGTAGTCGGCGCCGCTTCCGGCCCTCGCCGAGGCGAGCGCTCGCTCTCTCGTCGTTTCCGCCAGCGCAGCTCCATACTTCTTTACATTCCATACGATCGATATGCACTATGGGAAGTAAGGAAGCACGGAACTAACGCTAAGCTGGCTTCTTGTGTTTCATGTTGATGGCTTCTCTTTCGGATTGTAGAAGGACGGGGTAGTGAAGAAACATTAGCAACTATTGCACAAAACATGTCTATAAATTAACCGGATCCGTTGTTGGACATGACGCGGAAGGCGATGCGCGACGGTGCGGCGGCGTCGGTGTCGCCGTACGGGGCGGCGCGCTGCCAGCTCACGGCGCACTGGCGCGCGGCGGTTCCGCGCCCGCCCAGGCTAAAAATGGACCCGGCCGGCGGTGTTCGCTCGCACAGCGCGAGTATGGGCCATTCCAAATTTGTATTTACCCGAAATAGAACGAACGACGTGCGGTTGTCGGATCGGTTTCCCGAACGTGCACCGGGTTGCAGCGACGGCGCGGGTGCGGCGGTGGCAGGGCGTGTCGGCCCGCTGCATCGCGACAGATCGGCATCTCTTGGCGCGCGTTCAGTAGAGAATCGCCGAGAACCGCACTGCGAGACGATCACCTCGAAATTAAATACAGGACGGGAACGACCAAGGCGCGCGCACTGCGCAGAGCGACAGCGAACAGCGACGAACGTCGAACGCCACATGTGCGCGCGCGCCGCGTTGCCTTGCCTCGCCGGCCAGGCGTCTTGGAGGGGAGGATATTATTAGTACACCATCCACCACTGTCACCTCCCGTGGGGTAGCCGGCTATACATAGGTTTGATCATTAGATCTTTAGCGATCTTTAGCGTTCACTGACCTCCCTCTACGGTGAGGGCGACACGTAAGCGTATAGTTTAGCGCAGAAAAGTAACCACTGTGACTCAACGAAATCCTTAATCATTTTAATTCAGAAAAAAAAATGTGCAAACATGCCGGTATTAAATTTTCAGTAGCTTAGTTTTATTTTCCCCGTTTTAGATAATGTTCAGGTCCACTCTAAAATATAGTTTTACATAATTTATTTATATTCTACTAGCTATCGTTAGCTGCTTCATTTTGCTTTGCTTTTTAGTGTGCCTTGTGCATCCTGGCCGTCTCAACTTCTTTCTATGGTAAATCAACGGATAGCTGCTACTGAGACACTTTTTCTGCTGATATGGAGTCTTTTATGTTTATAGGTATCGTCTTCTGCACGAGTTTTGGGCAACAATATGAAATCAAACATCGTTGGCCGCATCGCCAACGTCAGCCTTGGTCCTTGGTCCTCTCAGCTACTAACTATTAGATATCAATAGATAGTTGCAGAGTCGCTCTTTCTGGTGATATTGGCCTTATATCATTTTCTGTTGAAGTCTATAAAGATTTAATTTTTTTTTAATGTTTTTGTTTAATAAAACTCATTACGTGTTTGAAATTATGATTGTATGACACTATCCTTATCAATATATATTGTTTAACTCAAGTAGTGTCGTAACTACTCGGAGCCTTCGTCTGTACCGATTTTAAAACTTTCACGGGCTCCAAAATTCTCGATTTGCTTAGAGCTCTTTTCTCATCGCGTACTTCGCATGCATATCGACGAATTTAACTTTTTCCGACATTCGAATATAACGAGTAGGTATATGCTGGTTCGAATGATACCATAGTGAATGCAGTGGCGTTTATAGTTTCCGATTATTCAAGGGTAAGGCTATCCTTCGGGAAACGTTACACTAAAGTGCTGAAGTGCCCCCCAGTACAGGTTTTAGGTTCATACGAAACTAAAAGCGTTGGTCATGTCCAAAAAATATATATATTACAACCAATGATATATCGATATAGACGTTGTTGTGATGTACTTATACGTTATTATTATTATCAATAATAAACAAATCATACACATATTAAGTGGCGAGCATTTTCTAAGTTACAATGTATTGCACCATTTTATGTTAATAAAAGAACATAAAAAATAATATATTACAATTTTAATTATTTAAAATATAAATTTTGATGCAGAGCAAACTATCTAAGTTACTGTTTTACTGACAACATAGAACAATGTGTATCGGCGCTTGATTGCTTTAAATGTACTAAGTGTATGTTTACTAATTTAGAATTCCCATCAACATTTACTGTACTTAGCAATTCAATACACTGGACATTGCAAGTGAACGATCTGTCACATTGTAACGCGCTTTGCGAATTCGAATCATTCAAATGGAATTGATGTTCATCGAGCGCCTTCATGACTCTTCGCACTAACACCCTAAATATATCCGTCAGTTGTAAGCTAAATTTCAATTTTCATCCAAACTAAACGCCACCATCACAATGTTCGTAGTGAATGCTATTTTCGTAACCAATACTCATCAGAAACGCTACGAGCATTTGTGCAAGTTGTCCGATGAATCATGAATACGTCCACTCTTTAACATTTGATACTTTAGTTCAAAAAAACAAATTGAACTGTTCTTATTTTTACCTCATTTCACTCATAGTCATACAAATACTGAAAAATAAATACGTAGGTACTTACCAATAGAAATCAACACACTTAGGTAGGTACCTATAATTATACAAAGACTTCGAAGCCGTCTAATGTAGCTATCGTGGCATAGTTGTGACTAGACCGCAACTAAGCGTGACACGTTATGAGTACAGCATGTCTCCTTCAGTTTACATTGATACTACGATACTAGATACTACGAATGAAATGAGGTATCACTTCTATACTTAATTTATAATTATGTAATTATTTCATTTACAGAACACACAATTTCTGGGGCTACCGTTAATTATCTAATTATTCAAATATTTTCAGTATAAACAGACACTTTAAACTTATAACACCTCTCTTTTTACTTCGGGTGTGGTCGGGGCTTAAAAATTAAATGAAACGGGTTGGCGTAGATGTATAATGGTTTGTGTTGTGACGCTCGGCGATCGTACCATGATACTAATGATTTTACGAAAAAAAAGGTTATAACACAAATTGTAAGAATTTTTTTCTTATTTTACTTTGTGTAAACATGTTTTTATCGTGAAATGATTCGGAGAAAAGGACATTTTGTGAAAAAACTGCTTTTAGGCGCCATTTTTGTAATATGGAGGCGCGAGCGGTAAATATGCAACGTAATAAAGTTGCGATTCGGAAAGAACACATCGAAATTTATAAAATCACAAATTTCAGAAACTCCCGGATAACTTTCCAGGTAAAATTGCCAAATGACTGTGTGTGACTAGATGTGGACACACACACACGATGATTTCATTCGATACTCGGCTTTTTAAGTAGATACATATCGAATTTACAATATGGTATTATTAAAATTAAGGGTAGCAATTTCTACACGTACAATAATTAAATTGACGTTCAATTTCATCATCATAATCATCAGATGTTTTAAGCCTTCCACTTTGAACGTGCAGCTTTTGCTTAACCTTTGATCTAAGAAGTTAATAATATTAAATTTATGAACAGTAAATTTAATGAATTCATCGTCAACATTAAAAAAATGCAAATACTGCGATTTGTCGATGTACATAACGTCCCTAATGGGCATCATAACCTCCCTAATAGATATACTGGTGGACATACATAACTATGTTTCCCCGTTCCCGCGGTTGAACCACTTCTTCTTCAGTTCTTGAATTTTACGCCTGTATCTTTGTAAGACGGCTGGGCCAGTTCGATGCGGTGTTATGTGTTATATAGGTATCATCCAGAGCAGGTTTTTAAATATATTTTACTTAGATCCCTAAGGGGCGCTGCAGTATATGTATCTCTCTAAAACTGCTGGGTGAGCCTATGTTGTTGGGGTTTTTCGCATAACAAAGGCTTTCAAAGTATGTTCTTAGATATGTTTTGTAGCTATAAGCCATCAATAGTGTCGTGATAGCCCAGAGCGCAACGAGCCTGTCTCAAATTTGGCCCCATCGGGCCATGGTTCGAATCCGGGCGTGTACCAATGAGTTTTTCTGACTTAAGTACACAATATCACTGACACCGTGCTTCGGAGGGCACGTTAAGCAGTCGGTCCCGGACGCTGTCAATAGATGGCGGTCGTTACAGTTCCCAACCCGCAGTGGAGCAGCGTGGTGGACTTAAGCTCCAAGCCCCCCTCCTCACCCTGGGGGAGGCCTAAGCCCCTGCAGTGGGGTAAAAATGGGCTGATGATGAAGCCATCAAAAAACGTTGCTATAGGCGTATTTTTCTAAAACGGCAAGGCCGAACTTCATATAGTTTTTAGCGTACGAACCTGCTTAGAGCAGGTACTTAGATTGGTTAATTCATGCACGGTTACAACCTGTTAAGGGTAAATATGTTTCTTCGGTAGGGCTTTATCCTCATCATCAGCCTAAAAACATATCACTGTTGGGCACAGACTTACCAATCATTAAGAAGTAATAAAGCTATACAAATAAAATCGTAGTATAGGTCGGTCTATCTGTCTGTCCTGGCTAATCACCGAAACGGCTGAGCCGAATTCCATGAAACTTTTCAGCCATGGAAAGGAGTAACATGGGATATTTTTATCAGCGTATTTGTCCGTATGTCTGTTTGTCCAAGCTAATCTACGAAACGACTAAAATGATTTTAATTAAAATTCACAGACACGAAAAAGAGGTTGTCGTACTTTGTATCCCAGAAACAGCCATGGTTTCTCCGCTATCCCTCGTGCTAAAACGGCTGAACGGATATTGATGAAATTTAAAACGAAGGTGCCTTCTAAGGTTTGGAATAATACACAGGATAAATTTCATCCCGAAAAACATACGGTCCCTGTAGAATAGCTATTCTTCATGTTAAAATGGCTAAATAGATTTCTTAGGCAGTTCAGTTTCAGAATGTTCTAGAAGTCTCACAATGCCCTAGAGCATCGCATCCCTTTAGCGGTCCCGGCACAATTGTGTAGTCCACGCGGAAAAAGCAGCAGGCGGCAAAACTTATGACCAAATACTTTTTAAATAAAAAAATATTAAAAAGTTGGTCTTCTAAAAAGCGTGAAATAATAAAATAACCGTATTTTACTTCACAATGTTAAAACGATAAAATTAAAAATATTTATTAACCGTCACGCGCGAACCGGCGTACATAGATAAGCTTTACTTATCATCATAATCAGGACGGTTATTCAAAATCAAATTTAAAAATAAATGACCTGTTTCATTACGATGTTTTGCGATCAATTCTAAGGAAATTAGCTTTGAACTTTTTTTTATTTTTAATAATTGTTACTACATTCATTAAGTAGTTATTTGATGTCCGTATGGTTTGAATCCACCGAACCATAAAATAAAGTTCCGGTTGAATGGATTTAGTTTGATCATCTTAAAGGAGCAACGAGGCGGTCACATTTTATTGTTTAAAACCGATGTTCGTTCTATATTTGTATGGTGATTGAACTGACATTTTGTGTGTTCAAAGCGACGCTATCTATCGGTTCGCATCTTCTTTTGTATCTTTTGTTGGCACTGCGGCCTGGCATTGCAAACAAAAGCAACATTGCACTGAAAACTCTACATCGGTTGGCGTCTGTCCCAGTTGCGTGCCCGTGTCGTCTGTTAGTTCATCGTACTATTCTTTTACTTTAAAATAAATATAAATTTTAGTCGACCAGTGTCATCTATAGCTTATTTGGTTTTTTCACGTGACAGCGACCTAACAAAATATGTTGTAATATTATTATTTTAGATGAAAATGTGATATGCATGCGAAATATGATAGGACAATAATTTCGCAAATTCTTACCACTCCGCTACATTGCGTAGTTTTTCACCCTAATTTTCTATTATTAATAGTATAGTGAATTTGATCATTAGTAACGAGATGAGCAATTTTCTGCTGCCCTCTGGTATCCTAATTTGATAAAACACAACGCGGTTTATTTATCTCAGTAGAGAATCTATACATATGCAAATAGTTAAACTTTTTTAAAATCATTATTCGTTGAATTCCCCTCTTGCTTTAAACTGAGTGAATGGGAATGGGCTCTAGCCGTAAAGTTAGTAAAAACTTAAACGTACCTAATATTTGACAAGTTTTTAAATTGCTATTATTGTGATTGTGTTAAATTTTTAAAGTTTTTATAAAGAATTAAAAGAATTTTATAAAGATTCATATTTCTGTTATTGTTTTTTTGACTGTTTTGCATTTGTCGAAAGTTATGACCTCGGGTTATGACACGCCGCCGTGTGAAACATATAGATAGCAACGCAATGTGAAATAATATTTTCATCTATACACGTTTCTGAATACTGAATCTCTCGACAAAAAATAACGCTTTTTTGCTGAAAATGGGTTTAAAAGTTCGGATCAGAACTGTTTGATTTTTGAATAGGAAATAAAAACAAAATTGATCTATGAAATATACTTTTCTATTTCAACAAGGTAGGTATTAAGTAGGACTTGTAGTGGGCTGGAAATTTCAATAAATTACACAATACTTTTTTGTCATGTCTTCGATAATTTTTATGTTTATTTTCGATAAGTTTTATGTAGCAGCTACTTCAGAGTCAGCCCATTTCAAGCAATGAATAGAAGAAGGTCAGTGACCTTAGACGGGCGCTCCATGAGTCGATGATGCGTGACCGTTTCGTTAACGACTTATCTTCTTCACATAGATGAATTTAGATTATTGGCAAGAAAATTTATTTATTTATTAGCAATTAATTACAACAGCTCGTGTGTGCCTTTCGCATGCTTAACTAAACCGATATTTTCAAGGGTGTAATTGGAGAACGAGTATTCATAAAAAATATGTTCCCTAGATATGCCTACGTGTGAATAAGAATACATAAATTTAAATTTTCAGAATGAATAATCAATTTTTTTTAACACAAATAGTTCAATTCACTTTTTTCACAGAAACACATTAAAATAGTTTACAGTCACTTGAAAAAAACAAAGATAAATAAAAAGCGTCACATCGGTCACTTTTTAAAAAGAAAAAAAAATAATAACTGAGGTTGAAGTATGAAATTGCCCTTCGATATAGGAAAAATGAAACGAGAAATCATAAGAAAAAAATATTTATTTAATCCAAATATGAACCCATATTCTCTATGCATTTCTCCCATCATTTTAAGTAATGTAGGAAGCAAGACTCAACGAAGTTCGTAAGGGCGATTTCAGACGAGAAAATAATCCAAATTAAAGGAAAAGAAGCAATCGGTATATAGGGATCAATTCCGGAGATTACAAATAGTTTCTATCTTGTTGCATTGAAACTGATTCTCGGGCAATATGAAGTTTTGCTTTATTATGACACAATAATGGTCAAGATGGGTTGACCGATTAGGGCTGTTTTTCTGCTTATTGCGCCATCATTTTCCGAAGTTTTTAAATGTTAGATCTCAGCTGTTATTGATGCACCGGATCTGAGGAAACTATAGTGCATGGCACCACGATTGTATCACCAGTCACTATTACCTTTCTGTGGGTAAACTTCTTTTTAGGCCTTGATTTTTAGGGTAATGTTCTGGCGTTTGGCATGGATTCAGCCATTGGAGTTTTCGCTTGCGGTTATCGTAAACTATCCATTTTCGTGGCACACTACAATTCGGTCCAAAATCTTTTAATTTCTGTGTCGATTATTTAACGTAAGCTCCGACGCGTGAACTTTGGTGCTGGTCGTTCAATTCATTGCAACTCTTCTGGCTGGCCTACATCTTGATTCATTTTGTTAATCAAAATTTCCGCTGCGAAAACGGTTAAACCAAAAACATACGGTGCATTTATTAGTCATGTTTGCTCCAAGCACAGTAGGTACTGATGTCATGGGATATATCTGTTGCGTTAGTCCACGACGGAACTACTAGATATATTAAAAAAAATACTTTAATTTATTGTGTGTCCATTTTCCAGTGTAGTCGCGATGGTGAAAACAAATGAAAAGTAATAATTATCAAATCGTTTTATTCATTTTTGATTTAGAACACAGTGCCTTTTATTTGAAAAAGTTCCAAATTAGAGACTTTCTCGATGCAGGGTTTATTTTTATTCAAATAGTCAGTAGCTAGAACGTTCTTTCAAGATAGACACTATCCCGTATTCTCAATTTTTTTTAAATTTTATCACTCTGAATTTCAGAGACAAAGACGTAGAATAGGCGTATTTCAGTTTATTATATTTCACTCGACTAATCGTTAATGCAATATTTTTTAGATACTCATTTAGATCTGAAAATCACATCTTACATCTGAATCTTATTTTCTTATATTATTATAATAATTACAGCTTTCTGCGTTAAAAGCTGGTAACACTTAAAATATAACTTCAATAATTATATGCGTTTAGGTAATCTAAGTTTAGATCTTCCTTTGTCCGTTGGCTATTACCGAAACACGTGTACGAGAAATGATCAAAAACTATCTAGAATAAAATATTTTGAAGTTATACGAAGTCTTTAGTTCAATATTACTGGTCAGTGTCAGTATATTCCGCGACGGGTAACTTTTCTTTTCGTTTTTGGTTTTTAATTTCAATGTTATTATTAGCTTGAAAAAAATTAAGTGAACTGAGGATTCGCGCAGTAATTAAATATTGTATACTAAAAAAATTTTATCAATAATATTTATTACTTTAGGGGATAATAGCCCTTCATATTCTATAGTTAATTTTTGGTGTGCGGAGTTGAAATGTGAGCAAAAAGTTGCCAACTCGAGTATAAAGCGAGAAGACCTTCCACCTTTCTAACAGAAGAAAACATAAAAAAAGTTGATAATGTAATTTTCAATGATAAAATAATTACTATACGTTTTATAACTGACACTCTACACAATTGTTTTGGTATTGTTTAATAAAACTTAACGAACGAGTTTCAGAACATTTCAAAAAGTTTCTGCATTACGAGTACCAAGAATGTTTAAATCACAAGAAATTACGAGTACAAATTTCTGAAAAACGATAAATGGTTATAATGATGGTGGAGATCTGTTTCTTCGACAGACTTCATTTTGACCTTGGAATGAAAAATCCAAGTATGGCTTGGATAACACCAAATTCTTCAGTTGTGAAGGAATTTCAAAAGACCTTCCGCACCTAAAATGTCGGCGTTTGTATTCTGGGATACTGAAGACATTATGGTTGATTACTCGCTGAAAGAGATGCCAATCACAGGTTAATATTATGCTATTTTGATTGAAAAACTCCAAGAATAGAAATCAAGAGGCCGACATTCGTATTTATCATGACAACGCATTCCGCGATATACTCCAATGTTAGCTAGTGACGCAATAAAGAAAATAATTTAAAGTTTAAAATGATGAAACATCAACCATATGCACTAGTCATCCTAGTGACTTTTATTTATTTCTCTAGTTAAAGGAATATAATATCCGTGGCATAAAATTTGACAGCAATGACGAGTTGGGTGCTGTAGGACCATTTCTAAGAACATTATTTTATTTTATTTTTGGTATAAATAGATTGGTGAAACGCTTCACTAAATTCTTTTCAACATGGTAAGGAGACTATGTTGACAATAAAAAAAATTTTTTTGTTAACGTTTCTTTTTGCAGACTAATTTTGTATAGGTACTCTGAAACATAGCCCTATAAAAACACTTTATCGAAAATCTCACAAAACAATGAGTAGGTATATCGATTTGCAAGAATCTTACAAATAGATAGTATAGAGTACAATAGGTACCTATGTCATAATATGTATTTGTAAGATTTGGCTGTTTGATTTATTTCAATTTAATCATACTTTTGGTGAGATTACATAAAAACCTATTTGTCGCTTAACGTTGTTTTCTGTTGGTATGCAATACGATCACTGTCTTGCTTGCAGGCGATACATAATCATATTTTGCGTCTGACAGCGCGTTTTACGCAATACTACAGCAAGTCCAGTTACGCAAGTTGTCAGTTGTCACTACCTACATTCACCGCCTATATCTCGAAATGGACGCACGTCGCTTTGCTTAGCGCATCGAATCATATTTTGCTATTTTTGAATATGTTCTGCATTGCCGTTATTACGACGAACATTATAATTTGTGCACAATGTAAATTTGCCTTTGAACGATTATAGTTTAACCGAAACCGCTGTACCGCGCGTTAGGTATGTGCGCGGCGAGGAGGGAAGGCACTCCTAAGCGTTGACGACGAAGTGACAGAGCAGCTTTACCTCTCTCCGCACCGCGCACATACCTAAGGCGCAGTACAGCGGTTTCGGTCAAACTATAATACCTAACTAGACGCATAATTCTTAGAGAGTTCGCTTCGCATATTTCAGGCTCTTAATCAGTCTTGAAAAAGAAGTTTGTGACAGATATAGCGATATCGTTTTACTAGTTGAATCAAACATAATATTTATGTGTAAGTTAGAGTACATATTAAGTAAAATATGCGATAGACACAGCATGACGGTCACGGTGTCTGAAATGACAGTAAATAAATTCTCTTACCGCGGCTCGGTAGCGGGTTTCTCGATCAGTTTCAAGTGATCGTGGAGCGATCAATTAAATTAATAAAACATTAATTGCTGCTGTTAAGTTTTGTAAAGAAAGATAAAATTTAATTTTTGGTGTATTTCTAGATATAATACTATTTTAGGTGAATACTAAGAGCAGGTATAATATGCGCTCGCGAGTTTACTTCTATTATTTCACAGTCATTTATTTACCGATTTCTGATCAATGATTTATAAAGTAAAAATATATTTATTACAAAACAAATAATTCATCGCCACGTGATATAAACTGACTTGTATTCATTTTGTGGTATACTTGTTAAGAAAAGCATAAATTACTTAAATTTTAATAATTGTTCGCATAGCTTACAGTTGAAGATAAAGGATAAAGTGTTGAAGATCGTAACGGTGCGGCTGAGGCTGGTCGCGAGCGCAGACGGTGCCCGCTGTGGCCGGGAGGGTGCGGGCGACCGAAGCGCGTCTGTTGAATATTAATGCGACATTGTTATTGGCCGCTAGTGCCCGCCGCTGCCCCAATCGCACAATTTCCATAACTTACTATTCTCGATCCGCGGGGAATCGACCCGGTTTGTTGGAACGCAAAACGCTTCCGATCAGCTGTGCGCGGTACGCGTTGCGCCCAGTTACCAGTCTATATGTTGTGCTTTCTTTGAGCATTATACTCCTACAGTCTCGTTTACACGCGCTGGCCCATGTACTATTGTTTCCATTGATTGTCGTTTCAGAACAGATTAAGGAAAATAATTCCTATGGAAATGAACCTATTTGTTATTGCACGATCAATCACAATTTAAATGTTCCATTGATAGATCAGAAAGAATGAAAAAATATAAATCTTGATATGAGGTACTGTAGACACGTAAGTCCTATTTGTTTCATTTCTTCCTTGAACATATTTGTCCAACCTTCGTCCAGGCATATAGACCGACCGCCGCTGGTCGTGGTGAGCTCGGGATGTTATTTTTATTATGCCACGACCCGCGCCTATCTCACATTATGTACATAAATTTCCTGCTTTGCAATTACAATTCCCGCCGGTGAGCGCAACGGCCAGCTTTTGTGTCAATACCGTATATATTTTCTTTTAGATCACATAAATAACTACATTCAAACGTCTGCCTGTGCATCTGAACCCCGGTTTTAAACACTGACTTCACTGGTCGCGTATGCTTAACAGAACCTAATAGTTTTGGTAAGGACTTTTGGAACTTGTAATACGGTCGCATCGGAGAAGGCGACGTCACCCGACGAGGCGCGGCCCGCACACTGGGCGCCGCCGTCGCAGGCGCCGCGCGACTGGCTGTCTTCCTCGTTGACCCTATTTAATTAGTTTGCTCGTCATTGTTCACGTCATTGTCGCCACAGCGAATTCAGTATATCGCTACGGTATTTAACGATGATGTTCGACGGGAACTCATTTAATCGTCTTCGTCCGTCTCTCTATAAGCTATACGACAACAAATACAAGGCGCATTTCATATGAAGCAATTAAAGATGATGAGTGAGTAAGCATTATAGTTACATGAGAACTCGCCAGATCACATGTGTAGAGCATGAATCGCGAGCGGGTCTGTTGCGTGGCGCGCTATTTTGGTTGTAAGCGGGTTCGCCGACCGAGCCGCCTCAGCGGCGCGACGCGCGACGTTGGTGGGTGCTCCGAAACGATCGGAATGCCTGGTTCAGTGAAACCAATAGTTTTTAGAAACGCTGTTCAGTCTAAATCCGCATGCTGTTATTGTCCTTAGAATTTTCAAATACCTATTTTATCGTGTCCCTTAAGAAAATTTTTATTGATTAAAGAACATACTAAGGGCACAATCTACAGAACAAATTAAAAACCATAGTAAGATATGGGCCAAATTTCATTCAAACGAATACAAAGAATAAGGTTATGATTATGAACCTATGAAGTAGACCGCTAATTATTGGACTTATGTAACACTTCGTCACATAACTCCAATAAATTAGCGGACCACGTACAACTATGCCGCATCCATTATATAATAATAAGTATATCAGTGGTAAAAACATATATCTGGGTATCCAACAAGATATAAATATTTCGCGTATTTTGTGTATATAAATATTTAATTTTTTAAAATTAATTTGGGTAAAGTAATATCACTTAACCTTATAAACCTAATATCTTAGAGGTACAGATACCACGTTGTGACCACAAAAATATCAGAAAAAAATAAATATGCGTTTTGTAAATATCGTATTGGAAAAATAAATAAAGCTTCTGAAATTACGTTTCATGTGTAGCCTAACACAATGTTTAAAACACTCTTTGATGTATACCCTATCCAATAAAGAGAATCAGAAAAATCGGACTACTTTGTAAAAAGTTATAGTCTAAGAGCCGGTGGGAGATCGACCTTCACCGATCTGATAACCAGATGAGACATATTTTTTATCAAATATAATTTATAAACAAATATGCCTATAATTACTTGCCTATCTGAAAGTGCTCATGGCTATTTTTAATTAAATTAACTTTAATCGATTTTTTTTTTATCACTTTCATTCTTTTGATAACCAAATGATTTTTATTTCACTGTTAGTTTTTAACACACAGAATATGCCTCAGTAGGCTTGCCTACTCATTTTTGTGTATAGCTATCTGGCAAGCCGATGTGAACAGGTAAGTCAATATAGGTGACTCCATCGTTCTGCTAACTTATCGAAAGTTATATCAAATTTTAGATTATTTTATTACAAAATTAGTCATATAGACTTGCCTGCAAAAAATCATACTTAAAGCACTGTTGCCTAGCTAAAAACTTTTAGAGTTTTAGCCATCCGATAGGTGCGAGAGAGAAAGTAGAGCGTCCGAAGTCCGCGTGGATGACTAGATAGATACTAGATGAAGCTTATATTTTCATAAATGAAAAAATGCAGGCTGTTCAAGAGTTTACCGCTCAAATGTATAGTATAAAAAATTGCACTAGTGTGAATAACGCCAGGTATCGCATTTTTATGAAAAGTTATTCCGCAAAAGAAGATAATGAGCACTTTCTGAAAAATGTAAAAAGCTATGACTCTAACAATTTGCCACCATACTGGTCTTCTTTAACTCAAAAAATTTTACGAACCATTTATGTCAATTCTATGTGGCTTCATGCGACTGATCAAGATTGCTTAAAATTGCGCTCTGAAAACTGTGGTTGGCTCATAGAAGATGATCATTTTAAACCAATTGGATTTGTTGGGGACCAAACACCCTTGAAAATTGATGACACCGCGCAAGTCATGGATAATGAAGATAGAGAAGAATTAGAATCTGATAATCAGTATTCAACTTCCGATGATTCAGATAATGAATAATAAAAATAACAATAAATATTTGAATTTCATTTTTTTATGTATTTTTTATGTTTTGTAATAAACGGTTCTAATAACATAAATGTATAAATTTTTGTTTTTCTATATAGATTAATTTTTATTATTTTTTATACTAATATTTTAAAAGTAACACTTATTCTTTCCCGCTTTACTGCATTTATTTCATTTAAAATAATAAATAAATTATTTTCTATTTAATCTTAAATAAAAAATATAGATTTTTTTATAATTTTTTAATTTTACTATTTAGCTTTAAAATGATAAAAAGTTTTGTTGAATTAGTTTTTTTTTAATTTATTTATTAGTATATTAATATAATAAAATATTAATATATTAACTTATTTATTTTTGAGTTTTGCATAGCTGTAAGTACGTATAGTGTGAAATAATATAAAAATTGTGATCGAAATTAGTTATAATAAATTGGAGTTCAAAATTAATGACAAGTGTAAATAAATGCTGTCTCTGTCACTCACATGTACACGAGCATGCGCACTCGGATACATTCAACGGTCAGGTAGCTTGCAGCTGCTATGTTGTGTCCTGTTCTACCACACGGACTTCGGACGCTCTACTTTCTCTCTCGCACCTATCGGATGGCTAAAACTCTAAAAGTTTTTAGCTAGGCAACAGTGCTTTAAGTATGATTTTTTGCAGGCAAGTCTATATGACTGATTTTGTAATAAAATAATCTAAAATTTGATATAACTTTCGATAAGTTAGTAGAACGATGGAGTCACCTATATTGACTTACCTGTTCACATCGGCTTGCCAGATAGCTATACACAAAAATGAGTAGGCAAGCCTACTGAGGCATAGTCTGTGTGTTAAAAACTAACAGTGAAATAAAAATCATTTGGTTATCAAAAGAATGAAAGTGATGAAAAAAAATCGATTAAAGTTAATTTAATTAAAAATAGCCATGAGCACTTTCAGATAGGCAAGTAATTATAGGCATATTTGTTTATAAATTATATTTGATAAAAAATATGTCTCATCTGGTTATCAGATCGGTGAAGGTCGATCTCCCACGGTCTCCTCTACTATTATGCGCGTTTATACAGTGAATCTTCTCCAGAAAAAATGTCCCACTGACGCAGTTTAGAATTTGGCAGTTTTAAATATAACAATTCGTTATGTAAAGCTATTTTTTTTCTGATGGATTAAACTTTTTTCAGAAACTAATTTCAATATTTTTGCCTTGCAGCTAGTAATTGTCTTATATTTTTTTCAAAATTTTCATAGTGGGTAGACTATATGACTTTTTCTAATAATAATTTCTAATAGTAATACCATTGTTTATAAGTTGTAATTGGATAATTCTAATTACATCTTCATTAATTATATCTTTTAGTTTGACATAAAATCATTCTTCTGCGTAAACGATTCGAGAGGTGCATTATTATCATTGGTTTTTGGTTATACCTTTATTAACTTGCGAATGCCATCCTTCAACCACATTGCTACTCCTGTGTCGCTCTCCAAAAAACGCTAATCATACTTATCAAATGATTGTTAAATCTAAAAAAATTTTAACATAGATACTTAAAAAAAAACCATTGAAACGTATTTGAATTCCTGTTGTATATATTCACTATCTTCTTGAGTTTTTTTCAAATGGTAAAAGTGGCAATGTCGCGACTAGTGCTACGTTGCGTTTTTGTAACTTTGATTAATCTTTTGGTCCAAACATTTTGGCTTTGCGCCATACTGTCCTGGACTAATGATAATATTATCCTTTAATTTTTATATCACGAAATATATACATTAATCCACCGATGGTATCAAGGGAAGAAAAAATTGCTCGTATTACCTCCGGTGGTTCCATGGCAAGAAAGGATTGCCCGTGGTACCACCGATTGCCAGTGGTACATTCTGGCGGTACCACGGGCAAATCACGAAGAAAAATACTTTATAAAGTGAGCGTTTAATTTTGTCTATGAGCTTAGTATTTTTAGTTTACGAGGGCTGCTATTTATTAATCCGGAATGACAAAAAGAAACAAACATCTATAATTTAATATGGTTTTATTGCTTTTCAAAATATTCGCCATGATGATCCATGCACGTTTGCATACGTTGAAAGCAATTTTCATAGCACTTTTTCTATTGTGATTGGTGTATCTCCAAAACGTGCATTTTGATTGCATCAATGACCTCTTCGTGGCTCGAAAAATGTTGACTACGTAATTTATTCTTCACGTTTGGAAATAAATAGAAATCTTGAGTGCCGCATCGGGGCTGTACGGCAGATGATCCGTCAATTCAATGTTTAAACCTTACGAAAACTGAGTTGTTTCGGCCGACGTGTAACAACTAGAAGTGTATTGATGAAGAACGATTCTGCGTGGTCGGTTGTTCCTTCTTATTTATTCAAAGACTTCTGGCAAACAAATGGTCGTGTACCATTTCGAATTAATCGCTTTACGATTCTCTAGTAACACTGCAGCCCCATACACATTTATACCAAAAAACAGACGACCATTTTATTCAAAGTGCTTTTTGCGCGAATAACTTTTGTTGGTTTCAGCTCATCTTGGAACACCCACACCGTTGACTGCTATGTTTAGTTTCGGGGTTATACGCATGGATCCAATATGATCCATCACCTGTGTAGATATTATAAACAGCTTTTGACGCACACGATTGTGATTTTTAATAGTTTTTTGCACCAATCGAGAGAAGCCTGTTTTTATGGCCAAATGTTTGTGTAATATCTTATGTTTGCTCTTCGTACATATGCCCAGGTTCGCCTATATCTTGCAGTATGCAACATGACGATTTTGCATTATTAGTTAACACAGCATCGATATATTATCGAGCGTAGACCGCCCACGTTTAAATTCGTGGTTTCCGATGGTGGTTCATTCCCAAAAGTCGAAGTCAGTTGATCTATGCACTGTTATTGAGTTAGACCACGTCTAAAACGTAATAAATCATCGCACGAAAATGTTCTAGTGAAATCCACGGTGATGAAGGGAAGCAATTTTCACAATTACGCCACAATGGAACAACAAATTGATAGTTATATGAAACAAACTGTATACTAAATACTAATCTACAGCCAAAGCGTTCCATCTTTAAATGTTTTAATTACTTTTTAAATACTTTTTTTATAAAAGTGGCCAGTTCAGGATTCATAAGTAGCAGTCTATGTTCTTACGAACTGATCGTTGAATTGGAAATAACCATTGACTAAACATAAGAAAACTGTTCACACAATACTAAAATAATGGATTTACATAGAAATACCGCATTGTGACCACAAAATTTTTACATTTGTTCTTAACTTGTGGTTATTTATACATTAATTCTGATTCCAAATTAAAATCAATTTCCCTACTTAGGGAGTCACAAAGCATTATGCTATCGCTTCGCAGGTCAATAATGTCTTTTTTCTGAGCAGGTGGAGTAAAAAATGAATACGTTTAAATTTTTTTCATTTTTATTATTATGTTCTACATCGAGCGGCAAATAGTTTTTGATTGTGTTTGAAACAGTAAAAACTTAAGTCAAATCGAATCGGTTTGGTAGTAATTATAGTCGTCATGCTGGGGTTACTTTCGGGGCCATATGTAGCCTTACTACTTTTTATTATTTAGCATTACTATAATGTGCTTTTTGTTAATTAAATACAATAAAATTAAGTGTTATCGTACAAAAATGTTTGTGGAAACTCGGGTTTTGTTTTGTCTGTTTAGTTATCAATGTAAACGCGAAATAATTAATAGATATTTCATCTTTCTTTTAGTGCAATGAAAACCATGCTGGGCAAACTGCCGCGAGCGTGGATCGTAGACGACGCCAAAGACGATGGGTACACGGCGCTACACCTAGCTGCGCTCAATAACCACGCCGAGGTAGCCGAGCTGTTGGTCCGCGGTGGCGCACGGCCCGATCTGCAGAACGCCAACTTACAGACGGCCCTGCATCTGGCCGTCGAGCGCCAGCACACACAGATAGTGCGCCTCCTCGTCGCACACGGCGCACAGCTTAACATCTGTGACAAGGTCCGCTGCTGTTCTATTGACTTATATTTTCGTAAAAACCCTCCTTCTGTGTTTGTTAATGGACTTTTGCAAGAATTGCATACATTTACATTTTCGTAAACTGTTTATTTTGTTATATAAATATGATACTCTAAAAGCCAGTAAAAGGCAGAAAATATCTACATATTTCAATTCCATGAGATGGGGCCTAACATAGCCCAGGTTCAACTCAAATCAGTGCAACCTCAAAAGCATTTCAACAAAGCTGCCAATTTGATATTTTTAACTATTATTATTATTGAATAATAACAATGGCAGACAATTATATGGTTGTGACGTCACGGCAGACACTTAAATGTATCAAAGAAAATTTCAAAAGTATTTTAACAAATCTGAAATAATAATAATATCATAAGGTTTATTATCATGGCAGAAACTCTGGTTGCAACAACTCGGCAGACAGCGGAAACTTACCAACAGCATGAGCATATATGTATGGTACTCATTTTTTGGGCTCCGGCCCCAAAGGTTACCAGCCAACGGGAACCTTATTACTAAGGCTCCGCTGTCTGTCTGTCTGTCCGTCATCAGTCCATCAGTCCGTCCGACTGTCACAGAGTTGTATCGTCTGATTGATTGGCCGAGTGGTTAGAGACCTTAACTGTGGAGTCAAATGTCGCGGGTTCGATTCTCGCCCGGGATAAATATGTGTTTATGAGCATATCTATTTGTTTTGTGTCTGGGTGTAAGATATATGTATGTAGGTATATATTATAAATAATATTTAAGTAAGTATATCAGTTGTTTGGTACCCAAAATACAAGCTTTGCTTAGTTTGGGACTAGATGGCGCTGGTGTGGGCGATTTCCCAGGTATTTTATATCACCTGACCCGTAATAGATTGCCACATAAAGTTTTCACAAAGTGTGTAGTATGGCTGCTACAACAACAAATAATAAAAATAAAATAAATTTAAAAATGAAATGGAGTCCCTGTACAAGAAACGCGTTCATTATATTGTATGGTGGTACGGAACCCTTCGTGTGCGAGTCCGACTCTAGTTTAGCCGGTTTTTTTTTTAAATTTGATTCCGTTCAAAATCTAACTTCCACTGAAAAGAACCGACATGAAACTCAGCAGCTACTCTTTCCAAATATTGTAATTATTACAATATATATAAAGATTTCTTCTTAATCGTTTGACACGAAGTATCGGCTCACATAAAGCAAAGAAAATAAAAAATACCAACTGTTTAGGTTGAAATTGATGTCCTGACATCTCGGTTATTTAAATAATCATCTACTGTGTGATAGCCCTTTCCAGTAAAATTTTGATTTAGAATAATTTTTAATTTATGGAACGGTAAATTTACAGTTTCTGGAGGCAACTTGTTATAAATGCGTAAAATTTGCCCCATATAGCAGTTATGCACTCTTTTTCTTTTTGTTTGTCTATTTCGTGTATTAACATTGTGAACGTCACTATGTTTATTAAATGTATTTTGTATTTGATGCACAAATATTATATAATTGCTAATACATTGAGATGCCACATCCCGGGCTTCTAAGTTGTAAATCGCTGGCACTGTTCTTTTTTGTATTATACAAATTGTGTCTACATCAAAGGCTCTGTCCCCAAAAGAATACCGTAGGACATAACGCTGTGAAACTACAGTAGAATGTCTACTGCAACTTCCCTTGGCAGCCTATAACCGTAAACCACGTTGAGCTATACCTTCGTAATAAACCTTTTTGTGACAAGAAGACTTCCGGCGGCCTATAACCGTTAAACGTAGCCTAGAGCACTTCTTAAATTATAAGGAAAATTTAAAAATAAGGTTTCATTAAAGTCCGTCAAGTACTTTTTAGGTCAAATTTCACGAACGTACATACAAAGAATTTGATACAATACTATAGTTCCCCGCTCAAGTGGACGTGGAATTTTATAGAAAATATTGGATTATAAAGAAAAAACTGAAAAACTCTTAGTAAGGTCACATATCTTCGCTATTCGCGCGCAGCCGTTAAAATCGATAGAAGACAAAGTAAATATACCACCACAACCGCGAGTCGATATGTGATTGTGGAGAAAGCTGAGAATTCACAAAAATATCCTACCGCCTTTTACTTTAGCTTCCTCCGCCATAAAAAGTATTCTATGTTCGTCTTCAGAATGTAAGCTATTTCACTGTCAAACGTCAACATCGGTTCAGCGGCTTAGCCGTGAAAAGAACACATCAAGACTCATTTTTCGCTGTAAAAAGTAGCTTATGTCCGTCTTAATAATTCAGGCTATCTCACTGTAAATTTTCATGAAGCTCTGTTCAACGGTTTAGTTCAATGTATTGGTTTCACTTTTTCAGGACGGAGACACTCCCCTGCACGAGGCATTACGCCACCATACTCTGCAACAGCTGCGGCGCCTTCAGGACGCACGTGAGACGCCGCTGCTGGCCGGACTTGCACATCATCATGATAAGAAATCGTCCGCCTCTATCGCATGTTTCCTTACCGCGCACGGGGCTGACCTCACACTCAAAAATAAGAAAGGTATTATTTTCAGGGTACAAGCGTAGTGAGCAAGTGAAAGCCACTTGCTTGTCTCAACGATTCATTGTTACACTTCTCAACGAGCGTAGGAAACAGTGCTCTTTAAACTCGTATACACTATGCCGGTGCCGAGGTACATTCGAGGCAAAGCATAACAGAATAGTTTGAATTTGCACCGTCGACGACCCCGTCGTCGCGTACGCGCTCTGTCTGATTATCTGTTTCGGTCTGTCTGCCCGTGACTGTACATAACCGGGCAAAGTACATATCGACATCTATGCTAAACAAATATAGACGTGAAATAAAAGGAGGGTTTCGTTCTGGAATTTCAGATTGACAAAGCTACTAAAATTTGTGGAATCCGTCCTAGTTATCTCTAAATATCATGCCTAAAAATCGATTGTGGGACAACTCGCTTGTGAAACTGGAGGTTGTAATATTAGTATAGAAGGAAATATTTAAAATAAATTAGATTAATATTTTGATAAATGTTAATATTTTTTCCAGGACAAACACCTCTTGACTTATGCCCGGATCCAAATCTTTGCAAGACGCTTACGACGTGTCGTAAAGAGGGTGCTGCACTCAGTGGAGGCGAAGACGGCACACCCGACTGCGAGATGGACGCCAGCGGCTCTAGTGCTGGACCGAGCGCAGTCGCCTCGACATCGGCTGCAGAGTGCTCAGTAGCTGAGGAAGCCTGTTCGTCGGCGCGCGACCCCACCGCCGACGAGTGTCTCGTGTGTTCGGACGCCAAACGCGACACTTTGTTCCGCCCCTGCGGGCACATCTGTTGCTGCAGCGTCTGCGCCGCCCGGGTACTTTTCTACAAGTTTTTATTTAGCTTCACTTGTTTGTACATATATATATATATATATATAGGTATATGCATATAAGTATGTATATTT
The DNA here is from genome assembly GCA_949709985.1 of Luffia ferchaultella. Lineage (NCBI taxonomy): Eukaryota > Metazoa > Arthropoda > Insecta > Lepidoptera > Psychidae > Luffia > Luffia ferchaultella. The sequence continues at coordinate 21,756,182 of OX453241.1, read as the reverse complement.
GAGATAAATCTTGCAAGCTAATTTAGAGCCACTTTATTTTTGTGACCTACGAATATGAAATATTGCGCACGAATATAATTCTGATAACAGTAGGTTCCATAATCAGGTAACCAAGTCGTGATACTCCTGATGATGCAGCTAAGATCGTCTCCTCACGAGGAAACTCCCAAACTCAACGATTAATCGAATCTAGAAGACAGGTACCGATCTAGCCATTTAACTGCTTCGGGCAAAGTTCATATTTACCGCCCTTTGCAATAAGACCTTATAAGTCACTAGCGACCGCCCGCAGCTTCGCTTGCGTAGACTACACATTCCTGTTTTAGGTAGTATTAACTTTCAAAATGGTTTATACATACTTTTTGCTGAAACTAATATTGGGTACACCCATTCAAACTTTCAATCTTCATTCTCCCCACTCCTTTAGGAAAACCGATACTCCCATACTTTTCACCTCCCGTTTCCCACCCTTAAAATGTGGAAATCCAAAAACCCTGAAAGACATCATTAGTTATTTATGTCAAAATTTTTATGTTTCTAACTTTATAAAACAAAGACTCATACAAAGCCCTTCCGTCCCTCCTCCTTAAATTTGAAATTTCCAAATATTCTTTTCATAAAAAATTGATACGTTATAAAATAAACCACTGTTCCAAATTTCGGCTTCCTAGACTTAGTAGTTTCGGCTTTACTTACGTTGATAGATCAGTGAAGACAAACGACAGACAGACACAAAAAGTAGCTGATGTCACTCTTGACAACCTTCTTTCACGTCTGCAAAGTTTCATTAAAATCTGTTGAGCCGTTTTGAAGATTAGCTTGAATAGACACATGAACGTACAGACAAACAGACGGCCAAAAAATAGCGTATGTCACTTTTGACCACCTCCTTTTCATACCCGTGAAATTTCATTAAAGTCGGTTTAACCGTTTTGGAGATTAGCTCGAATAGACAGATGGACGTACATACAGACATACAAAATGTAAGGTATGCCACTTTTGACCACTTCCTTTCCATATCTGTGAAGTTTCATCAAAATAAGTTTAGCCGTTTTGGAGATTTGCTCAAATGGACAGACAGACAGATAGTATTATTTTATACATATAGCCTATAGCCTTCCTCAATAAATAAACTATCCAACACAAAAAGAATTTTTCAATTCGAACCAGTAGTTCCTGAGATTTGCGCGTTCAAACAAACAAACAAACAAACAAACAAACAAACAAACAAACAAACAAACAAACAAACAAACAAACAAACAAACAAACAAACAAACTCTTCAGCTTTATAATATTAGTATAGATGAGTATGGTATTCCAGAGACAGAATGGTGCTATTTTTAATCGACTTCAAAAAAAAAGTCAAAGGTAAGTCAGACTCGTGCCTAGAGGGTTACGTACTGGTATATCATACACTAGTGGTCGCTTGCAGCTTTACCTGTGTAGACTACACGTTCCTGTTAAAGCGACGCGGAAACCATTTGAGATAGTTTCTACATACTTTTTGCTGGTACCAATTTTGGTTACTCCCATACAAACCTTCAACCCCTTATTCCCACCCTTAAAATGTGAAAACCCTGAAATACGTCTTTATCTATTTATAATAAATTCCTACAATTTCCAATGTTCAACCTTTAAAAAAAACCGTCACTGGTATACAAGTTTTTATCTACCCTATCCCCCCCCCCCCCCCCACCCAAATGAGAAAATCCAAAAACCTTGTAACACGTCGTTAATTCCAATTTTCAAATACCTACCTTTAAAAAAACTGATACTTCCATACAAATTTTGACATCTATTTCCCGCATTCAAAATGCAGAAAAATAAAAATCCTGAAACGCGTCATTATCTATTGAAGATGAGTAGCTACAATTCCAATGTTCAAATTCCTATCTTAAAAAAAAACCGACACTCATATACAAAGTTTCTCACCCCTATTCTCTCTCTGGCCCTGGCGGAGACTGTTGCTCGTATGCCAACAAAAATACTGTGATCATCATTCGGTCTACGAAAAGCTATGACTTAACAGGTGTAACAGGAACAGGTGTAGGCGCAAGGAAAAATGGATAGAAGTAAAATTAAAAAAAAAAAAAACATTTATATTTAAAAATAAAGAAAGTATTTCAAATTATTTAATCACCCCATCTTTTGTTTACCAGCACACGGAACCATGTGTTATTCTAAGTGTATCGTGAAATGTCGCAGATAAAGTCGTCACTAAATAACCAGACCTTCGCAATAACGTTTTTATCAATGAAGTCTACCATGAAGCTATTATTAGCTCCATTATCAACTCAGCTATCTGTCATTATTTAATTGTATTCCATATTAATTTTTATTGACAATATTTTTCAAATACTTCGTATATGTTAAGAAATCGCAAGAAATATTGCCCGAAGCAAATAAACGTATTTATTATTTTATTTTATTTGGAATACCGTATGAGCTTATGAACTTGGAAAATACCTATAACTGAGCTGCAAGTGCCGCCGCGTAGTGGCAAAAAAAACTGGTAGCCCTCATTGTTTAAACATTATTGAAGCCATCAAAAAACATTACGTAGGAATGGCGAGACAGGAAAGTGTTCAGAGCCGGAAGAATGTTAGGGCCGACAACAGCAGCACGAGCAACACTGAAGCCATGGAGGCCGCACTGCCATTGCAAAGGGTGCGACCTGGACCAATGCAAGATGCGTACGCCATCAGATGTGGCAGCTGGCTTTGCTCATATAGCCCGCTAAACAGGTGATGGTGAGGGCCACGTGCAAAAACTGCTACGTCATCGCCGCCATGGGTTTCCCATTCCAGCGGAATTTCGACGTGAGATTCCCACTTCAAGTAGTGGAAATTCTCCCCACTGATATCTAGTCGCGTGCCGGCCGCAGTATGCGTACGAAAGCCAGGCCCGTTGGTGTACGAGAGCGTCATGTAAGGCACGTGGTGTTCGTCGAGGTCGTCAGACAGCCCGAGAATGTCACGACCACGGTACGCATAGCCGTTGATAGCCATTACGTGTGCGTGATCCGCTGTCACTACCAGCAATGAATCTTCTTCGGGGAGTAGCTCAGCTGCACGCTCCACAGCTTTACTAAACTCGATTGTCTCGTCGAGCGCCAATTGAGCGAAGTTATCGTGGTGCGCATGGTCTATACGTCCACCCTCTACAAATAGGAAGAATCCGTTGGGATTCTTAGACAGTAGCCGCACGGCAGCCGCAGTGAGCTCTTCGAGCGTGGGTTCCGTCTGCGGATTGGCTTGCAGGTGGTACTGCATGTGGTTGCTTTCAAACAGCCCTAAGAGGTAGTCAGTACTCTCGAGGGGCACGTTGAGCAACTGCTCACGATTCCACACGTATGCATAACTCTCGTTACTAACACGGCGTAGCTCTCCCCACTCCTCGATCAGATCGCGACCATCGGTTCGCCTCCCTAGTTCATTTTCTTCATCTAAGAAGGTTGTATTTCTAAAGTTTCTGCGTCCTCCTCCGAGTATCACCTGCATAATTTATTTCAAATTTATTTTTATAATCTATCAGTGAATGAAAAAAGTATATAAAGCGTTTGTCCCTTAAATTGGCCCCAGGAATAATTGGTGTGCTATTAAAATTTGAAAAAAAAAAATTGTTTAAATTTGTGTTTAGTGTGGCTTTGACAACTTCCGAATGATGTTGGGTGACGCGATAGTGGTATTCGATTCGTATTTACGTATAAATTGTTTATCGCAAATCGATTGCGTGGACAATGTGCTTGTTTTAAGACTACAAAATTGCAAAGTTGACTTTATGTACTATATATTACATTTTTTTCCCATTTTCCGACTTATTGTGATTTGTTTATTTAAGCCAGTTAATTCTTTCATTGTTGTATGGAGTATGCTTCTATATTTTTTTCATTCACTGTTACTCGCATATCTCATTGTTATCGTGTTATCATAAAAACTTACTGATAATCACAATTATAATCATATTATTTCTCAATCAATTTTCTGCCTTCCTGTAATTTATTGGTGGTATCACATTATTATGAAACACCTATTAGATATAATTTATTTTAGGAAGGGAAAAATTTTCTTTGTTATTTGACTATTTACTTCGTTATTATTCAACTGTAGAGTCCACGTAAAAGCAATCATCTTTAAAAACAGATCCTTCTTTTAATAAAATTTAAAAACTAAATAATAATGAAATTTTTTTCAATGTAATAATAATAAAATAATATGTCTTTTGTTTTGTTCGGGTTCAGGGATGTCTAGTCTAGTCGGTAATCCATATTTTTTGAAAATATTGCCTTGCACAGACACTACTTCGTTGCAGTTTATTTCCTAACAAGACGTGAATGTACCTTAAAACGGTTGCCGGGGTATTGGTGGATGAGCTGGTGGGCGATATCAGGGCAGCGTTCTGGGTCTTCGTTGTTGGATAACACTGCTGCATCATGTTCCCATTCGCGATCGGCGACATGCGCAAACGTGCCTGCCGGAGATGCATGTGTGATGCGCGTCGTGGTCACGATACCTGTGCATACGACAAGTGCTCACTGAAGTACCCATGAATCTTAAACAACTTCTTATTTTATCACCGATCTGACGCAATAATATTATATTATTTCATTAGACGTGTATAAATGAAAGGCAGATTTGAAGTTTTCGTCAATTCTAATCTAATCTAAAGATCACTCTAACGTCAGTTTCATTGAAAGTAGGTACTAGATACCCGCATCTTTTCCAGCTTCAAGGGCCCATGCTGCGATAGAAGAAACATGAGTCGACACATTGGTAGATGCGGCACAATCGTAGCGCGGCACTTCTGCTGTTACACCAATGGTGCCGTAATTGTTTTTGATGCCACACAGATAGGCTGTGGCTGTACACGCTGAGTCTGGAATTTGGTAATCCACGCAGTATGTCTGCAAACACATAAAACGTGTCATTATTGACATTTTTCTGTTGATCGATCGATTCCAACTGATCCTTTAATTAAACTCTTGATTGGTGTTCTAACAAAGCAAATAAGGTTATAAATCTATAAAAATACCTTCGACAGGCCCACAGTAGGGAAACGTTCAAAGAAGAGATACTCTTCTTCGCCAGTACGGCCCTCCATTTGGCCCTGTAGAGTGCGAGCGGCTGCTAGCGTTGGCACCGACATACCATCGCCCAAAAACATCACAACATTCTTGGCCATGCGTAAATTAGGAGCCCGTGCCAACCGTTCAGTCAGGGAATCCTGAGCCTCACGTCTCCAAAACTCAGCTGTTGACTCACCGGGGTTAACGATTGGCCCTCGGCTTGTGTGATCGTTTTTCCGGCGAGGATGGTACTCCCGCTCCGCTGACGACCAAATACGAACATATTATATCGCCGCAATGTCGTTCACTTCAACTACTAATATCAATAGTTCTCGTAATATTGACTAAGCTCACCCTGTCCTGTTCTAGACGTTACTCACAAAGTGTGATTAACAATGTTCGTAACAAGGCACAGATGTGTACTTACCGGTGGCCACGGCAGCGGCGGCCAACGCGACGAGTAGCGAGATGCCCAACGCAAACGACCACATCGCGGTGACAGCGTCCGATCTATTGTTATTCACTATCATCAATACTTCTTTATTAACATTATTCGATGCGAATTTTATCTAATCGTGAGTTGATAAATCTTTGTTACTTACAGTTCTGATGATGGTTTCTACACAGATAAAAATAATTGCTTCAACCAAAGTCAAAGTCAAAGACAAATATCTTTATTTCGTAGTTATTTAACATAATCTTGAAATAGGTACGTCACAAGAGTGAATTTATTACTTTTTTTTTAAACTGACGAATGCTCTTTTTAACGAAATTATAAACATTTTTTTTTATAATAAGTGCTTAAATATTAATATTATTGAAACAAACCCATAGGCGAGCGTCTTACAGCCATGGACTTCTATTATCGAAGTAGTTCGATAATTTATTTTTAAACTAAAGGGGTAAATCTTGAATGTCAACTGGGATCTTATTGTAAAAGCGTACCCTTTAAAATATTTTGTGATTTTATTGAGACGGCTGACATGGTATTAACGTTATGCCGATCACTACTTTTTTTAAATAATATAGTATTTTTTTTACGTACATTGTGTTTTAAAATATATATTGAAACAGCAATGTCATCATATAAATTTCCGTCTCTGAATTATACTTGAGTCATAGTTTATAAACTGCTCGCTTCTGCAACACGAAAACTGTATTCACATTGGCAGCGTGTCCCCACAGCAGAATGCCATAAGTCATCAAACTATGAAACCCATTAAAATACAATAATCTACATCTAGAGGTTCGTTCCAAGAAGAAAATAATCTACTTTTAAGGGTAATATCATAAATTAGGGGATAAATTCTGTTTATTTCACTTTCACCCACTTTTCGTTAACCGACTTTAATAAAACGTGACATATGATAATAATTACACATGGGACAGCTCACACAGCGCCATCTAGTCCCAAAGTAAGCAAGTATTATGCTTGTCTTATGGGTTACGTATTCATATATAACTATTTTACATCCAAACCTAAAACGAAATAAACAGGTTCATGCACACAAGTATTTGCCCCGGGCGGGAATCGAACCCGCTATCCTTGGCTCCGCAGTTAGGGTCTGTAACCACTCGGCCAATCGATCAGTCAATATTCCTAGTTGTTTCCAATGACAATAGAATGTTATGGTGAGCTAGAGCTGATCTGATGGTGGAAATGACAGACAATCAAAGGAAACTCCTCAACGGTGTGAAATAAATCAAATCAAAATATGTTTATACAAGTAGACTTACACATGCACTTTATAGATAATTAATTAAAGATAAAGCGTTCAGGGATTCCTCGTCATATTCGATTGTTCCAAACGGAAGGCCAAGATTTAGCGATAAGGCTGAAGCCTTATCGCTAAATCTCCGCTAACACCGCTAATGGCGTGTGTTATTTTAATTTATTGATTGATATATTGTGACAAAATTAACATAAATTAATAGGATAAAAAATGTTTTCAGGTGAAGAAGTGCTTGATCTGCCGTGCGAACGTGTCTGCTCGGTCGGTGGTGGGCGAGTGCGTGGTATGCTCGGAGGCGCCGGCCACCGTTGTATTCCGCCCATGCGGCGACGTGTGCGCGTGCGCCGGTTGCGCCCCACTTATGCGAAAATGCGTCGAGTGCCGCACTCCGCTGCAGCCGCCGCCCGTCGCACCACCCATCAACAACGCAACTGCTGCGATTACGGCCGCTGTCGCTCGCTTAGACTGTATGCATACATAATTCTATTCTGCGTAGGGGAGACCGGGGACAAAAGTAACGGCGGGTCGAAAGTAACAAATGCTCTGTAGGTTTATCCAATAGTCGAAACGCGGCCCCGCTACTGTCAGGAGATAGCCAATAATACTTTCCCCGGCTTTCACTTAGTCGCCGCGCACGCACTGCTTTGTAAGGATGTTTAGAGGATGTCATGTGATTTTGCGAACCAAAAGTAAGTTTTTTGACATTTATTCATTTAGTGATTAAGTAGTATTAAAATGATGATATCAGTGTGCCTATTTGTATAGTCATTCTTGATTACATTGGTTACACAGTGTTGTTATTTATTTTTGCGTAGCAAGTTTCTTTTTTAGGTAGACATTTATTATTTGTCAAAAACGTGGGTGAGTACGAAAGTAACATGCGCTACGGGGACAAAAGTAACATGTTACTTTTGTCCCCAGAGTGCTATGTAATGTGATGAGTATGATTTACTTACGGTTTATTTTCATAATATGTTTTTTTTATATCAACAGAATGCCACGACAACGGGTAAGAAAGACGGCACGAAAGACCACTGACATGAAAATCTACAGATTAGCTGCTGACAAATATTTAAATGATATCGGAACAATTAGAGCCCTGGTAAAAAAATATAATGTTTGCAATGGGACATTGTACAGCTATAAAAAAAATCACATTATAGATAGGTATAATTGAGCCAAGAAATATTGGGAACATGGACGAGACAGGAGTGCCCAAGTGGGTTCTTCTCAGCCAATTCTTTTCTCACCTCAATATTGTAGACCTATTCAGCGAGCAGGTACGAGAAATTTAAGAAATAAAGGGCGTAAGAAATGTGAAACTGCTATTTTCACTGACACGCCCGAAAAAATTGGATTGATGAAAAATGCAAAGAAAGAATGCGAAGAAAAATTTTTACAACGTAATACTGATACATATCTACAAAAAGGAAGGAAAAAGTAAAAAGACAAAGAAGGCAAATAAACGAGAGGAAAACAGTGAAAATTAAAATTCATCCGATGAATAAAATTGCTGTTGTTTCGTTTATTAAGAGCCTTTTAGTAATAGTCGACAAAACGAACAGTGGATACAGTGTATTGAATGTAAACATTGGTCACATGCTACATGCATCAACGATGATGCATACTATGTGTGCCATAATTGCGAGTCTGAACAGAGAATGAATTTCATAAAAGTTGTTCACATTATTAAGTATTGTGATTAAGAATAATTCCCGATGAGAAGTCAATAATTGTTTTGTTTACTTTTGTTTTGTTTATGTTGTTCATTCATTAAAGAAGTAGGTACTGTTTAAATGTTAAAAGTACAAATAAACATTTCCTTTAATAAAACATATTTTTCTAATAAATAATAACTTAATATAATACTGCATTTCATAATTATTACATAAACCTTTATCATGTTACTTTCGACCCACGCTGTGTTACTTTTGCCCTGACCTTGGGGTCGAAAGTAACAATCGGCAATTTATTTTTAAGTCTCTCCAATTCATAATAAACATCAAGTAATGAAGTAAACTTAAATACAAATTTGTGGAGTATAAACGAAATTTATACGTGGCTATATTCATTTCATCAAAGATATGATAATTAGTTAGAAACCAGTGTCAAAATACAAAGTGTTACGTTTGTACCCGGTCTCCCCTACATACACCCTGATGGAGCTGTTTGTACCTCACAGCATTACCAGTACAGTTTCTGTGGTGTTTTCAATTTTCATCATGGATGAGTAATGCCCATTGCCCTATATGCGATCGACCAAGTTATTATAATATAATCTGACTTTAAGTTTCATCAAATTAAAACATATGTCTGTATCTAAAAAAAGAACTAAAAGGACATTTTTTGAGAGTGATTTAAGGATATAAAGTCGCAGTTTCAGCCTATTTTGACTGCAAATACAATTTTCTTTAAGGCATAGGGAAGTCGGTTCAAATACCTGAAAGATGTATAACGGTCATAGTTCTTTATTGTTCTATCTTATAATCATATGGAATTTTCAGCATTTATGTTAAATCTTTCATGCTAAAGAATATAACTTCTAAGGGTGTACATTTTTTTTTGCGAGTTTTCATTCTTTTAAAATTCATATTTTTTTAAATGCTATTAGTATTAATTATTATATTAATTAATTTGCAGTGTGTGCTGAGGGTGCCAGTAATCTGGCACAAGTGCAGGCTAACAAGGGGCAGCCGGCGCCGTTACATCTAGCACCACATCATATGAACAATGGCGAACGCCCGCACACTGCCGCGACCGGGTCCGCATCAGCGCCCGCCGTGCCTCCACTCGTATCGCAACCCGCCACCGCCGACGTGCAGAAGTTGCAGCAGCAGTTGCAGGATATTAAGGAACAGGTGTGCATTATCGAATAAGATTTATAAACGCGAATCTTAGTGATTAGGAAATGCATTGTCGTATGCTTTGTAGCTGGACTTTGCTGCTCCTGAAACTTAATCGCACTTATATTTTTATTGTTTGACTTTTGAGAATTAAATGAGACTTTTGTAAATGCTGTTAAAAATAACGACTCCAAAAAGTATGAAGTAACAAAAGTTACGTTCGTATTTCCGTTCACGTTATAATTTTCTGACATTTGCGTGTATTTTTTTTAAATTATTTTTGGACGCCATTGTTATTTTGATATTCTAATCGCTTTTGAGCATTTCGCTCTACGATTGTCTCTACTAATAGAACAATTTGAACGAAATAAATAAAACTTACTGTTATTACATAAGATCGAGCAAACTTAATGCCAACCTTCCTGATTGATCTATTACCTACACAAAATATATGTAATTCGGGTTCGCGTATAAACTAAACCATTCTTGCAAAAAGCGATATATCAATGTGGTGCAGTTGTTACAAGTATTATTTTAGGGTAAGTCCTAAACCTTTAACAACCACAATTAAACAAATTAAAATTGAGTAGGTACCTATAACATTAAGCAAAGAAGGTCAGATAGTTTTTTGACATTATCATTATATCTACTCGAATTGACGTTAAATCAATCAAAGGCGAAATAAGAACAGGTGGTTTTTTTTTTAAATCGTTAATGAAATGAATTATTCTGAATTATTAACCTTAGGTCTTACAATTGTCATGTTTCAACTAATTTGCCCAAAACATTAATAAATTATAGACATAAACCTTCCCCTTGATTCACTCCGTCAATTGGTGTCAACCATATGAAAATCCGTTTAGTAGTTTTTGAGTTTATCGCGTTCAGACAGACAGACGGACAGACCTCGCGGGGCACTTTATTTTATAATATGTAGGTAGTGATTTTGTGTGATCAAAGACGTAACTTTACTACTGAACATTTGGACAATGCCTGATCGTTCTGTTTACAGTAATAAAAAATACTGATGGTAGGTATACCTATTGATTTTCATATAAAATAAGTCATTTTCTTAAGTACCTAGGTACAAACCAAATAAGTAATTAATTACTGTTTTTTTTTTATTATTTTTTGTTGCTTGTTTTGACACTTTTATATGCATATTTTAAACATTTATCATGCAAGTTACGAACTTATTATGTTGTATATAACTAATCTGGTCTCACCATATCTCGTAGTAAGATTCGCGTATAAAATATATACCTATATATACGTAAAAACAAAGAAATATTTCTTTGTATACATTTTATATTTCTTTACATTATGTACAGTTAACATTGATAACTTCTGCGTAATTAGGTACATCACGTGTGTCGCATCAATGTGCGACCGCTTGAATTCATTTTGTCGCACGATAGTTTGAATTTTTACAATAACTTCTAAGATATTCATGTAAATTGTCTGGTGTCAAGGGCAATTATAATGTTCATGAAATGCTTAAGGTAACTAACGTGTTTAATTTGATAAGGATTAAAATCGCATCCGTATAAATAGTTTTCTAATTACCGCATTATATGTAATAATTTTTTTAAACATTTATTTGACTTTTCGTTAGACCTATAAAAGAGGAACAATTCCTCCATACATTGTTTTGTTATATCTGAAAAGGATTCGGCAGTGTTTTAGATAAAAGCTCCCAGTGGGCTTGATTTTTTCGATATCTTCAACAATCATCGTCCTACTTCAACCAATTTACACAAAACATTAATGTATTATACACTATAAACCTTTCTCTTGAATAACTCTGTCCATTGGTGACAAACGTATGAAAATCCGTTTGGTAGTGTTTGAGTTTATGGCGTTCATTCAGACATACGCAGCTTTGTTTTATTGTATAATAATATGTAGTGATGATTATAAGTACAAACAACAGGTCTGTGCGGCTCTGAAATTAGTTATAAAACCGTCGCGGTAACATAATTTAATAGAAACTTTGTAGCGTAACTGCGCATCGCACTTCAGAGCCGCACGGGTAGAGTGTTCGTGCTTTAGGTTTTGCTATATTATGATGGATACAAAATCTACGTCCACGCAAACAAGAGTTTTTAAAGAATCATAGGAGTTTGTTATATGTTCACAGACAATGTGCCCCATCTGTTTGGATCGGCTCAAGAATATGATCTTCCTGTGTGGACACGGCATGTGTCAGATGTGTGGCGACCGCATCACCGTGTGTCCCATCTGCCGCAAACAAGTTGAAAAACGCATCCTACTTTACTAAGTTCATTTGAATTATTTCCAGTTGAGATTTTAATATATTTGTTTCTCTTTTATCATAAAATAAACCATATAATGTTATGTAGGAATTCAGGAGTCAAGTTTCTCATACAAGCTCCCATGCCTGTTAATTTTAAGCACTTCTAGTTTCTCTAGCGGCAATAAAATGGGATCACATCGTTCACAACCAGATGAATTCACAAAGATATTGTGCAGGAACTTAGAGTTCGAGATTTTGACGATTGTTAGATGGATTGCATTTACTGTTTTTTAAGATATAAATCTAATGTTAAGTTTAATATATTTCAAAAATGTTTAGATACCAAAATTCAAGAAAAAAGTTAAATTCTAATAAAATGTGTTTCAATACAAAAAACAATTAAGTTTTAAGCTATTTACTGTTATTTTACTGTTAGCTAATAATATTTAATTTTATCATTATTATAGTTCCAATCAAACTTAATGGCGGATCGGAGTACAACGCTATAAGAGTGCTTGCGCAGGTTTAGTCATATGCCCCTCGCTCCACTGCGTCCCGCTACACCTAAAACTGGTTACTGCAACGCTACTTGTGCCTATGTTCACATCCGCCATAAAGGTTGATTGGAACTGTACCTACTTATGACGTAGTACCTACCTATCTGTAATTTTTTATTGAAGTATATTATTTCTACATATTGTTTTATTAATTTTATTGTTACAAAGAAAGAACTGACAGAGTCACCCTTTACAGTCATTGTCCTTTATAAACAATCATTATGTTACTGTGCAGGTGAACATTTTATATTTATGCGAAGCAATTTGGTTTTTTTTCTAGTACAATATCCATATATTTTCTTCCTTTCAGCGGCGACTTCGTCCTCGTATCAATTCTTTTCTTGTGCATTCCTAGTGCAGTTCTTATTAGTGCAATGAAGTCCTATGTCACATTAAGATGACATCTAAACTGTCGAAGAATATGAGGGTGATGAAATAAGTTGGTAAAAATGAAACAAACAATATTCTTTTGCACTATTTATTTATCAACATACTCTCCTAGCTCGATAAGCTTCATCCTGCGCTTTTCTACTTTTTCGATCCCTTCAAAAAAATTTCAGTAACTCTTCGAAATATGTGTCAGTTTCACTAATGATCTCGTCACTGGTACTAAATCTCTTTCCACTTAGTCATTTTTTTTTTATATTAAGCATAAGGAAACAGTCGTAGGAAAATAAATCTGAAGAATATGGTGGATGAGCAAGCGATTCATAACGTAATTCATAGAACTTAGCCATGGCAACGGCACCCGTGTGTACCCATGCATTGTCTTAATAAAAGAATTTTCTTCACTAAACACGCTCGTTTTTTCATTACAATTTTATGAAAATGATTTAATAAATCACCATAATATTTGTCAATGTTTTTCCTTCTTCAGCACGGCTAGTGACAGCTTCGGGAGATGTTTTGCAGTGTGGTAACATTTAATAGTGATGGTAATTTTATTTTGGTTAATTTAGGATAGATTCAAATTGACTAAAAAATGATATAATGTACATGGTACCTAGGTAAACATTTTAAGTTTTTACATTTTAGGTATGAATTCGAGAGTTAGTGGCCATTCTAAAAATATAAAAATATATGTAATATGTGTATTACATATACCAGGTTACTCAGAAGATTTTGCAACTAACAGTTTTTGTCTATGGGACACTGGCTTGTTTTGATGTCAGTTAAAATGATGACTATTTAATCCAAAAAACGCAACTTTCAAAATTTGAATTTATGACTTGCCCGTGGTACTACCAGTTCCCTCCACATTTTCTCCTAAGCAAAAATAAAATATTTTATCTCACTGAAGAATGGATCAATGAGAACATTTTCATGGGATGATTTTGTAAGATTTCAAATGTCGACTAAAACCAGAAGAATTATTTGAAAGACATCAAATGGTGTTTATAGACAAAAACCATTCTAAAGAGACTGTTTTCCGCTGGTTTAGTTTTAGTTTTAGATTAAGTTGGGCAGACGCAGAAAAATGGCCACCTTAGGACGGTTGCTACAGAAAACGTGCTGGCTGTGAAAAATTTAATTTCAGAAGAGTAGGCGAATTACATATGAAGAAATTTAGCAAATACTGCAGGTCTTCGGGTAAGGAAGATAGTTTCATGCTGGGTACTGCACAATCTGATGCAGGCTCAGAAGGAAGTACAGGTAGAATGGAGCTGACATGATAGCTAAATTTCAAACATCGCAGTGCATTTACAATCATTACGGGTGATGAATCATGAATTTATCAGTATGATCTAGAAATGAGTCAGTGGACCATGTGATACTTGAAACAAACATCTCAAAACGGACATTGGTTCATTTTGAATGATTTTTTCGATGTATCAAAATAAATAAAAGAATAATAACTGTTGAACCTAGTTTTTGCTGATCTGAATGCCAATTAAATTTTGTGTTAATCGATTAAGGTTTGATGGAGTGCAACCGTTAACGCCGTTTATATGGAAATTTGCAAGTACCTACACAATTTTAATAGAAAACCATAAAAATCATGTATTTTAAATTTCTTCTATAATAACAAAAATAATTTACTAACAACAAAGTTATACTATTTATACTATCTAATATAGAAAGTTTTTTAAAATTTTAGAAATCAGTAACTCTGCCCTTTCTTTCCCAATCCCCATACCTAGTGGGTTCTGGGCCTCTAGGTCCACCTATTTCACCAGTATAGGGATTAGTGTTACTAGGCCAGGCTGGTAGTGGATTATCATTCTGTGATGTGTGTTCTTGTTCACCCAAGTCATTGATTGATGTTGTTTCTCTCAACTTCTTCCTAAACTCAGCTACACGTGGTGATATTTGTTGTTTTCCAGCACTATCATTATTTTCATGCTCTGTCTCTTTCGTACTTGTGTATACTCCTTTATGAATTAATGCTCGAGTTAAATTAATTACATTACCTGGAATATACATACACCTTATTACAAAGACATTTTATGATGATGACGAAAATGTAAATAAAATTGTTATAATCACAAAATGTAATATGAAATAGGTATGCCTACAATTTATTAAAAACACCGGCTAAGTGCGAGTCCAACTCGCACACAAAGGGTTCCGTACCACTACACAATAAATAAAAAACGTGTTTCTTGCATGGGGATCCCTTTTAATTTTTACTTTATTTTATTCTTATTTTGTTGTTATAGCAACCATAGTAGTACAGATTTCATGAAAATTTCAAGTGTCAGCAATGATCTCCTAATCACCAAAAACATTGATATAAACACATTTCTAGCATGGGGACGCCTTTCAATCTTTTACTTTTATCTTATTTTCATTATTTGTTATAGCAGCCATTTCAGTACCCGCTTTATGAAAATTTCAAGGGTAAGCTATGATATCACAACCATCAATCACTAAAAATGCCACAAATATATTTTTTTGTATCTCATGAAAAAATGAAAAAAATTCTTGTATCTATTCTTGAAAAATGTCTTTGAAAAATTTATTGTAAGTATCCCATTAATTTGAAACTTTATTGTTATTATTTGCCTTTATAGTGGTTATAGTAATACACTGTGCAAATTTCAAGTGTCTATTACGGTTCAGAAAATACAGTCCTGTGATAGATGGACAGACAAATAGCTGAGGCTTAGGAATAGAATTTCCGTTGGTGCCCTTTGGATACTGAACCCTAAAAAGCACTTTTATTCCTAGTAAGTCACTGACAAGCTTACACCCACAAATCTAGTATCTTAAAAAAGAGTATAGTAGGTACATGTCGAAATTGCGTGGAGAGGGTCCCATATTATAGTATAACAATCACATTACCTACAGTTGGCATAGAAAATAAAAAAACATTGTTGCGCGAAAAGAATGATTCAATAAGACTCTTAGTTGTAACGCAAATAAATTTCGCACACACTAAAAGTAAAATGAAGTCCAAGGACTGTTCAATGAATTTCTTTACGCTTTTATTTCTGTATACCTATATATTACGTGAAGAGTTCGCTATCCCACCGATTTAACCTACTAAGACCACGGTATACCACCCAAGTAACACAAATCAGCTGCATAAAAGCTGGATTCAAGATAAATCGAAACTTTAAACTGGTTCAGCACAGCTGTACAAAGGCTGTGTAAGCAGAAATACAACTTCTGTAATGCCAAAAGAGGCCCCAAATTAACCAGCCTAGCTCTGTAATATCTGGTTAAAGGCTGCACAGTTTTTAAAAATAACTGGTATAGAGTTGCATTAGGGCTTAACCAGCTTGATTGTACAGCTTATTTTCTATGATTCAGCAATTATTATGCTTGTATCCATTCTTAAGTTTAACTAGGTCTAGATAAAGGTAAACAAAAAGGAAACTGCATGTGATATCAAAATATTTCATATAACCTTTACAATAATAACAATGTTTGTTGACGGCTGCAGTAAAGTAATTATCAAAGGGAATGTTAATTTGTTATTATATAACATAATTTGAGTGCGGTATTAACTTTATTGTAAATGTGCGTATTGAATTACAGCTCAGTTTTCATGCACCTCTCGAATAACGATTAAAGAAATAATGGAATAAAAATACCTAGTCTGGCCATAAATACTGTTACAATTAAAAATAAAAAAATATTACATTTGAATGGGGAATCTGGCATTTTTATACGATTGTTCATTGTGTTTTCTCATTTTGGCGCCAATACATTGTACAATATTTTGCGATATTAAAATGGAGTGGGGTGATAAAGAGAACCAAATCGCTGTGATTGCATTACACAAAGTAGGTATGGAGCCAAATACAATTTTTAAAACTCTCCATATGCTTGGTATTAGTCAAATGTTTGTGTACCGGGCTATTAATAGGTACAATGAGACCTCCTGTGTTTGTGACAGAAAAAGATCCTGTCCGAAAGCAAAAGATTTTATCTCGAGAGATGAAGATAGCACCTACAACCATGTTGCATATTTTAAAAGATGACTTAGGACTTGCAGCCTATAAGAAGCGTACTAGTCATTTCTCAACTGATAATTTAAAAAATAATAGGGAGGTAAAATTTAAACGACTACTGAAGCGGTACGCAAAAGAGGTCACAGAAAAATTTTGTTTATGGGTGAGAAATTTTTTACAAATTGAGCAACATTTTAACAAAAAAATTACCGTATTTATGCTCAAAGCTCTAAGGAAGCTTTCCAATTAGTCGACAGAGTGCAACGTGGGCATTATCCAACATCAGTGATGGTTTGGTGGGGTGTTAGCTATGAAGGAGTGACTGAGCCATATTTTTGTGAAAAAGGTATCAAAACATCGGCACAAGTGTATCAAGATACCATTTTTGAGAAGGTAGTTAAGCCCCTTAACAACACAATGTTCAATAACCAAGTATGGACCTTCCAGCAAGACTCGGTGCCGGGTCATAAAGCTCGGTCCATGCAGTCTTGGTTGGAAACGAACGTTCCTGACTTCATCAGAGCTAAAGACTGGCCGTCGTCTAGTCCCGATCTTAATCCGCTGGATTATAATTTATAGTCAGTTTTAGAAAGTACGGCTTGCTCTAAACGCCATGATAATTTGGAGTCCCTAAAACAATCCATACAATTGGCAGTGAACAATTTTCCCATGGAAAGAGTGCATGCTTCTATTGATAGCTGGCCTCAACGTTTAAAGGACTGTATTGCAGCCACTTCAAATAAGCTTTTTATATTTGAAATTGTTTTTTATTTATGTTTTAAACTAACACACTGTAACATTAATAAATGTCATTTGCAATAAAAAAAATTATTTTTTTTGTAGCAATATTTAAGGCCAGACTAGTATATATGAGTAATTTTGAGTGAACACATTTTCTTAAAGAATAGTGCCTGAAACTCAATTATTTGTGATTTGTTAAGTTATCTTTCTAAACTTAACGCTAATTTAGTTTCTAATTAAGAGATTATGATTTTAAAATTTTAGGAAACCTACAATGTTGAATATTTCATTGTTATTATGGTCATTTGAAATGGTGACGATTTATTAACCATTCTGTTTTCTGTTCTTCTGTGTTTATTCTTTTGTAATTCTTTTGTCTGCACACAGTGCTCCACGGCATATATTAGCCAGCTCACAGCACTCTTATAGATAGATATCTACCATATCTATACTAATATGTACCATAAACACACAGAAATCTGGTGTAGCAACTAAATCTGTACTAAAGCTTCCAAAAGAACTTTCAGCATTAAGCATTATATCAGAGATTACCTTCACTACTATGTATCCAAAACATTTTATTACTCCCTTGTACAGAAGAAAGTGTTAAAAGAGATTCGGTACCAACCATTATCAAACTTAATTTAATAGTATTATAAGAGAATAAGTCTACTCTATCAAACATCCTGCGGCAGAAGCATAGTCTTGAATAGCCGGCACCTGCACAAGAGGTTATAATTTACCTCACTAACCAGACATACACAAACTAAGGTTCCTAAACCAGCGGTGAGCATAAGTTTCAACTAAAGGCTGAACAATAACATCTGAATTGACTGATATAATGCTCAGAGTAATTTTTTTCCTTGTTTCGCAGCTATTAATCAGCAAAGCTGCACAAGACTCGAAAAATGTTCCCTTGTGCTGCCTTGAATCTAAACTGGAACTTTATGTTTAGTAATGCTTTACACTGGTTAAACGCTAACTTATTGCTGAACATTCAGCCTGTGTGCTACTTGGGCACTATGTACCTGTGGTCCTACTGTACTATGGGCGATTAATAGTATCGATATTTTTCTGTATTTTTATTAAGTAAACAATAAAAATTAACATTTCTTTCTCAGTTTAAGATAAAATTCACTTTGAAGCCGAGCACGTTCAAAATCATTTTATGCTCAGAACTAGGTCCAGTAGGGTCATGGGTACCCTACTGGACCTAATTCTCCTACCAGTAGGTCAAATCGGTGGGACCACGGGCCCTTCACCATATAGTACAGTCATCTGTACACCAATACAGGCTAGGCCTAGTGGTGGAGTTATTGTACTTCAATAATGTATATAATATTTTTTGGTAAATAAACGTTATTATTATTAGTATTATTCTTAATTATGGCGTTTTCTGTTTATACCAATTTCGTCATTAAAATCAGTGCTGTCAATTTCCTGACACGACAAAAAAAATATTCAATTCTTTTCACAACCTTTGCTCACTTGAAGGATATTTCCTTTGACAGACCTGATCATTTTCAACAATCTTCAATTCTCTAATTTTTTAAATTTATTCACACTTTACAATAAAATGGAATATTGTTAATTCTCTTTTTTCGATTTGCCGATCAATCAAAGTACAATTTCTGTCAAGTTGACGTTGACATGTTGAATCCTGTGGTTGATTGATTAAGGGTTGAATCTGTAAACTGTGCAATGTCTATGGTCAGTGCCATGTCAGTGCAAGCAAGTTGACAACATTATCATGATATATCGAGCAGGGGGGTGATTCTCGTATCACTTGAATTTAAGTCTCTTAGGACAATTTCCGTTTACAATGAAAAATGTCACATGACAACGATTTTCCCTATTCTCAGTGTCAACCACTTGACAATTGTCAAACGAACGTCGTGTGACCATCGTGTGACATGAATCACATGGTCCACACCATCCGATTTCAAATGTCACACGTAAAATAATAATGAATTGTGTCTTGAAATAGCAGTCAGTTGGCTTTTAAAAAAATTTCCTTTATTCTGAAAAATATAATAGCAAAGGCTAATTTGAAATAACTTGCATTCTCGAATTTCATCCTTGTTGTATGAGTAAAAAATTATACAATATTGAGGAGGCGAAGAAATCCATCGATTAACGATTCGTTTTATAAATTATTTAAATTAAGTAATAATTTCATTTTTCACGAAAGTTTATTACAACTATCGATTGGCAAATATTCTGTGGCAGTGGCCCGAAATTACACCAGTGTTTGACAGTGGTTCCGCATTTAAGTTATTTCAATAGGTAAGCAACATCCATCCATTTATCGATCAGCCCTTTTTTATACCCTACTGCAGGGGTTTAAGCCTCCCCTCAAGGTGAGGGGACTTGGTAGTTAAATCCACCACGCTGCTCCAATGTGGGTTGGTGGATTGTAACGACCGCCATCTATTGACAGCAACCGGAACCGTTTGCTTAACGTGCTCTCCGAGTTACGGAATGTACTTAAGTCAGAAGCCAACATACCTACATATAACCAACATACAATTTAATAAAACTTTTTAGAAAAAATATTTATTAATTAGGTTAAATTATTTAAATCTAATTTGTTTTCTAATAGGCCAAAAAAATATATTAAATCGTTAATAATTCCTCGTAAAAACAAACGTAAAGACAAACGTTTGTTATCTAATTGCTGTATCGTTTATTCCTAAACGAAACATTAGGGAAACTCTGCCATCGCTGCCATTGGCTACCATCTACTAAACCATAAACATTTTTTTTTTAAATTATAAAAAGCTCTGGAGTCTAGTCCTTCAAGCCTAAAACCATAAACAAAACATATG
Source organism: Luffia ferchaultella (assembly GCA_949709985.1). Lineage (NCBI taxonomy): Eukaryota > Metazoa > Arthropoda > Insecta > Lepidoptera > Psychidae > Luffia > Luffia ferchaultella. The sequence goes on along the minus strand of OX453241.1, from coordinate 21,735,758 downwards.
ATTCAATCTATGTCAATCGTTTGTCATACGACATTTAATTTTTTCAGGTGACAATATTTCCGTAAGGTCTTGAGAATACAGAATTTGCAGCTCACACGACAATTGTCACCAAATATCGTTTGACAAATTATGTTGTTTGACAATTCTCTAATGCTGTAATTGTCACATGAAACGAGAATCGGCCTCCAGGACTTTTTTCAAAATGGTGCACGTGGAACGTCGTGGTTTCTTGCGATATTTTGAAAAAGTTCCATAATAACCGTACTACGCTGCCTATTCTTGTTATTTTTATTAAAAATGCGAACAGAATACTCGACTCTGGCGAAATTGCTTTAAATGCAGAGAACGCTATAACTAAGAAGAAGAAGAATATCGAAAATATCTAACACAGATATTTTGTGACACAGATCAACACATATTGTTGTCAAAGCCTAGAGGCACCATGAAGCCTAGAATGCCTAGAACCTTTACAACCATGCCTAGAACACAACTCAGAACCATAGTTAGAATATTATAATATATGAATCTACATGTTTATTCACGGCCTTGTTTAGAACATCTATGTACGTGTTTAGTACAGTCTTGACCAAAGCAGTTGACTGTTAATTTTTCCTCTTCAAAGTTTTTTCCTAAAGCTCATGGCGTTCCTTGTTGTTGGAAAATGATTAATTTGGTTCTCGGTTTTCACATTTTGAACTGCAAACTGCACCCATGACTGCGACACTACGCCATTATTTACGTTTTTTAATAAAAAAATCCTTTTGTATGAAACTGACAGTCAATTGAGTTATAGATTGGGCTGTGGGCATAAACATAGCTGTGGGATTGGGCACTTCGCTCATACCGCATACGATAACTGACGAAAGAAAACGGCAGGGATACACTCAGCTAAAAATTGGTTAAAGTGGCAACACTGCTCTATTATCAGTTATCAAAATCAATCCCAGTCAATCCAAATTGCAAATGCAATTACGAAGCGGCGAAGTGTGTTGCAAATTTTTGCAATTGAAGTAAATAAAATAAGAATAAATTAAAATAATACTGACTCGTTTCTAAATACATAAAATATTGTAACTTAAAGATGGCTTCGCGCCAAATAACAGAAAAAGCGTTGAATATGATGAGATCTTTGCCACGAGTTTCAATAAATAATATTCGTGATAATCCTGGATCGAAACGTACAGTATGTAGTTACTACTAAATATCATTTTTTTTTACATTAGCTTTCTGTAAGTTTCGTATTAGACCTATAAATTATTAAATAGGTATTAATTCCCAAAACAATGTATGAAGCCGCTACAGGAATCACGCCCAAGGAGATTTTTTGTAATGTGCTCACGCTCAAAAATCAACTAAACTAATGCTGGCACCGGGCAAATGCAATATTTTTAAAATCCCATTACACTGGCGTACGTGTTGTGATAGCTCGAGCGCAGCGAACCTGTTTCAAATCTACAAGGCCATGGGGCCATGGTTCGAATCCAGGCGTGTACCAATAAGTTTTTCTGACTTAAGTAGGTACATTAACTATTACTGACTCCGTGCCTCAGAGAGCACCTTAAGCAGTCGGTCCCGGTTGTTTTCAACCGATGGCGGTCGTTACAATCCGCCAACCCGCATTGGAGCAGCATGGTGGTTTTAAACTCTGAGCCCCTCATCTTGAGGGGAGGTCTAAGCCCCTGCAGTGGGGTATAATAAAAAAGGCTGATGGAATGAAATAGAATTCCCAGGACAGCAGTGCAATACAATTTGTGGCACACCCATATATTTTGACCTGTTGAAGGCTCGGTATTTTTTCTGTTTCTTGTTCCTCTTTTTGTGTACGACTACTTTCCAGTTGCTCATCTCTGTTCTCGAAAATTATTGGGCACATCTATTTGGTAGCAGTGTCAAAATTTCTTTTCTTGTACAGGTTTGTATTCCATCTTCATGGAGTTCTTTTGTCCAATATTATTTGATTCTAGTTCTTTAAATGATCTCTTTTTCTACTTCTATATTTTGTTTTTTTTTTTCTGTTACTTGGTTTCTGTCATTTAGGTTATTTTTTTTATAGCTTTGTTTGATAGTTTTGAAAAGAATACCTACCTACTTAGTACTTTTCTTTCATCTATTGTTTGATCGTGTTTGTTTAAAAGTCTGATTGCCTTTTCGGCCACCATCGTGACCTGAGTTTCATAACCCATTGCCAATGAGGAATAAACGATCTTTGTATGAAACAGTTAAGTATGCACAAAAGTATTGTTTTCTTTTTAATAAACCACGGTTTCCATACCAGAAAAACTTATTTTAGTAAAATAGGTATGAGATAGAATGTTCTATTTTTCACTCATAACTATGAGTAACTAAAACGTAATTTAAAATACAGATGCTGCATACAAACAGACAGAAAGATCAAAATGTAGCAAAGAACCATCCCAATTAAAAAACCCCACATTTAAATTGGTCTATCCATTTAGGTGCTACTATGCAACAGACAAACATATTAGTATAGATATATGCTCAAGATAAACGTCTGAACAAAATACAACAATTTGAACCAAAATAATGTAACCAATTTGGTAATAAGTTTTTTTTTTTCAAAATGTATAGCATTAGCAAAATAACATACAAATATAAACACAAATGGTTAAATTCATTTTCTCCCAAAACAGTAGATTAGTACAGAAAATTAGTCTTTTATTTATCAAAAAGCTGTCTCATCTATGAATTTCTAAAACAAAAAAAAAACTAACTCCATATAGTTAAGTAACCATAAAATATTGTATTTTTGCCATTATTTTTATTGTACTTCACTACATTTATACAGTATGACCTAGTTTGTATGAGTACGAAGCCGACAGCCAGTCCGTACCGATTATGAGGTTCATTTTAATATTACCGCAGTTTCATTCCGGTGCGAATAAAAAACATAAATGGTATATACAGTAGGCTGGGCCGTTTTCACTTTTTTCGACTTTTCTGGGGGGCTTATCGCGGAAAGGGTGCAAAATGGTTTCAAACTAAAGCGTACCAAATATTATTGTTTTCTGAAAAGTCTTTCTGCCTCCGGATTGAAATCTAACTTACGAAAATTCACATTAGTTTGTCGTTTTCGAGGTATGTTTTAGACTGCAGTTTAAGTATTTAGAATCAACTAATAAGTACGATTTTGATCACATTTGAAAGGTATTGTGATCAGCTTCTGACATAAAATTATTGTTTATGTGTAATGAGTGAGGGAACGGAGGGACGGAGCGAACATCGATGCGTCGGAACGTGTCTCGCGCGTACTCCAGAACCGCAATCTAGTAACGCGGTAAAGACCTCGAAAACTGTGAAAAAAGGCCTATGGTTCAATTTTAACCCATTCCGGCAATATTACCCGAGGTATCTGCTAAAGATACATAAAGGCACACGCCAAAAGTATCTATTCAGAATGGTATTGGCGATATTAACTAGTAAATTTCCAATGGATTTAGGAAACAAATCGTCTGGAAAAATGTCCCATGCCCGATGGATAACTCGTGCTAATAGAATTATGCGTTTGCATGCTTCGATAGAATCTCTACTGAAAACTTATTAGTTTTTGCGACATATGTCGTCAAAGTTTACGCTCCAACCTGGTTCGCAATCAAAACTCACCCATCCTGTAAAGACGGAGCACGACACCTGAATAAACTCATCTCTGCGAGTAGATATTTGCTCAGAGAACTGAAAGCCATTATCAATCCGCTAATTCATAGAAAGTTACTTCGTCTTTTCATCCTGAAAATATATTGTTGGCAACACAGACCGATTCTCAATAGCATATACGTGAACTGGCCGCACGTCGCATTTTAAAGCTCGCAGAACTCAAAGAAATACATTTCGACTGGTCCAAGTTTTGTTTCTTAACCTCCATGCATCATACTACATCAATATTATTGATTAGCAGAAAAAAATCACACTAAAACTGATACCTGTGCCTGTGGTAAGGTAAGGTAAGCGATTGCACAGTCATAGTCTTTCAACCTATATGGGTAGACCCACTCACCCTTCCGCTTTTTCACTGCGACACGATACGTCGTCAAATTTAGATGAGAGCAGGCAGTAGAGTGAAAAATCATTTATTTGGCTAGATAAATTGTCTAGTAACTAATAGTAGATATTTAATAACAATTAACTACATTATTTAAAAAACATATGCATGACATGTACAGTACATAACTGTCACTAACTCTGTGGTCCCGGTTGCCATCAATAAATGGCAGTCATTAAAATCCACCAACCGGCACTAGAGCAGCGTGATGTATTAAGCTGCAAACCCCCTCATCACGAGGGGAGGCCTAAGCCCCTGCTGTGGTGCATTAATTAGCTGATGGTATGGTATATAATAAACTACAATAGGACTCAGTTTGTGAATCTATTTACAGGAGTAAATAAGTGGACCTATGTCTTAACATAGACGTAGTTCATCTTAATACCATATTGTCACTACAATATTTTTATTTATCACTATTTTATTTACAAATATACACAACGCTTCTCAAACAGGCATGGGCGGGCGTGCGGGTTCGTCGACGACACTCAGACTATAATGCTAAGTGCAATCAGAGAATAAACATGTGCTAATAGAATTATGTAATCCTAATTATTTCAAGCTGTAAAAACTGAAGCCACAGTAAACAGTTCAGAGCGCAAAACCTATTTATCATTCTCCTGTAAAACATTATATAGTTAGGCTGTATTATAGTTAGGGCTGTTTGTGATGAAAAGAACAATTAAGACAGTATTCGTCCTTAAAATTGTAATTAAATACTTGTGATTGGTTAATGAATTCCTTAGCTTTGAGTACTAACCTTGCAAGTGGTTGTAAGAAAATTTGTGGATACCTAACTTAATTTTAATTATTTATAGTAAATTTTTACAGCAAAAACGAGGTCGTGCTCAACATGGTGGAGATAAACATGGGGCTGGAAATAAAGGATCTGGTCAAAGACAAAATTATATGAGACTCGGTTATGAAACGGGCAATAACCCATTTTATTTAAGATTTCCACATGAATTTTACTATAAGGGCCATCAGTAAGTATTATTTAAATTAAAAAACTGTATAATAATTATTAGTACAGATAATAAATAGTATAATATCACAGACAATAAATGTAGTTAAAAAAATGTCAGACATAGCATAAATAGTAACGTATACATCACAAAAACGTCTAGGCCCCAAACTAAGCATTAGCTTGTGTTTTGGGTACCAAGCAAAGACACCATATAGGTACATAATTATAATATAACAACCAAGACCCGGTACCAGTATCAATATCCATCATTTAAATACTGACCCGACCTGGGATTTGAACCCGGGACCTCCAGCTTCGCAGACAGGATCGCTACCCACTAGGCTAAGCGGTAGTCAGGTGATAACATATCTAATTTTTTTTAATTGTAATAGAGAGTAAGTTGAATTAAAAGAGATTAATGGTGAATAATGTGGCGGAGGATACTTTAAAACCCAATTTGTATAAGTCAGGCAGGTATACTTTTTAATATAATCAAAGTAAGGAAAACAATGCTATATATTATTACAGAAGGTTGTTAACGACTGCAACAGAGATCTAGACTTGAAATATATGAATTTTCCATGTACTTGGTTTCTTTCCTTCTAACCATGCAACTATGTTACAAATTCAAAGCTATTATGATATTTTCCATGTCTTAAAGCTTGAAATTGTCACATATAAACATCATGTGTGTTTTCATGTCTCATTACAAAGATTACAACACTACAGGAGAGCAATATTTTTTATATTGTGAAGTAATATGGTGAGACAGCAGGATAGCAACAGTCTTCCTAATCGCCATTTAAAATTTCTACCAATTAAAGTATAGAATTTAATGCACTTAATGATTCCTTGACGTAGTAGTAGGTACATAGCACACCATATAATTTATTTTTTTATCCAACTTCAAAAAAAGGGGTTATCGATTTGACCCATATGTATGCAATATTATCAGGATTTTTTGTATATGTTAGTCTATACCAGCTTCTACACATGTGTGCAAATTTCATTAAGGTATGTATGTTTGTCCGCGCATATCTCAAAAACTATAAGTCGGATTGTAAAAATTCTTTTTTAGTTGAACTAGGTATATTCCAACTTAGGGAACAATGGAAATTTCATCAAAATAAATTCATTAGATTTTACGATAGAGAGTTAAGTATGTGTCAGTTACTAAAAAAACATGATGTTGGCTTAACAGCGTAATTCTATGTCATTATGCATGTTGTTTCAATGTTTGCATACAGTTATTAGTTATTCAAGTGTTGGTGTCTGGTAGTCATCATTACATACTGCTAATGCTAAGCTGATGGTGGATGCTACAGTACTCCTGAACAGGAGTTAGGGAATAATCCTCGGATTTGTCGACAGTTTTTGTCAAACGGCGCTCTCATTTGAACAGTGCATCGAGAAGCCCTATTCATACCAAATACAAATAGTTTATCATTACTTATAACTAAAAATTTAAAAATAAAAAAAATAATTCAAACGTCGTAATAACGCCATAATAATAATAATATACAAACATCCCACACAGCGCCATCTAGACTCAAGCTAAGCAAGTATTATGCTTGTGTTATGGGTCACTAGACAACTTATATGCATACTTAAATATTCTTTATAAATATAATATAGAAATACATGTATATTTTACACTCAGACCAGGAACGGGAAATTTATATTTGTCCCGGGCGGGAATCGAACCTGCGGCCCTTGGCTCCGCAGTTAGAATCTCTAACCACTCGGCCAATCGGTCAGTCGACATTGTTTAGTATTTAATATATCATTCATATTTTCAGTTTGAGAAGACAATATCCACCACTATCATTAGAAAAGTTGCAGACTATAATTGATCTAAACAGAGTTGATCTTAGTAAGCCTATTGATTTAGCTGCGATAGTAAAATCAGGATGTTATGATTTCTTTCCTGATCAAAAACAGTTTGGTGTACATTTGACGGACGAAGGAGCAGATATTTTTACTTCAAAAATCAATATTGAAGTGCAGTGGGCTACAGAAGCAGTTATAGCTGCTATTGAAAAAAATGGCGGAACCATAACAACTGCATATTATGATCCACATAGTTTGTTTCTGATAAACAATCCTAAAAAGTTTTTTGAGTCTGGGCAAGCTCTACCACGTAGAATGATTCCACCAACAGACGCTATTGAATACTATACTGATCCTGAGAAACGAGGTTATTTAGCAGACCCCGAGAAGATTTCACAAGCAAGATTGGAATTAGCACAAAAGTATGGATATGAACTGCCAAAAATTGAAGATGATGTTGATTATGAATTGTTATGTACAAAAAAAGATCCACGACAAATATTTTATGGTCTTGAGCCTGGTTGGGTCATCAATTTAAAAGATAACATTATTTTAAAACCTAAAGACCCAGAATTGATCCAGTTCTACTCAAGTTAAGTTATAATGTAACACTTAAACCTTCAAAATAAAAATTTGTAGTTTAATTGGTTTTTTTTTTTACTTTTAAGTATAAATTTTTATTATTACAGATAAAAATTTATAAAACGGGGTGCTTGTGCTTGGTCACTTCAGTGTCTGTATATCTGCCAAGGCCCTTTATCTGTAAAAGAAATATCAAGACGAAACTACTTTGACTAGGTAATGGCCCACCCGTTTTTTTTTTTGAGTTGAAGGACGAAATAAATTGATTTGATTGACAGATGTCATAGAGACAATTTCATCGTTTTATGGATTTTCATAAATATATCGAAACTTCGTGAATAGAAAAAAACTAAGAAATTCGAATTTTTTTTGCGCACTATACATTACACAAACGTCATCTCAGTGTCATGTTAATTCGTCTATTTAAAGTTGTATTTCCGGGTTTAATATGCTATTAAGATTGGGCGTTTTGGATCTGAACACTAAATGACTGAATTGGAGTGTTGCCCTTGTAGAATTATAGAATTCAAAAGGCTTTTATATTTATTGCGAAATTGCATATTTTTGTTTATAATTTTAACTAGCGACCTGCCTCGGTTTTGCTCAGGTAGCAGAGCATATGCCTACAATTTTCTACTCCAATAGTGTTGCAATAGCTTGTTGCGTCGAACATATATGGATTAAATTTTACTAGATTTAAATATATATTCATCCTACTTGGAGTATTTTTAATGTATTTTATTTCTAATTTTGCAAATATTAGAATAAATAAAGAATATAAATACATAAAATCAAACTAAAATATTTCTTATTGATAACTTTTGCCCAGGTAATTACATCACGCGTGTCGGTATGGAATTGGTTGTATTTATTTTGTCACGCGATAGTCGATTTTATATCGATGTAAACCAATCAATTATGTTTTGTTTTTTGATGACATTGTTAGTGTCTTCATACTATAATAATAATAATAAATATTCTTTTTTTATAATATTTACATTTATAGATACTTTTTACACCCAGGCACGGAACAAATATACATGGTCATGCACACAAATATTTGACCCGAGCGGCAATCGAACCTGCGACTCTTAGCTCCACAGTTAGGATCCCTAACCACTCGCAAACCGATGATTCATTATAATAATGTTAATAATAAAGACATAAATAACCAATAATGTTTAAACACCTGTTATCTATTACAGCTTGAATATATCGTATTAAATTTTCTCGTAACAAGCGGCTTCAAGCACGAAGTCTTGGAGATGAGAAAACGTCGGGCAAATCAAATTAATCTAATTTTTAAACAACAAAATTACACATGAAAAAAAGTAATGAAGTGACAGGCTGTACACATATAAAAATGTAACGACACACATAAATTTTTTTTTATATTTTTCTTCTATTCCTGTTAAAAAAATCCGTTAGCCGTTAAACAATGTTTTTCCCGTTTTTCATCAGCGTCATCCGTTAAATCCGACAGGAAAACTCAATTTGGTAAGGGCACAGACCAGTCAACCTTATAGACCACGCTTTGACAGGGAGTAGCATTCGCCAAGGCTATGGTAGTGACACTACCATAACTACGTCTCTTGTGAGCGGTCAGTTGGAAGCATGTCGGAAGCCTATTTGTCAGCGATATTGTCAATTTTGAACGAGCCAATGAAAACTAGCCGACCTCTCCCCGCACCCCGCCACTTTTTGGCGATTTCGTTTTCGTATCAACGTTTATTAAAGCGTGGTCTATAGGTTGACTGGTCTGTGGGTAAGGGTAATACTGTGAATGATGACGGTAGATTTTTTTTAAATATATTTATTTATTGAGTCTGGATATAACTCCTCTTAAACCAGATATATAATATTCAATTTATCATATTTAAATTCAACCTAAAGGGTCAGCAAATAGAGAGTTGCCATGGTCTAAGTGCTTCAAAATACGAATATATATTTTTGTTAGAAATCAGAAAAGACAAAGATAGAAATAAATAATATAAATTAAAAGAAAAATAATGTTGGGGTACAAAATTCTATTAAATAAATAGTAGTAGGTACCTACCTAATAATAATTATATTTGAAACTATATTTGACTACAATTTCAAGGTACACGTTGTCGCCGCCAAAATTATAGTCTGTTTCGAAATCCTTTTTTTTATCATTTCCAAAATTATTACCTTATTTTCTCCCACCTTAAGGTTTCGGAACCCAAGACAACTCACACAATCAAAAAAAGCAATATACCCGCGACACAAAAAACACTCGCAAAACCGCTAGCGCTTTAAACGCATCAATAAACCTCCGCTCTTATATAATTTTAAGTTATAACGTGTGTGATACCGCCGAATTACTAATTACACATTTGACATATTATCGACACAGATCGACTCGTATTGAGTTTGTAGAATTGGGCCGCTGGACAGTGGAGAAGCACAGCTGCTTATCAAGTAAGTGGGTTGTCGACTTCCCTTCTTTCCAATTGTTCTGCTATAACTCCCGCCAGGTCCTTCGAAATTAATTTAGGTCGACGTTGAACATAAACATAATTATTTTATATTCAAACCTATGGATATCCGCAAATTATGTAGGTGTGTTCCAAATTTCTAGGCGCGCCTACACACGTTAGAATTAAATAAATACGAAATTATCATTTGATTTTCAAAAACTATTGTATTAGTTATAATTTTCACTTGAAGTCTTCAAACTACCAAATAGTAAAAATCTACTAAAAATGGTCACACTATTTCTACAATTCAGCCTCTACTCTGAAGCAGCTCAGCTACCAACTCGTTGCTGACGACCGTTCAAATCTTTCTTCCTTTTTGCAGCCTAAAGTTTTAAGGGGGTTTCTATTTCAGTCAATTACGTACTAATTACATGCCTATCCATTTTTCTGTCAACTTTATATTCATTCTCTTTATTTAAGAAACGAACATGTGCTTTGCATCAATAAATCCCTGAAATATCGTTGGGTTCCATGAATACAAGTATCAAAATAATATATTATTAATTTCTTGTACAAGGGGAATTCCCAAACATGCTGGTGTAATTCCGAATAACATTAAAAATAGGTATTCATAAAGGAGTTCTATTACATCTTAACTTAAAGTTCACATTTATTTTTCAACCGCAATTACCCTTATTACTAAAATACTGTTGCATTCCTTCAGAGAATAGCTACGCTTTCCGCTCTCGAATCGAAATTACCCCGTGAAAAAAATTGAATTTTTAAATTTTTTTTCTATGGGATACTGCATGCCTTTCAGTCACTGATAGCTGCTCATAAGCCTTGATTACACGTACCGAGTATATTGGCGAGACAGTACTCTCGGCCGAGTGCTTGGTACATGTAAACACATCACCGAGCGCTCGGCCGAGACAGTCACTCGACCCTAATCTTTTTACTAGACCGAGTGCCCACCCCCGCGCTTCCCTGCACTGACTCGCTCGCTCGCTTGGCATGTATAAACATGCACTCGGTCAGTCTGCACTCGCCACTCGGCACATTTAATTAATTTTTTTAAAGGTCCATGTTGTGAGCATGCTTCAAAAGTGAAATGACTCGCCTCCAAAAACTAAAATACGTGTAAACACTATATACAGTGTAGTCTCTCTCGTTTACTCGGTACGTGTAATCAAGGCTATAGTAATAAATATGGGTACAAACAATGACAGCTAATCGATTATGACCCGGCACAAATAAGCCTTGATTACACGTACCGAGTATATTGGCGAGACAGTACTCTCGGCCGAGTGCTCGGTACGTATAAACACATCACCGAGTGCTCGGCCGAGCACTCGGTGATGTATTTACACGTACCGAGCACTCGGCCGAGAGTACTGTCTCGCCAATATACTCGGTACGTGTAATCTAGGCTTATCTCTCTCGTTTACTCGGTACGTGTAATCAAGGCTTTACCATAGACATATATATACTAGCGTAGGAGACCAACTGACATCTAAACATCCCATGACCGAAACGGAAATGAGTATGTGTGCAAAATTCACATGTGGTTGAGCCAGTTTTAGTGATGTGCATGGGTGTTTTTTATATTATCGATAGCACGTAGTACTTTCATGATAATGTGTCGTTGAAATTACCGCGTTATCATAAGTCGAAATCGGCAATCCTATTTATTATTTTGAATCTGCTATACTACATAATTTTTGTTTTGAGTTACTTTTCCTAACTTTTAGTTTTTTAAAATGACAAATCATCAATCAGTCAATTCAAATGCCAATTCCTTTACTCCAATAAATATTTTTTTTTGTTAACAGTTGATAATAAAAAAATTGCAGAAGTAAAGAAAGCGTTAACATCATTATGGAAATTTTAATATTTAGTTGAATACAAGCCAAGTAATAAATAAAACAATATAAATAAACCATTTGTATTTTTAATGACAATACGTCATGTTGCAATGCATAACAACAAACTTTTTAGCACTCTTTGTAAACAAAAAAATGAGAATGTACAAAACAAAAACATTTACAATTTAGAAGTTGCATGATGAATATCATATTTAACTCGATAGAATTGAAAGATTTAAACCAAAACTAATAAAACAGTTAAATTTTTTTTTTAAATTCGTTAATAAATGACTGAGACTGAGTATTTCGTGCGGCTTGACTGGTGGCTTCTTATTGCCCGTGATGTCACATTGCCTACTCGATCGAGTTGTCGCGTCATCTCACTGCGCCACAAATTATGCCTTGGATGAAATTCCTATTTTTCATCCAAGTCTATAATATCTTGTGTTTCTTTATTTAATAGGTAGTTAAGTTTTATTTAATTATAAAGGAACAAGTTTTTGTAAAAGACAAAGTGATAATTTGCCTAATCAAATCCGTTTTACATTAGTGCTGAAATAAAGATTTAGGCTCTAAAGTTGAAGGTTCTGGTGATATATCCCGGTGAACGTACGCTGACACCGATCGCTTGGTCTTCAGATTGACCTGTACAGAAATTACAGTTGGCATAAATGCTCTGATTTTAAATATTAAGTATATACTACGGCGTTAGTATACTACTTAATATACTAAGTAAGCACATATGAAAAAGAAAGAAACCCCTAACGGCACAAATTTAGTAGGTATAGATCCTTTCTTCAAAAGTCGTCGGTGATTTAGTTAGACAAAACAGTTTTCCTTGAAATGTCTACTGCAAACCAAAGAATGTTTTCGAAGCGTCCCACCTGTTCTATTTAACATTCTTATCCATTGTTCTCTGCTAACCGCGTTTACAGGAAACCTGGATATTATGAAAAAGTCATCATTATCAGAAAGCATTTTAAACACCGCAGTTTCTTGGAGGAAAATGAGGTTAAATTATTGTATGCAGTTACTTCGTCATTCAAAGTTAAATTATTTACGACGTTCTTAATCAGAGAGCAGATAGAACGTCAGACTTTAAATCATAAATAAATAACGATTAAAATTATTTGTGTATATATCTTATATTTTTATTTGAAAAAGTCTTGTATTTACATATATACCCTATGTGTAGTATATATGCATAGATGTCATACTTTCTCTTACAATGTGCTGCCAGGCTAAATAAACCTCACAATATGTTTAAAAACAGTTAACGACATCATTTCAGTGAAACAGGTGCAATTAGGTAATATCAAATTTACAAAATATTTATATTTGAAAATATCGACATATCGATAGATTTTGTGCAATCCCTATGCTTAATTGTTTGATTGTAATTTTACACAATATTTTTGTATCGTACACATAATTGTTTAAAATAACAAATTATTTACAAAATAAAGTATTTACCGTATACTACTGATGTATAACCAAGTAAATTTAGGATCGCTTTTTATAAAAATAAGCATTAAGATAACAATATGTTATTGGCAGTACTTACCGGTGAAATGTCTCTTTATTTGGATTATTAACATATGTTACAGTGCAATTTAAAACTGAACACGACACCATTTTTATCACAAGAATTAATTTTTGTAGAATTCAAAACGATTATAACACAAAATAGAAAACAAAGCTGGACCTTATTTTGACAAGTGAGTAATGAAGACTAAATGTGTTCAAAGAGGTTTTATGATAGATTTTCTTGCATTTCTTTCTCGCATGTAGGATTTCCGCAAAGAGCTGGATGTCATTCGCACACTGTGTTCCTCTCTTACGCTAGTATATATACCTTTATGGGCTTTACTTACTAGTTCCATGCTCTATGCTCACTGATGATCACGATCACATCACTGCCTTGTCTTTGGATAAAGTCATATGATCAAATCAATGAAACACACAATTTTTTTCATAATTGTCTTTAGTGTATCTGTGAACATTTACTTGTAAAATATATATTAGGTTCTGTGAAATATTCGTAAATCCGCAATTCAAAATGAAGGGCTGCATTTTTAACATTGATGCTGGGTATTTGGAGGGCTTATGCAGGGGTTTTAAGTGTGGAATATTAAAGCAGGCAGATTACTTAAATTTGGTACAATGTGAAACCCTTGAAGGTGAGTGTTCACAAATTTACAATTTATTATATACATTTATTTTACAATTTTCATGTTTTGTACAATTAATATTGATATTTTTATACCTGCAGATTTAAAGCTTCATCTACAGGGAACTGATTACGGAACCTTCTTAGCTAACGAACCCAGCCCGTTGTCTGTGTCGACAATTGATGATAAACTCCGAGAGAAACTTGTCATTGAGTTTCAACATCTGAGAAACCATTCTGTTGAACCTCTATCCACGTTTTTGGATTTCATTACATACAGTTACATGATTGATAACATTATCTTGTTGATTACTGGTACACTGCATCAGAGACCTATTTCAGAATTGATTCCAAAATGTCATCCTTTGGGCTCATTTGAACAGATGGAAGCCATCCATGTTGCTGCTACACCTGCTGAACTCTACAATGCTGTTCTAGTTGACACCCCATTGGCCCCATTTTTTGTTGATTGTATTAGTGAACAGGATTTGGATGAGATGAATATTGAGATCATTCGTAACACACTGTACAAAGCGTACCTGGAAGCATTTTATGAATTTTGTAAGCAAATCGGAGGTACCACAGCTGATGTTATGTGTGAAATCTTGGCTGTGAGTGTTGTGAATTGAACAGTGGGACTGACCAATTTTGAGTAAGTATATAAATACTTGTAGATAATTAAAATATTTTTGTCCTGTTTTAGTTTGAAGCTGATCGCCGTGCCATTATTATCACAATAAATTCTTTTGGTACTGAATTGTCCAAGGATGACCGTGCTAAACTGTATCCACGTTGTGGTAAACTGAACCCTGATGGTTTGGCAGCTTTAGCTCGAGCAGATGATTATGAACAAGTGAAAGCAGTCGCAGAATACTATGCTGAATATTCTGCACTTTTTGAGGGTGCTGGCAACAATGTTGGTGATAAGACTTTAGAAGATAAATTCTTCGAACATGAGGTATTCTTTACACCACTTCAAACTGTTATATATACATATTTTTTCAGTGGAATAATATTACGTTTTCTTTACAGGTAAACCTCAATGTATTTGCTTTTCTACAACAGTTCCACTTTGGGGTGTTTTATTCATATTTGAAACTGAAAGAACAGGAATGTCGAAATATTGTTTGGATTAGCGAGTGTGTGGCTCAGAAGCATCGTGCAAAAATCGACAATTACATTCCAATATTTTAAAGGTGTTCAATAGATCATTAATTGACATTATTAAATTAATTTATTAATGCAATCTTAAAAAACAGTTTGAATTTATTTATTTGTATTAAAATATTTAGCAAACTGTAATATCATTTATAATATTTGTCACAATAAATTACTACTACTACTATCAGAATTCAATTCGTGATTTCTGCAGTTGTTCTTAGGTGCCGATGGTACTTTATAATTAATAGGCCTTATGTTACAGAAGCACCACCCTGTGAATGTTGCCTATTATTGTAGTTCCACTGTAAAGTGCTTTTGAAATTGATAATAGTTAACAAATAACTTATATTACTGTTATTTTAATATTGTTAGGTTCTTTACCAGAATCCTCATGAAAGGTTTATTTTATTACTTGATAAAAAATTACAAATAGTTTAATTTATCAATCTTTCTTAATGTGGAACATTTTTGTTTAGAAATATATAACTATCATGTCTACAATGGATTAGTGTATATAATAATTAATAAAAATTCACATAAAATTATAAAAAATAATCTGATCATGTTAACTCCAGAATGTTTTTATGTGAGCATGTTACATAATATAAGGCCAGTGGATAACGCAAAAAGTTCAAAGTGTAGTTAGTACATAGACCTATCATAGAACTAAATATGAATCACTAAATGCAGAAAGGGGATATTCACAATTTTTATGAAATTGAGTTAGTCATTTTTAAATATGTCATGAATTTATTTTAAATTTATTCAATATGTTTAATTTAATGTTCACACCATAGGAAGTTGTGTGTCAGTGTCGAAGAAGTGTTTATAGAAAGATTACATTGTGGTGAAAGTTTCATAATTTGTTAAAGTGAATGCAACCCTATTATGGCTTGCTATTCTACTATTCATACTATTAAATAATCATGAATGTTCGTAGAGATACTGCATTGTGACAACAAAAATGTAAGAAAAATATATACCACATAGACCAAATTTTCCACCAGTTGCTTTAAAACATTTGCTGTGAAGTAAAGTTTTTTGTCACCTACATGTAAAATTTGTACCTTAAAAGAAAATAAAGATTCTGAAATTAAATTTTATGTATACTTTAACAAAATGTTTATTTAAAACAATAATAATGACATATGGTCTGTTTAATTACTAGTCTGACATTTTGTTCACATTTTCGATCGTTTCGATGCTCCATCTCAATGATTACGGTATCTAAGTATGTAATATACTAGGGGCCGCCCGCAACTACGCCTGCGTAGACTACTTGCACATTCCTGTTACATTTACTATTATTATTCGAGACACTTTGCTGGAACCAATTTTGGTTACTCTCACACAAACTTTCGACTCCCATGCTATGCCTTCTTAAAATTTGAAATTTTGAAAATCGCGCAAAATGTCATTATTTCTTTATGTTGAGTAGCTACAATTTAAATTCCTACCTTTTAAAAAACCGATACTCCCATTAAAATATTCACCCTCCTTTCCCACTCTTAAAATGTAAAAATTCAAAAACCCTGAAACTCGCCATTATTTATATATGATGAGTGGCTACACTTCCAATATTCAAGTTCTTAAAATTAAACCTTTAAAAAAACTGATACTCTCATATAAACTTTAACTCCAGTTTCCCCCATAAAATACAAAAAACCTAAAACTCATCATTATTTATTTATGATGTGGAGTCATGAACTCAAGTTCTCCTTTAAAAGAACTGATAGGTACCCACGTTTAAATTTTTACCCCTTGTTTCCCCCTGTGAAACACATCTTTATTTATGCTCAATAGCTGTAATTCAAATTTTCATATTTCTAACTTCAAAAACTTTATGTAATTACATATCATGTACTTTAAACCAATTTTCATCAAAATCGGTTTAGCCGTCCGTATGTTATAAAAAGACAGACAAAAACTGTATGTCACTTTTGACCACCTCTTTTTCATGTCTGTGAAGTTTCATTAAAACCTGTTAACGGTTTTGGAGGTTAGCTCGCACAGACAGAAGAAAAGTAGCCTATGTCGTTCCTGACAACATTACTTTTATGCATACAAAGTGTCATTAAAATTGGTTTAACCATTTTAGAGATTAGCTGGAACAGACAAACGGAAAGACACTACTATTTTATATATTTAGCCTATAAAGCTTTCTCAAGAATTTGTCTATCAAATTATACAAAAAGAATTTTCCAAATCCGATTGGTAGTTCCTGAGATTAACACTTTAAAATCATCAAACTCTTCCACTTTATATAATAGTGTAGACGATATAGATATACATCTCCCTAGTTATTGAAGTTATGGGCTTCTTTGCTTTTTTTTCATAAAATTAATAAATTACCATTACCCACCCAAGTTTATTAGTTACGCAAGATTTGTTGGTACCATTGGTACACAATTTGATGTCAATACATAACATTTTGTGTTCTTAACATGACAACAATTGTCTTTCTACGAACAAAACATATTTTTATATTTTAAACATTTTGAATAGAAATCATATTATTCTGATTCAAGCGATCAAGCTTAAGCTGCCTCAATGACTTAGTAAGGTTTGTTTCTGTAAGATGCATAATATATTTAGTTTACTTACATGTTACATTCATTTGTATTTTATGTTATTAAATAGACATTTCTTGTACAAAGATATCAATTTATGGAGGTAATTAAACGCACATATACATTATTTTTTTATTTATCTATCGCAGCGGAAATATCTTTATTCTTTAATTGTTCCTCAATTATTTCTGAAAGATCACAATTATACACAGATGGGTTTTTATCAGGTTTTGGATATAGTAAGTCAGGATTATCTTTCCAAAATTTATCTTTTATCAAATCATCATGTGTATCAATTATCACATTATAATGCTTATTGTTCTTTGGGTCTGCAATAATCTTTCTAAGTAAAAGAGTTCCTCTTTTACAAATACTTGCTTCATTGTTATAGTTAATGTTAAATTCATTAAATAATATTTCATTCTTATCGGATGAAACTGTACCGCACAATCTTTTTTCAGCCTGAAAATGAAAATCATAAATTAAATATATAGGTATATATATATGTACCCATATATAATAATGTAAAAAAAGACTAACCTGGGCAGGAGTTAAGTTTCCTTCTAATACAAGTTTCCAAAATGTAGTATTGTATAAATTATTTATGTGTGTATCAGCTTGCCTCCATTTCAAATAATCAATTAAATTATTGTCTGCAGGGTATAGAACAATTCTTCCATCAAATGTTGGTGGATATTTCATTTGCTCTGAACCAAAGAATTTATTCCAAAAATACACATATGCGGCTGTAAACTTACTATTAATTGTAGTCAGGAGTTTAGCAGATCTTCTCTTATAAAGGTTAGTATGTTTCTTGAAAATGAAAGAATATTCATCACTTTGACCATAAGCTAATAATAAGTCATGGAATTCTTGCAGTACAGTAAACGCTGCGTAATTCATTAGTTTAAGAGCTCGTAAATCATTCGGTTTTGTAAAATTATGATCCACCGAAAACTTGTGAAAACATTTCCCATCCAGTCGTATAACTATCCATGTGTTGGGTAATAGCGCATCACATAGTTCAAAGTTTTTAACATATTCAAAAGTACTCTTAGCCATTTTCTTTGAAAACAGTCTTGTGAATTTATTATCCTGTAATCTATACCTTTTATATAAATGATTTATGGGTAGCGCTTTCCATTGTAGCCTGCTGAAAAGTTACAAAATATTCAATTAGGCTTATGGAGGAGGGGTGTAAGAACCTCATGCAGTAAATATTTTTTTAAGGAAATGAAAAAAAATTATAAGGCTTATTAGTGGCTCGTCGCTCCGCTTCGCTTCTCGCATTATCGCAAGTAAACCATAACCTAACCTATTTTTTGTTTGAAATGATGGACCATGCAACAATGGAAAGCCGACCCGATTTATGCACTGAACTGACCTCATTTAGGGTTTGTTTGAAAATAAATATATTTTATTTTTTTCTGTGAACAGACAAAATTACGACCAACATAGCAAAATAATATCTGTGATCCCATGATCAACAGCAATCCAGAATGCCACAGAACAATAACCTGTAATCCACTGTAATCTATGTCAATCTGTACGACCACAGAGCATGTGTGAGTATATGACGCACAGAATATTAAATGAAGTGTCACCATGGAACAAAACGTCCCACTGATCAATAGCATGTATCAAAGTGAAGGGTGAAGCGGTGAAGCCAAGCAAAGCAACTTCAAGCAACCTAGGCGGCTCTCTTAAGTTGGCACCCGAAAGAATTGTTTTTTAATAATTTTTTTTCTAATTCGTTTGTTCGTCGTTTGTTCGTGATTGTTCGATCAAATTCATCGTTTGTTCGTTCTTCAATTTTTTATAAAAAATATTTAAAAATTCTTACTTAAGTTGGCACCCGATAGAATTGTTTTTTAATATTTTTTTATCTAATTCGTTTGTTCGTCGTTTGTTCGTGATTGTTCGATCAAATTCATCGTTTGTTCGTTCTTCAATTTTTTATAAAAAATATTTAAAAATTCTTACTTAAGTTGGCACCCGATAGAATTGTTTTTTATTATTTTTTTTTTTCTAATTCGTTTGTTCGTCGTTTGTTCGTGATTGTTCGATCAAATTCATTGTTTGTTCGTTGCTAAATTTCTTATAACTCTTTTTAATTTCTATTACCTACTGGGGTAGGTATTTAATTCAGTTAAGTTACTGGCAACACTGCTCATTATCATGTCAGTTCCGATTGATGGTTATTGACCATCACAGCTGACCTTTACTCACCATTACTGCAGGACCCATGGACCTAATTAATTAGCTAATTAGCCCTAACTAACTAATTATCCCTAATTAGGTACCTACTGACTGTTTTGTGCCTGACTGCACCTGACCTTTACTGACCATTACTGACTCGGGTTACTGAGACTTTATACTGAGAGTCAAATTATAAGGAGAAGAAGACAAGTGCCCAAGTAAGTAAATACCATGGATGAGTATGTAAATATCCCTCGATCTACTAATTACAATATTAAAATAATTACAAAAATAATCAAGCTTCATCATCATCAGCCCATTTTTACCCCACTGCAGAAGCTTAGGCCTCCCCCAGGGTGAGGAGAGGGGTGGGGGGGGGGGGGCTTGGAGCTTAAGTCCACCACGCTATCAAGCTTATCAGTTGCCAAAATGAGAGTTGATAACATGTATCAAATTGACAACACTCAAAAGCATAAGTACCTACATGTCTTTAAAATCCAACGTATATACAATATTTTGTGTTCGTGCTATTAACCGTTGAGAAGTGTCCTCATGAGGAGACAACCCTGGCAGCAGCATCAAGTTACGTGTATTATTTTAGTGTATTGTCATGGAAGTTACATATGTCTTCCAAATTTCAGGCCGATAGCTTCCGTGGAAGTGAGTGAAAATCGCGTTCTATGACTCAATTACATACAAACAAACATATAGGTGGAACTAAAATAGGTAAGGCTAGGCATTCACGATCATGCGATCACGCCACAAAACGGCGGCAATGGATTTCGAAATATTATTATCAACTACAGTTTATCTTTATGTAAAAACACGCAAACCCAAGAATAAATGGACAAAAATGACTTCTAAAGAAAAATATACATGTTAATTTACTAAATTGTATTAAATTTAAAGTTAATTATAATTTATTAATTCGGGTCTTTGGACTGAAATAAAAGAAGCGATTGGTCCATTGCTGCGCTCCTTTCATTTTGCATGATAATCACTATTTGTGATTTGCCAAAGGCAAATGTAAAACAAATTCAATGACTTCCAAATCTAAATCTTTAGACGTCATGACTAAACGGCTTATATGGGTAACGCTGCGCGACGTTGCGCCATTGCGCTAACGCAGTAGGGTGGCATTACGGCAGTGTTCCCAACTCTCAAAAATATTTATCCCTAAAGTTTGTGTCAAAATCGGCAAAAACCCCAAAAATCACCTTAATTATTGAGTTGTCTCCTTAATAAATATATAAATATAAATTCATAATTATTTAGAAATAATATGCTGTAATATGTTTCAAAAGTCTTTTTATTATAAGTTATTTACACAGACCACCATATGCACAGATAATAAAATGGCTGCCAGTGGCGCCAGTATTGCCGCCAGTCATCACAGAGTGGTTGTAGAATTACGTATTAGATGTCGTTATTAGTCGCTAGGTCAAGAAATAAATATTAATATTATCAATTTAAAAAAATATTAAAGAGTCAAAAAATCCCTGAAAATACCCCTAAACATTTTAGACCCCTAAAAAAATCCCATCTCACTTATTTACCCCCTAAGTCTGGGGGGAAAACCCCTAAGTTGGAAACACTGCGTTACGGGCGCTGTAACACAATCCGAAAAACTGTAACGCCAATGGCGCCAAGGCTCCGCTCACCACTTCAGACTCGCGCCGCGCCGTGGCGTTGGCGTCGTCACCCGCCGCCTGTACAGTCTGTACACCAATATGACGCCAAGGCCACGCTACACTGTGCGCTGTTGTATACAAGGAGCCGAGTGTATCATGCGTTGCGTCGGTCGTTGGCCCTTCGCCACCCCAATGAAGCCAAGGCATAAATAATAAATAACACCAATTTATAGATTTAGAGGGTTATAATGAATTTTCAATTTTAAATTATGTATGTAAAAAATAATAAAATATAATAAAAATAAATGAAAATAACAAAAAAATATTTGATCTTCGTTATACAGTCGAACCTAATCTAAATACACGATAACTTAAACTTTGGAAATAACAATGTAATTGTAAAATTGGAAAGAAACTTATTTTAGGGTAGTTTTATTGCACTTATTATTATTGCACGCTGCGTCGTGGCGCCGTCAACCACCGCCAACGCCAAACGGAACCCGGTCTCGTCATGTCGTGTCGCGGCGCAGCGTGGTGGGCGATATTCATTCATTCAGTGCGCTGGCGTTGGCGTTACGGCGCTGCGTTGATACCTTAATTGGCGTCGGCGCTTTGGCGTTGACGCAAGAAATTTGCTGGCGTTACCCATGTCTACGTAAACGGCAGATTCACACAGACTAATCCAAAATTTGGATCAGTCACAATTCCCACATTCACGATCTTTTGGCGCGATGGAGTTCATGGAGTGACTGGCGCGGTGCGAACGAATCGTGGGTTTCCGCATTCACGATACGTTGGTTGGAGCGATGGCGCGACGCGATACATCGGCGTGGCATCACTGGATTTTGGAACGATTGGATTTCCGCTCATGGCGCGACGTCACGCAAAAATCGAACCGTTTTAACATTCTCGGCAAGATTTTGGACTAATGTGAACGTTTTTGGAATGATGGAGTGATCATGAATGGGCCGCCTAAGCGTGAAAAGATTTGGCCTAATATTACTTTAAAACTATAATGACCTGAAATTTAGGTAGGTATGCATATAGTTTGATTGGACCTGTACCTAAATAACATTGTGTTTGTAGGTGCATCAAGCCGATATTCAAACCTTACTTTCGATATAGGTTCCTCTTTGGGGACCGACTCGTCATGTACCTACCTAACCGTTAAATGTTTTCTTTGTAGTTTTAATTTTCTGTTAGGAATATATACCTAGGTAACATTCGATTGCAACACTTTTGAATTTTTTTAAGTATTGTAGGTACACCGACTTATAAGGTATTGTATAAAAATTTAAAAACGAGCAATCAATGAACTTGATCACTTCCATCTATAGTTTACAAGCCATGCTACTGAAATCTGGCAACGTTGCGTGTAATCCGAGCCTTAGTATCAATCAGGTCATTAATTCGCGTTTTCTTCCATTTAAACGTTATGTAAACAGAGATATTGATTTAAAATAATAAATCAGTGTTAAACATTACGTTTTGCATCGTGTTTATTCGTAATTAGTAAGTTGATATTTTCACCATAATCGTTTTTCGTTTCACGTCACAATCTTGACACGTTTGGGTGAAAATTACAGTAAATTTTTATCATTTTTCGAATAGGTTCGAAGACATGGAATCTGGAGGATCCCGGGGAACTATACTTATACCTTTCATGGTCACTTTAACCGCATGCCAGCCACCAGCAGGTCCGGCGAGATTACACAGAACCCAGGAAGAGGAATAAACTGCAAGGGAACGGTACATTCCCGTTGGACATTATACAATAAAACTAGTTTTTAAGATATAGCCTGTCAGTGTGATAAAAGCACAAAATCATAGTAACACTAACCGAAATGAGATATAATAACCATCATTTTTATTCTATTGATGATTCTATTTTATTCATAAAATCCACTTATGACACGCAAGCAAAGTCGCGGGCGGGTGCTAATATAATTTAATAGATACTCCTATTTCTATTTTCTGTTAAATGCCATCGATAATTTCATATAGTTATTTAAATCCCATATTTTTAAATATTAAATCATGACATCTTGTCAGCTGACGAAATAAATCAGACTACAAGTGACAGTTAATGCGACGTTGCCAAATCTAATAGCATGCATACACAGACCAGTCAACCTTATAGACAACGCTTTAACAGGGAGTAGCATTCGCCAAGGCTATGGTAGTGACACTACCATAACTACATAACTACGTCTCTTGTGAGCGGTCAGTTGGAAGCATGTCGGAAGCCTATTTGTCAGCGATATTGTCAATTTTGAACGAGCCAATGAAAACTAGCCGACCTCTCCCCGCACCCCGCCACTTTTTGGCGATTTCGTTTTCGTATTAAAGTTTATTAAAGCGTAGTCTATAGGTTGACTGGTCTGTGCATGCATAGCATGGCTTGAAACTGTAGAAGGCAGGGACTTATTCAAACAATTAAAAACAAACGAATTAGAAAAAAATTTTAATGGAACGCCAATGACCTAAGAGAGAATTTTAAATATTGTTTATGAAAAATTGGAAAACGAACAAACAATGAATTTGATCGAACAATCACGAACAAACGAATTAGAAAAAAAAATATTAAAAAACAATTCTATCGGGTGCCAACTTAAGTAAGAATTTTTAAATATTTTTTATAAAAAATTGAAGAACGAACAAACGATGAATTTGATCGAACAATCACGAACAAACGACGAACAAACGAATTAGATAAAAAAATATTAAAAAACAATTCTATCGGGTGCCAACTTAAGTAAGAATTTTTAAATATTTTTTATAAAAAATTGAAGAACGAACAAACGATGAATTTGATCGAACAATCACGAACAAACGACGAACAAACGAATTAGAAAAAAAATTATTAAAAAACAATTCTTTCGGGTGTCAACTTAAGAGAGCCAACTTAGGCAACAATACGCAAGACCCCAAGAGCAAATCAGCAAAGAGTATCTGTCTATGGCAAAGAGCAAACGAACCAAACCAAGCTAAAGTTCTGTTGTATTTGTATCAAAAAGATAGAATCAGTATTGATTGTCACACTTCTAGTTCTAATTACATAATATCACATAATATTTATTTACTAGTTCTGTAAAGTAAGACCTTTATAGGTATCAATTTATAATTGTAGGGAAGAGTGAAAACGATTTAACTGAAAATGAATATTAATATGGATTCTATCAACGTTAAAAAATTTGTGAGAGAAGCGGGATCTGCTTTAAGTCGTGTAGTACAGGTCGAAACTTTTAATACTTTTAATTCTATACCTAATTTGCATTACTTAAGCTAGGTGATAAAAAAACTTTATTGCAGTTCACTGAGGAAAAATTGGGTAAATCTGAAAAAACGGAGTTAGACACCCAGTACGAAAATTTGGCACTTAGATCAGATACCTACAAACAATGGACTGAAAAAATCCTCCGTGACACTGAGGCAGTTTTAACTCCCAATCCTGGTAATCGAATTGAAGATTTTATTTTCGAGAAAATTGAAAAAAAGAAACCTAACCGACTTAGTAATTTAGAGTGTTTGGGTATGAATATGATAGAGGTAAGCTAATAACACCTTTAATTTTATTTTTTTGTGGCAACTTAATAGGTATAATGATTATGAACTATTTTAAGGCTGGAAATGATTTCGGATCTGATACTCCATATGGCGGGGCTCTAATAAAAGTTGGTACTAGTGAACAAAAACTGGGCCAATGTGAACGTGATTTTATTGGTACTGCTGGATTATGCTTTATTGAACCTTTACGCAAATTTCTGGAAGGTGAAATGAAAAATATTACAAAAGAAAAGGGTGTATTGGAAACTAAGAGGTATGTATATTGTTAACAATTTAAATGTTTTTAATGTTCCTAACTTTTGAGATCTTAGAAGTAATAGTATTTTTTTGCTACTATTTAAGTTCTTATCAGAATTCAGGAATGTAGCTTGGTTTGCTAAAGAATGAAACTAGGGGAATCATGTATTGATTGTTTACAAACTATCTTATGCTATCACTTAATCTTATAATTATATATATATAATACATAAGTTTAATTCTTGTATTCTGAATTTGTTTAATTGTCATGCTCTTGTGAGGCGGTTCACGGCTGGAGAGCAGCTCAAGCCGTGGATCACGAGTAATATTAAACTCATGATGAAACTTCGCGACGAGGCTCTTGTTAAATTTCGTTTAAGTAAATGTCTTAGTCATAAAGATTACTGTAAGCTTTTAAAGAGAATGGTTGCTGGTTCTATAGAGTCTGAGAAATAGGAATATTTTGAACATTACATTAATGCTAATATTAATGACTCAAAAAAATTATGGAAAAACTTTAATGGATCAGCATTGGTGCCTGTTCCGTCACAATCGGAATCGCCTTCATATTTCAATGATCCTGATGAAATTAATACTCATTTTCTGAATTTGCCTAGTACTGGTGGTGTTTGTTTGTCGGATCTCACATATTATTAATTCCATAGGTATGGCGCTCCTACTTTCAAATTATGACCTGTTGATGAATTGACAGTTTCCATAATTATATTATCCATTAAATTTGGTGCGAAAGGATTTGATGACATAACTAGAGACATGATACTTATGATGCTTCCTGTTGCTTTGCCTTTAATAACTGCTATCATAAACAGATCTGTATTAACCTCCACCTTCCCGGCCATATGGAAATCAGCCCTCATCAGGCCTATTCCAAAGAAACCTAACCCAGAGGTATTTAAGGACCTCCGTCCTATTAGCATCCTCCTGTTTATGTCTAAGATATTGGCAAGAGTCATTTATGAGCAATTATATAATTACTTAGAGTCTAGCAATATTTTACCTGATCTACAATCAGGTTTTCGGAGGATGCGCAGCACAACCTCCGCTCTCTTGGATGTGATGGATGGCCTGCTTTCTGCGGTGGATGCTGGCTCTAGTTTGTTTCTTACTCTATTGGATTTTTCGCGCGCGTTTGACTCAATTAGTATACCTCTATTGCTCGCAAAGCTATTGTACTACGGCTTGGACCCTACCACCATGAAATGGTTCGATAGCTATCTTAGTAACCACTTTCAACTTGTAGAAATTGGATCGCATAATACACAACCTAATAGATCTGAATTTCGTAGAGTTGATAGAGGTGTCCCTCAAGGATCCATCCTTGATCCACTCTTGTTTATTCTTTACACTGCGGACATTGTCAACTGCATCCGAAATTGCAACTATCATTTGTATGCGGGCGATCTTCAACTATACCTTCCATGTAACCCTGGTAATGTTGATCAGATTGTGGCTGGGATGAATGAGGACCTGGACAGAATAGTTATATGGGCTCAAAAAAACTCACTTGTCCTGAATCCTAACAAATCCAAGTTTATGATTGTGGGGTCAGTTAGGCAAATAGCTGGTGTTACTTCGTGTGATCCAAGAATCTGTATACTTTCTGAACCTATTGAACTTGTGCAGGAGGCGCGAAACCTTGGTGTATTGATGGATAATAGACTGCATTTTATAGACATGGCCGAGGTTCTACGGGCTTCCTTTTTTCGATTAAGGTTATTATATAAGATTTGCAATTACCTAAGCACTGACTTTCGAGTTAGGCATTGTGTTTCCTTGATATTGTCTAAAGTTGGTTACGGGGACATTGTCTATGGACCTTGTCTTCTTGGTAGAACGAGGAAGGTGGTCCAGCACATTCAGGATGCCTGTGTACGTTTCTGTTTTGGGGTTCCTCGCCGCTCACACGTCACACCCTTTATTAATAGAGCAAAATAGCTCAAAATGGATGCTCGCCAAGAACTTCATTACTCGGTGCTACTCTTTAACGTCGTTAAAAATAAACGTCCTAGGTAAAAAATATAAAAAAATGATTTGGAAAAACAACAGTCGTTTTTCTCTTAGAGGCTCATCGCGTCTTTTGATGATGCCGAGACATGGGTCAGCAGCATTTCGGGGCAGCTTTAGATACATGGCAACTAGATGCTGGAACAACCTGCCCCCTCCTCTTAGGGAAAATTTGTCAATATATACTTTTAAAAATAAACTTAAGGGGCTCTTATTCAAATCCCAGCTCTCGTTGCCATGATACGGGGTTGCTGATAGCGGTGCAGTTTCCATTTGTGGAGACATGAATGTCAGGGTGTGCATGGCGTGGGTTGCGACATTGCTGTCTGGGTGGTGGGAGTGTTCGGTGTATTGAGCGCGGATGGACGTACATGTGCTGTGGGGCGGGACTCTGGGGCACAACTGAAAATCAGCGCTGCGACGTGAGTCGTAGTATTTATAATCTGAATAATTTACCGATCATGTCTCTAACACTATTTTTTCCTCTTATTAGGTCAGAAAACTATTACAGTATCTGAATAATTATTATTTGTATTAGTCATAATTAGTATTTTATGTCACACAATGAACCGATGTCACAAATTTTTATATATTGGTGTATATGATATATTGTCTCATAATTTAGACCTTTAGAACTTTATATTCACTGATTTCAGATTGGATTTGGATGCATGCAAAAATCGAGTTCGTAAAGCACGCAGTATGATAGGACAGCAAACGGTATGAATATAAATTTGTTTTGTTGACAATTTTTTTTTCATGTATCTAATATTTCAAAACAGTTTGTAAAAGAACATTTTTAGGCAAGCTGATAAGACTCTGACTTCACCACATGAGACAAAGGGCTTTTACTTGAAGTAAATAACTTTTAATATGGTAATTATATACAGTATTATGCACGGATCTTTGCCACTGTGAAGTTATTTACAGAAAGCATCGCAGTAGCATAAAATGAAAAAGAAGGAGAGGTCAGATAGCTCGCGCTACTTGCTGGCGCGCGTGGCGTTCGCCTTCCACTACTACTCCTCGCTGCCCGCGCGATGGTAGCTGTGCATTTAGTCATTCGCAGGCAACTCAGAGCGGCAAAGATCCGTGCATAGTACTGTACATTGGAGCTCATAATACCTAGAAGCAAAAGCTTGATAACTTTAACTTATTGTTTCTAATGTTTGTAAATGTATTGTTGCCCTTAAATTATATCACTGTTCTTTAATATGCTTAGGTTATAAAATGAATATACTCTTTTCTATTTTAGGACAATATATTAATTTAATTGGTTTGTTAATGCTTACAATAGAAGGATGGACTAACACCTGAGTTAATTTTAGAACAGGTAATTTATTTTACCAATTTTTTCTTTGTAATAATTATAGCATTGTTTATTTTACATTTTGTTGTTTATTAAAGGCAGAGCGTGATCTGCGTGTGGCACAGTCCGAGTTTGATCGTCAATCGGAATTAACCAAATTGTTATTGGAGAAGGTCGCCACGTCCAACGCAACACATTTGCGTTATCTACACGATTTCGTTAGCGCTCAAGCACGGCATTATGAGCAGTGTCATGCTATCATGCAGGAGTTACAAAGTGAACTGATAGCGTAAGTTATCATTTCGTATATTCCATCATAGTCAAATATGAATTGATAAGTTTAAATATCTTGCACTTTGTTAACTGTTATGCGTTACGACAAGCTTAAGATGCACATTGCTGTTTAAATTATTTTATCAATGCTTCAAATTAAAAAAAATTGAAACCACAGTCATTATATTTCAGCCACTAAACAACTAAAAATAATATACATACATTTCACACGTACAACTAATCACTAACCCATTTCATGCTATGCCTGCTTATTGGTTTCATAATATAAATATTTTTATCTTCCAAAATATATGCACACTGAGATTTTCCACAATTTATTTTTCTCAGACATGTGGACGCCCCTGTACTTAGGGTCAACAATGAAGAAATTACAGTATCAGAAGTCTCTCAACCTTCACTAGATTCATAAAATTGTCCAAAAATACCATTCAGTTTACACACCTATACATACATTTAACATATAAAAGTTACTATAAAATTGTATTTCATTAAATATATCTTAAATATATAGTGAGCATGAGAAGTTTGCATGTAATAATTATTGTAAATGTTTAGCTATGTATAACGGGTGCAGGTTGGGAGGTTCTGTTCCATATACATCAGGAAATACAGAAGAAAACAAAAAAACGAGTCACCATGCAAATCGCACACGTAAAGCCAGAGTGCTATATGACTATGATGCTAAAGATTCAACTGAACTAAGCTTAATGGCTGATGAGGTAAGATTGAACGATTGATAAACATATCATATTCCTAGTTCTTTAACGCTCTTGGTTTAGTCAGCTTTTTAGCATTATATTTTTGAAAAATTCAAGCAGAGCCCTACATTCATTCTGATAATACCTGCCTTGGGAAGCATTAATAACATTATTTTATACACCTTTTTTATAATCATTGAAATTACAATGGTTTAATGAAAGTTAAAGGTCTTTTGTTACCAGGTCTAACTTAAAATAATAAAAAAAGTCTGTAATGTACGAGGGGTGTTCAATAAAAACTCATTATGTAATTTTCTAATTTATCCTGCATATAAAGTCCCCATAATAGTATGTTCTGAGAATATACAAAAAAATTAATTTTTTAATTAACATTTCATAAGTTTCTTATTGCAGGAAATCATGATTTGGGAGTGTTTCACGCCTGACCCTGACTACACAATGGCTGAACGCGGGAGTCAAAGGGGAAGAGTGCCCAGAAGTTTTCTAAAATTTCTTAATTAGAGCAAAATATGCTATTTCTTCTTTTTGACTATTTAGTTAGACAATAATAGTTAATCACTAGGTAAATCATGTAAACAAGATAGTCAATTCTATAGATGGGCCTACACTAACATATTATGCTGTGCAATATTGCA
This sequence comes from Luffia ferchaultella, assembly GCA_949709985.1. Classification (NCBI taxonomy): domain Eukaryota; kingdom Metazoa; phylum Arthropoda; class Insecta; order Lepidoptera; family Psychidae; genus Luffia; species Luffia ferchaultella. Next base: position 21,705,499 of record OX453241.1, on the reverse strand, counting down.
CGTCAGTGTGGCCCCGCCATATACATATGTAGATCACTAGTTAATAGAATGAAGTGAAAGCTAAGCTACCAACCTGTCAAGTCACTTTATTCACACAGTATTTTCATTCGGATAAAAATAGCGCATTCCATTCCTTTTAACGTTATCAAAACTATAATGGCTGGGCTTTTATTTTTATTTTTTATTAAATTGTAATTTCTTCTAAAAAAATTGACATTTAATTTTTTTTCTCAATTTGCATTATTTCTAGCACAATTACAAACGCAACGGTGGACTCCATTCGTACAAAATGGCATCATCCATAATTTGTTGCTCATATCTTGTTAATTTATATACAGATTACAGTTAAACCATTTTACCTCAGCCAGATTGCCACTATAGCTATAAGAAAGAACTTTAAAAGTTTGAAAAAAATGTTAGACTTTCTGTCCCTTCGCAATGGCGGCAGCAAATGGCCTCTAGTTAGCTATAAACTGTTTTTTAGTAGTTTCAAAAGTTCAGTCAAGACTTTTTTAAAAATGGTTGTTGTTCTAGTTCAAATACCTATGACAAAATTGTTCGGTTGCAAAGGTTTATACATTTTATAGGCATTCATGAGCCTAATCAAGAACAAAAAGAACATGACAAAAAATGTCAAAATTAGTTAATAGTAATAGCCCGAACGTAGCGAACCTGTTTCAAATCTTTAAGGCCTTGTGGCCGTGGTTCGAATCCGGGCGTGTACCAATGAGTTTTTTCTGACTTAAGTACATTAACTCGGAGAGCATGTTAAGCAGTCGGTCCCGGTTGCTGTCAATAGATAGCGATCGTTACTATCCGACAACCCGCATTGAAGCAGCGTGGTGGATTTAAACTCCAAGCCCCCTCATCTTGAGGGGAGGCCTAAGCCCCTGCAGTGAGGTATAAATAAAAAAGCTGATGGAATGGAGTTAGTAGTGTTGCAGTTGCCTGTATAATTATGAAGTTCTAGCTAAAAACAAAATCTAATTGTGATTGTTGAAGTTTAATATTTTATTATAAAGTATAAAAATCACGATAAATTTATTAGCTAATGACCTATATATGTTTATCTATAAATAGAAATAGACCTAGTTTTAGTAATTATATCTTCCATTTAAGCTTCTATGATAATATCTGTTTTGGGCACTGAGGTATTATTATAATAACACCTCAGTGGTTTTGGGTAGTATTAAGTATTGATGATTAGCGGTTTCATGAAATTGTAAGGAATAAAAATTTAGGGCAATTATTATGTCAATTCTAAGCATAGATATAATTACTAACGTATAGATGCGGCGCCACCGTAGTTACACTTGGTCTGTGAATATTGTGATTAATCAGCACAAGTTTGTCACAAATAACATAGTTACCACACTACAGCCGTGTTGTGTATGTGTAGTATGAAGTTTACATTCGTTTTACTATTTTAATAATCCATCATGTAAAAACAATTTCTTGAAGGAAAACGAAAAATGGGCTCATTTTCCATATGTGAGTACACATTACGAGTATTCATTTCAATAATTTGAATAATCTATGATTTCTATTCTACTCCGAGATTGACATAAAATACCGTGGAATGAAGCAACTTTACCACAGTTTTTTTAATTTGACAGTAAAAAAAAAAAGAATCGTTTTAGTTTTGCTCGACTGTTTCATTTAGTAAAGTTGCTTATGGCATAATGCTAACCCTTTGCTATTAAAAACCCTGCCAAACAATTTCTTGCATCCTTTGACACTCACAAATAATAGGTCAAAGGTCAACACACTTTAAGATAAACTGAATCACATTGATTAAACTTAATTTTCTGGTGGATATTCAACTGATCTCGGTGATTCTTTAATTCAAAAGACATCAATTAAAAATTCGCTCAAAAAATCAATAACTGAGTCACTTTAATTAATCTTTTATCTTTCGTCGTCTTTAATCAGACGACCGCTTAGCCTAGTGTGTAACGAAGCTGGAGCTCCCAAGTAATGCGAAGTCAGGGTGGATCACTAGTCCAACCATATAGTATCATTACACTATGGTATCATCGTCATCATCCAAACAAAGAAATTCCCTGGCGCGTCTAGCAACAAATCTGATTGTAATAAAAAAGGTTATAGTAAGTCAACCTTAAAAGATACACATATGCTGTTGCGGACTTTTGGTTAGAACTTTTAAAGGGGAACAATTCTGTAATACATGATTTTTGCTTAACATTAACCGTTTACGCAGCGCGCGTAACGTAAGCTCTCAAAAGGAATATTTTTTCCCGTTTTTGCAACATTTTTCATGATGCTCCGCTCCTATTGGTCGTAGTGTGATGTAATAATAGCTTATAAGCCTTCCTCGATAAATGGACTATCCAAAACAAAAAGAATTTCGCGATTCGAACCAGTAGTTCCTGAGATTTGCGCGTTCAAACAAACAAGCAAACACAAACAAACTCTTCAGCTTTATAATATTAGTACAGATTGTTAAAATATGACATAAACTCATCACTATTTTGTGTTTTGCGCTTTTACTCCTTTCATGTTTTAGGTGCTCCGTAAGGAGGGTTGATGACGATGGCGATTTATAAAATTTCGAGTCCACCAGTCACCCGGAAGCTTGTTAAATAACTCAGCTTTGTTTTTTTTTTTAATTAAATTATTCTTAAATCTAATAAAGTAAGGGGTGACCCGAAGTTGCCCGCAGCGATAAGTACATTTACTAATTGTGATTCCTCTTCTGAAGTAAGTTTATATGGTCTTCCTAATTTATCCCATTGTAATTTTTGAATTTTTTTCCCGATCGTCCGTCTTGGTATTGAAAAATGTTCTGCTCCCTAAGAAGACATCTTCTTTGCAGAAACTAATTCAATGGCTAAATCGAGCATTTCTTTTGAGTAATTTTTATACGTCCGACTGCCAACCTTCCTGATTTTTTTTTAATTTTATTTTTACAAAGATTCAGCTAAAGAAAAGAAAAAAAAAATGTGCAAAATGTATTTTAGTTATACATTTGTTACATACTTATTTATTTTTAAAGGCAATATGCAGCTTTACTATATTTACGGTAGTTGATATTTGCGGGCTGATAGTGGGTTAGGTTAAATATTATTAAATGGAATATAAAAACCAACTCAATTGTAACAACCCTATCAGTAGGTCAAATTGACACATTGCGAATCGGAGTAACTTTACGTTACAGATGTCAACTTTACCTAACTAAGCTGTTATTTACTATTTCCTATAATTAATTAATCTCGATGACAATGCGAAACATCTATTATCATAGTGGGACTTGAAAATATATGAAAGAAATTATCTGTAACCTGTTAAAAGTTTTTATTTTCACCGTTATTCAGAGCAGTAACAATTACGAGTAACCACCACTTCCATAGAAACACACCCCATACTGACATTTGCTAACACTCACCTCACCTCGTAACACATAATGAGTGTTACCAGATGAAAAAAACCTTTGTGTTAACGGTGAGGTAATCTTAAATCAATATTATGAAGAAAAAAAAATGTTTTCTAAAACTGGTAAAATTACTTAAGTTGGTTAAAGTTGCCCCATTCTACGGTATACTATGTCGATGTTCTGTGGTGGTTATAAACTTTGTGTAAAAGAAAAACTATAAAGCAGAAAAATGGGAGAAAGACGCACTACACCACTGCCGTCTATAGTTTACAAGCCATGCTACTGAAATCTTGCAACGTTGCGTGTAATCCGAGCCTTAGTATCAATCAGGCCATTAATTCGCGTTTTCTTCCATTTAAACGTTATGTAAACAGAGATGTTGATTTAAAACAATAAATCAGTGTTAAAAATTACGTTTTGCATCGTGTTTATTCGTAATTAGTAAGGTAAGTTGACATTTTCACCATAATCGTTTTTCGTTTAACGTCACAATCTTGACACGTTTAGGTGGAAATTACAATAAATTTTTATCATTTTTCGAATAGGTTCGACGATATGGAATCTGGAGGATCCCGAGGAACTATACTTATACCTTTCATGGTCACTTTAACCGCATGCTAGCCACCAGCAGGTCCGGCGAGATTGATTACGTAGAACCCAGGAAGAGGAATAAACTGCAAGGGAACGGTACATTCCCGTAGAACATTATACAATAAAACTAGTTTTTAAGATATAGCCTGTGATGAACGCACAAAACCATAGTAACATTAACCGAAATGAGATATAATAACCATTCTTTTTATTCTATTGATGATTCTATTCTATTCATAAAATCCACTTATAACACGCAAACGAAGTCGCGGGCGGGTGCTAATATAATTTAACAGATACTCCTATTTCTAATTTCCGTTAAATGCTATCGATAATTTTATATTTCGTTATTTAAATCCCATATTTTCAATTATTAAATCATGACATCTTGTCAGCTGACGAAATAAATCAGACTACAAGTGACAGTTAATGCGACGTTGCCAAATCTAATAGCATGGCTTGTAACTATAGAAGGCAGTGACTACACCTATGGCTGCAGCCATACCACAGACAGCGTTTTGCTATATAGGTTTAATTGGCTAGGCTGATTAATCAGCTGTTGGTTGTGATGGTTGAGAGTTAATGTGTCCGTAACCTCATCATGCGCTCTCACTTTAGCGTGTTTAAATGTGATAGTAACTATCTCTTTTTTTCATCACTTTGAAATTTGGTCTATCTGTAGCTATGGTGACAACGCATCTGTTAATTTTATGATTCTAAGTTTGTGATAGGTATACAACGATTTATAAACGTAATAAACGCTATAGGCTGTCCTGTTTGTTATCAATTTATTTATCATCCACTAGAGAAGTATTTTGTGCAATGTTATGTAACTTTTGAGATATTTTATTGTCTCGACATAACATGTGTAAATTAAATAAGTATTAAAGCATGTAATGATATGGGCTGATTTGGCTTCCAGTAATTGAGTTTAGTCAAAGACTTATAAGGGTGTCCAAATTTTGGAAAGTTAGGGAAGCTCAAGGTGTTCAGGGAAAGTCAGTGAAATCGAGGAGCTACCTGGATAGTTAGGGAAAAATTGTGATCACTGTTGCGTCCCGAAATTTCCAAGTGTTTGTAAAATGAGGTAGGTATATAATTCAATGTTTACTAGAAGTCTGACTGTTAATCCAGGCTCTTGAAGCATTTTTGCCAAGTTTGGAGTGATCTATATTAAGGCATCATTAGGGTTCCGTAGCCAAATGGCAAAAAAGGAACCCTTATAGTTTCGCCATGTCCGTCCGTCCGTCTGTCTGGCTGTCTGTGGTTTTTCTCGGAAACTATTGGTAATATATAGATGAAATTTGGAAGGTAGGTGTAATCTATGAACCGCTACACAACGACGTAGTGAAATTAAGAAAAAAATTTTTATAGGTCGCCATACATGTACTTAACTGAATTACGAAAAAAAATTCATCGTATATTAACGCGAGAGGTACCAAACGACAGGTCTTAAAAAACGATATCAAAGTTTCAAACAATTTTTTGTATATAAGTTAACAGTTGTTGAGATATGCACTCCTAAAGTCCTAATTTTTGTTAAGTCATGTGTGTGCCCTCCCCCCTCCCCCCCTTTACCATCTAAACCGTTGTTTTTGGATATGTGGAAAAAAATTACGTCAGGGGTATATATAACGTAGTTAAAAGGAAAACTGTCACAGCTAACTAGACTGTATTATTTAACAAGTAATAGATTAACTTATAAAGTGTACTTTTATAAGTAAAATTTTTGTAAAAATTCCATAGAAACTGATAAATAGCGTTTAGCTAATAAGCGAATGCTAGGTGCATTTTATCTTTGTGATGTTATTGTATAAGATAATTGAAAAAAAAAGAACATTTTATGGTGAAAACTACATTGTAGGTATTACTAGGTACTATAAATTTACACTTTGCTTTACAGAGCTTATTCTCTTCACAATCGATACTAAAAGTCAAAGGTCCACTGTAATAAAATAAGTAATAAAAATTGTCTTTAGCTATCAGTGCATTCATGTTATTACGTTTCGGATTAGCCAAAGGACTGAGCGCCTCCTAAATAAGTAACGAAATGAAAATGAAATATATTTATACAATAATTCTTAAATTACATAATAATAACGATTAATGGTTAAGTTCAATTAACGTCACGCTCGTTTTTTTATATTGTATGGTGGTACGGAACCCTTTGTGTGCCTGTCCGATTTGCACTTGGCCGGTTAGAGTTCTCCTTTGTAGTTTACAATGGACTGGAGTGAACTATGAGCTTATGACATAATTCTGTTCATAATTAGATTACTTCCATTTACGTTTTTTTGGATTGGAGTGAACTATATCATAATTTACCTGTCATAACTGGATTAATCTTTTTTTGTTTTCAATAAGTTAAATTTTTCTTTCATAAAATCTTATTAAAATTAACATTAACATAAAATTTTATTTTGTGATGTGAATGTTAAAGTGCAGACTAGTGTTCTCTATAAGTAATATTAACATGGGTATACAATGTTCATATCTAGCCCGAACAATAGTAAGAACAATTTTTGATTCAATTCTTGCAAATATTTTGCTCTCCACGCAATAATATCATTGCCCTCGGTTAAAACCTCGTCAAAGCCTTGCGATTGCCTTGTGTTTTTCGAAAACGAAAGCCAATTTTTCTTTACAATTTACAAAGTGTTTCTCTGCCACCTTGGAAATTTATCTCGTCTCAGTATGGTCTCAATACACTAAGCAGTTTATGGACTGTAGGCAATTCCTTTTTAATTGCATAAAATTCATGCACTTTTCGCCTGATCTCTCCTAGATCGAAACTATCAACTTCTGTTTTGCCACATATTCTTTTTCTCGTTTTTTTTGCTGTGGTTATTTTGGTACTCGTTTCTGCAGTGCTTTTACCTTCTTTAACAATTTATAAATTGCTGATTGACCAATACCTAAAACAATAAAGTCGTCATTAAAGTGATAAAACATGGGAAATAACCGAATTCCAGGCGGATGAAGTCGCGGGCACCAGGTACTTAATTTAAATTGAATCTAAATTAATAAATAAGTGTATTATCCAACGATTACGAGAATTTATTTAATAATCTGGTAACACTGATCTGTACTGACAAGAAAAGGAGAGGGAGGGTAGGTGGTAGGTAGGGATGCAGAAAATAATTAATATCGATATAAATACAGAAACCACAAAAATATCGATGTTCGATATATCGGTCGTTCTAAACCGATAATATCGATATAAAAAAATTATCCTAGGATGCCTCCTGTACATGAAAAGTGAGGGTGAAATAGAATTTTACATGTCTTTTGGAGTAGAGTCCCGCTGAATAATAAAATACTGACCGCCAAAGCTGCTTAGAAAACCAAGTGTGAACGGGGTAGTCACGGCAATGTTTAATTTTTGGTAAACGAGTTATACACTTGGTAGCAATAAATAATACAATTACAGTTTTGATTTCTACAATGGGGTTTCTTTGATATTTTCGTAAACATTTAAGTTAATGAATGCCTTCGGTTCTTGAATCATGGTTAAAAATATAATAGTTATCATGTCAATCATCATCAACCATGAATGTTATACAATGTCATAGTATAACAATAAACAGTTAGCGAAAAAGTAGTAAAAGCAAATAAATTTTAATAATAAATTAACAACTAATATAGTAAAACGAGGAACACTAGTAGGACACATTAGGATTAGGGTATGAATCGGTCTAATTTGGCAAAAGGCAAAAGAAGAATATATTTTAATTTGTTTTTTTTTTTAAATATCTATAAAACCCCATATTATATATTTTCATACGCAACAGGTGGAACATCTCCCTCACAAATAATTGAACTATTTTGACAAGGCAAAAGTAGTATGGAACGGAAGACTTTTTTAATGGTTTCTCAACATCAGATACCATTTGGTGATAGAAGACGTTTTTAATATCGAAACCAGGCCGATGTTCGATATATCAACCGTTAAAATATCGATTGAATTATCGATATTTTATCCCTATAATATCGATATTTCGATTTATCGTTATCCCTAGTTGAGCTGTTGAGATGAGTTAAGTACAATCTGAGCTGTGCTGAGCTCACGCTGAGCTGAGCTTGGTACTCGGTACTCGTAGTGACAAAATCACCGACATAAATGTACCTAGTTGTAATAATCGTTTTCATACTGTGTTAAATACTTTCAAAATGAGTAAAGAATTGTCAATCCACAACGATCATATTAGGAATAAAATTAACAAAATTTTGGATAATCACATCGTCGCCGACAGTGCTGATGCATTAAGCACTTTATCTGGGCTATGTGCTACAAATTTCACAACTAGTAAGAGGATGCTGGTGAATGAAATAGAAAAACGGGATTTACTTATAAATAAAACTGTTCTAGCGGAGTATGATAAAGTGAAAAAGACCTTGGACGTTTTGTTAAATTCTTTATCTACTCTGAATTTAGCCGTCAAAGATATGTCAATACGACTGCAAGAGTCGAAAACGAAAACTAGTCACCTAATTCTTAAAACAACTAAATTAAAGCACGAGAGGAAGAAAACTGAGAAAAAGCTTATGTGGACTAATGCGTTTGTCAAACATTTTGAGGTTTCATCTACAGATAAAGAACTCTTACACAATGCTTCAATTGAAGCCCCACTGTCTTCCGATTTCTTTGCAATTCTAGCAAATATTGAACAAATATATGATGATAGCAAAGTACTCATCAAATGTTGTTATCAAACATCAGCACTTGATATAATGGAGATGGTTGGTATTCACCAGGAGGCTGCAATAGAAAAGTTGTATAGATGGACTATTGGGGCTTGCCGAAATGTAGATTCTGCTAACTATACATTAGTACCTAAAGCATTAGCTAAGTTTCAAAATAGGCTAGTGTTATTTTGTAATATTATTGATGAATATTGCACAGCAAGAAAATCAACCATTGTAAGACAATTTATTGATGCTCTGACTAAAGGAATGGAAAATGGTTCCAAACCCATAGAATTTTATGCAAATGATCCACAGCGATATATTGGGGACATATTAACATGGGTGTATCAAGTTATACCAGTTGAAAAGGAAAATTTAAATGTTCTTTTTAAAAATTGTGATAACATAGATAAAGATCAATATGCTAGCGAAGCACTTACTTCGGTAATGGAAGCTGTGTGCCCTCTTTTAAATGTTAGAGCTGAACTCATACTCAAATCAGATAATGAGCCACTGATTTTGTGGGCAATTACCAATCTGATATTATATTACAAAGATATAATACAGTCATTGATTTCACAAGGGCAATTGATTGCTACTTTAAATGATTTATTGAAGAAAAGTGAAGAAGTTTTTCTTTTATCTCTCGATATGAAAATACAAAAAGATTTGAGTCATGGTGTTAAAGCACCACCATCAGATCTGAATCCTTCAATGGTAGTGACAGACTTGGTTAGCTTCCTGCGTGATCTTTTATCAGCAACAAATATTTCAAACAATGTTAATCATAATTATACCAAAATAATAATTACGCATATATTAGATCCATTACTACATGCCATAAATGAGACTGCATGTCATTTAAGCTCAAGTGATATGTCTGTATATCTTCTAAATTGTATATATCATATCCAATGTACATTGTCACTGTACACAATAATGGATGACTATAACGAGAGATTACAGGCGCAGTCTGAGGCACAAATTGATACTTTAACATCAGAGCAGGCAAGTTTTCTTGTTGCAAATCTTAATATGGGACCAATATATACAATTCTGCAAGAAAAAATCAAAGGTCCTATATCTGCCGTCCCAGGAATGGATAGTTCCACTTTAAAGTTGTTTTTACATAAGTTTGAAATGTTTGTTGCTAATCCTGATTCTTATATGCTACCTCAATTAAGTTTACTACTAAGTCACACTCAAAAAACAACAGTGAAGAAAAGGGCATTTCAGGTTATCTTAGCCATTTACACACAACTATATCAAGCTATTCATGATCCGGATAACAACTATATGCAACCAAATCTAATTATTAGACGATCTCCAGATGAAATTCAAAAATTGGTGATGCCTAATTAAAAAAAAATTAAACCAAATTAATGTAAGGCTCATATGCTGAGAGCCAAACCACTTTTGCGTGAAAGTAAATGAAATTGCCCGCCTTAGAGCAACAAAATTGACAGTAGCATCCATTACAGCAGAGGTAGCAAGTTCTTTAATTTGTTTTATCATTTTCATACATATAAGTCAGTGTTTTCATATAACAATTTAAAAATTTATGTACTAAATGTTTTATATTACAATATAGTTTTATGTATGTATAGTTCAACATTTTTTTGAATATATTTATTTTATTTTTTATAACTGGTCTTAACAACCAATAGACTACTTCATTCTTTCTGCCGAATGTGTAAAACGCATAGAGTAAATTAATTTGACAACAGCGTTTGGTTTTAACAATCGTAAATGTCACTTCACAGTATTGAAGTGACATTATGCAATTTTGCGGGGTTGAAGACCGGAGCGCAGGGATTTCGCGGGGGTAGAGTCCGGCGCGCGGGGACCTTGTGTACTGAAACTCAGACTAAAACTCGCCATCTTACACCAGCTAGCTACAGTATGAGTGGTTAGAATTTAGACAGTAAACGCAGAAGAGGGCTTCTAGTCAATTCGTACTTTTATAGTAAAACATATAGTTTATGAAATTGTTGAATCCTTTATTTTGAGAAATAAATTTAAAAAATTTATGTATCGCAATAATAAACTGGATTTCCACTACCTACATGTAGCAATTATTGGAAAAAAAATCAACGGATCTCCTGCTTTCGCACGAACTTCTTACGACATTGGAAATGAACCTAACGAAAAAAAAACCAAAAACCTAAACACACATTTTGGATAATATTTTCGAAATAAATTTTTTTCGCAAAAACAATAACACAACTGTATCTGAATAAGCTTAAAACTTCGAAATATAACATTCTATGGCAATACGTAAATGATTTAAAATTATTTTAGCACATTATATTTTTAATATTAATGTAAAAAATTGTCTATGTAGGTACTCCTATTAAATAATGTAAATAAATTTACTTGCAATTAAAAAGCATAAGTTTTTTTTGTGCTATGCCATTGTTTATAATTTTACTGATTATTTGATTTTAAAAAAATTTGTTAGTATTGTAAAAAACATAAAATGTATTAAATTTTATGTACTTATAGTTCCAATCAAACCTTATGCGGATGTGAACATAGGCACAAGTCGCGTCGCAGTAACCAATTTTAGATGTAGTGGGACGCAGTGGAGCGAGGGGTATGGCTACCTGTGCAAGCACGCTTATAGCGTTGTATTCCGATCCGCCAAAGTTTGAGGCGAACTATAACCTAGGCGCATGATTCTTAGAAAGTATTTACGGAGGCGTGAAATGCGTGGACGTAACGCAGGAGAAATGGTTATTTCACTTGGCATATTTCAGGCTGTTATATATCTATATTTTAAAGTAGGCCAATTATTTTTTTGGCCTTTTATTAACAATTTAATTTATCGTACTTGTTTCGTGCTTATGATTAAGAAATGATTGGAGAAGTAATGTTTAGTAAAATAAATAATATTAAGTATAGTAAGTAAAACATTTTATTTATTCCCCTCCTACTTTCCCAATTTTTTTAGGCATTTTTTTATTTGTTGAATCTTCTAACTCCTTTGACTTGTAATAATGAGGGGCAACCTCAAGTAGCCATTTACTTTCAATTTCAATTACTTGCCGCATAAATTCTTTTGATGTGAACACTAACTCATGATATAGTACCCAACGTGGAAGCTCTTCAAATAAAGCACTATTGGGATGTATCATAACAGTCTGTAAACAAAAAAATAATAAAATTAGACTTTAAACACTGACTTCTAAATTTGGTGTTAAAGTATGCAGAATATTATTATCTACATTGATAATAAAATCGTTGGATGCTTAACTCCCAACTAAAAAAGAATAATTGCAACAGATATTAAATAACTGATTGTTGCTGGACACTTTTTCATGTTGCTAAACATATTTTGATATGCTCTTCATAATAAAATATGAGAAGTAGTTGAATTATTTGCTATTTATATATTTGGTTAGCAATCAGTTCAAAATCACTTGTATAACATATTACCTATGTTTTATCAGCAATAAAAGAATATTTGGCTCAACACTTGGTTACTAAACCAAAAATCAACTTATGCAACTAAAGTCATCTTTAGTCAGCTTAATATTTATGCATTTGCAAAATAAACATGAGACAATTATTTGGTCCGCATGAAAATTACATCGTGCGTAAATATCGACGTTAAATATTATAAAGTAGCACAATACATCAATTTTTCATAAATTGTAAGAAACGAATATTATTTGCTTTATGACAGAATTCCTAAAATAAAACAGGATATTTATTTATTGACGAAGGATAGATATTTATCAATGATATTTTTCTCATTATAAATTCCTACTCGATTGTACATGACGTAATTCCCGTCTTCCTTCCGCGGGCGCGTATACCCATATGGGGCCCTTAAACATTTTTTAATGTGCGGAATATGATTTACGTGGGCAGAATAAACATTACACAATTATTCAATAATGTAATAATTAACAAACGGGTATAGGTATATTTGTTGCTGTGCTATTTGAGTTTATTCTAGAAAAATTATGCTTATTATAAATATAGCTAAAAATGTATTTAATTAGCCATAGACAACTTTAAGAAGCCGGCGAACGATTAATTTCCCATATAAACTTAATACCAAAATAATTTTCCATTCGAAAATATTTCAACATATACATGCTGTTATTTGGTTTAAGACAATATTTACCTAGGTTCCTGTTCAAACATTTTTTTCAAAATATTTAACTACTTAAAAATATATGCCATTACATTTCGTACATTTTTAGGTCGTATACGGTGTATTTTCCGCCTATTTATTTTGTATTAAAAACTAAATAATTCATGATGTCATTATAATAGAACCACAGCTTATATTGTCAAGTTACAAAATGTCTTAAAAAGAATTAAAATATAGGCAAGTTTCATTCATCATTTTCGGTATTCGCACATACATCCGAATTTCTCACTAATTTTATATAGCTATCTAGCTGTTTTGCTCGCACGGGACAGGCCCGCCCGCGTCAAACAGAGCTAGAGATATGTCGAATGAACTTTGGCGCTCGCCTCAAATTGCACTTTCGAGCGGTTGTCGCCGGTTACTTAACGCTGACCAATATGACGAATAACTGATTAATTCTGTATTTTGCCAAAGATAAGTAGCATCTCATATTGCTATGTTTACTGGTAAAAATATTTTTAGAGCTAACCAAAACCTTGTTTGCTGATTTGCAAACATACAAAAAATTGTGACATCTACCTAAATACGAGGGTGGCGAGATAAGTTTGGTAAACAAAGAATATTCTTTTGCATACTACTACTACTAATTATTTTACAACGTACGTACGCTCATCTTAGGTCGACACACTTCACCTGACACATTTCTAATTTATCGATCCCTTTCGAAAAATATGATTTTAGTAACCCTTTAAATCATGCATTTCTTTTACTAATGATCTAGTCATTGGTGCCAAATCTCTTTCAGCCGAGGCTTTTTTTTAAATTCAGTGTCAAGCCTTTATTAACTAAAAAGAGCACTTATTACACATTGCAGTAATCAACAATAATATCTTAGACAATCAGATAAGTGGGAAAAAACAGCATAAAAATATAATATAAAGTTAGGTACACTACAGTCTTCTTTTATAGCTTGTCATTTTGACAACAGGCCTCCTCCAGCAATTTCCAACTCTCTCTGCTTCGCGCTAATCTTAAGCCATAGTGGGTTATAGTTCGCCTCAAACTTTATGGCGGATCGGAATACAACACTTTAAGCGTGCTTGCGCAGGTACAGTCATATACCCCTCGCTCCACTGCGTCCCGCTACACCTAGAACTGGTTACTGCAACGCGACTTGTGTCTATGTTCGCATCCGCCATAAAGCTTGATTGGAAATGTACCTTCTTAAAATAGTCAGACCATCTCTTGTATTGCCTGCCTCTTTTTCTCTTTTATATTGTTTCGTGGGATCCATTGTGTTAGTTTCATTGTCCATTTTGGTTTGTGTTCCCTAAGCATGTGGCCTGCCCATCTCCATTTCAGAGTTTTAATTTTTCTCTCCACATCTATCCATTTAGTGACTTTTTTAAGATCTGCCGTGTATTTCTTATCACTCCTTCTGTAGCTCAGGATGCTTCTCTCTATACTCCTTTCGCAAGAAACAAGTTTTTGGTTAATATTTTGCGTGATTACCCATGTTTCACATCCATATGTCAGTATAAGTAGGATGCAAGCATTCAACTGTTTCCTTTTCACTGTAAGATGATATTGTTTGTTCTTCATTATACTTTTTAGGATCAAAATCTTTTCCAAGCATTTGTGATTCTATTCTCTACATTTTGTTTAGTTTGGTCTTTGACTGAAATTAGTTGCCCTAAGTATTTATAGTTTATTACGTATTTAACTTTTTCTCCTTCCACTATAATGTGAGTCTCCAATCTATTTGTCATAGGTTTAGTTTTGTTCATGCTTAGTCCCACTTTCTGGCTTTCTGTTGCCAGATTTTGAATCATAAACTGTAAAGCTTGTAAGCTAGGAGTACTATGTCATCAGCAAATCTCAAATTGTTGAATGTCTCTCCAATAATGTTGATACCAAAATCCTCCCAATGTAGTTTTCTCAAAACTTCTTCCAATGTAGTTAGGTGACTGTGGGTCCCCCTGTCTGACACCTCTTTTGACTGGAAAAGAGTGGTGACGGCAACGGGGCATCTACACCGTTTGGCATCACTCATGCTTGTGCGTCCACAACGAAAACTAGTAAATCATTTATGAAAATAATGTTTAAAATTAGCACACAAAATTAATTTTTCTTCATGTCAACTCTTTTTTTGTGATTCTCTAAACTAAACTAACAAATAGAACTACCTGAAAATTTATATGAAGCCTAAAGAAATGTGCACGATGAAGGTTTCATGTAATTTATGAAAATCTCACCCCAAAGTAGAATATTACCAAACTTATCACAACATCCTCGTTTATCAAAAGGAAAATAAATAGATAACCTATACACAGTTACATAAAATAACCTAATATAAAAATTTTAATGCAGCAAAATACCTACTTGATTATGTTTAACAGTTTTATAATGACCACCTTTAGAAAATTTTGCTATATGGTAAAAATAACCAGCAGTAATGGCTTTCCTAATATTCACGTCTTCATGTATACTCGATACCATTTCAATTTCAACTCTTTCCATTAATCCCGCTAACTGTTCTCTTACATCTCGAGCTCTCTTCATAGAGCGGTATTGGATGAAGTTCTCATAACACCACTGTACTGAATACTCAGTGTCTGCCCACTGGTTGTATACATTCATAAGTGTTAGGTGATCACCAGTGGGATGAAAGAAATTCTTTCTTGCTGTATCCGCATGTATTATTTTATCTTTAGGCCTATAGAACACTGAACTGTTTACTGACAACATAGCTGCAATAGTCACAATTTCTTCTGAACATTTGTACCTGCAACAAAACATGAATTATTAATGTACACAAGTAAAAAGAAACAACAAAAACCAGTCCTAAGGTCACTGTAACCTTTATATAGGTCAAAATATAGGTTGAGGAGAAAGTCTTTTCATACTTTTCATATAGCTGCTTTTAATACCATTCAAGATTACTAAAGAAACTTTAATAAAAAAAAACCTTTAGTTACCATCACTTTAACATAGCCTTTCAGTCTATCGAAACAAGAAATTGGAAAAAAAAAATTAAAACATTGTTCTCTGCTCAGAATAGACACTAAAATGGCAGCTAGTAATTCGGTGTCAATTTGAGCAGTTTAAATTTTAAATGCTACCTATCTAAATATACCTACTATAAAGCTATTTCATGATGAAATTCTCTGTAGTCTAATATTATGATTGAACATTTTAAAATGATTTAAAAAGAGTCAAATAGTGTAACACTAAAGAAATACAATTAATCATTAGAAATCGGTATTTATCAGATTTTCCCTTCGCTTGTGATATGTGACTTTTTCCATGGCAAATATTAAGGTTGCCTGGCCAACAGTATCTAGGTTAACAGAAAGTACCCTCAAGGTTCTGATAACTCACTATTTACTATGACAATGGCCCAGGTATTATTATTGTATGTGTTTATGACATTGATTTAGAAATTTGAATTTTTCATCGGACTATGGTGCTAAAATATTTAACATTTAATCCTATAAAGTTCCGTTTTTTTCTTTTTTGCAACACTAAAAAATAATATTTATGTGATATGTCACAAAAAATGCATTAAAACTAACTATTAACAGCAATATAATAGAAACACACGAAAAAATCTTACTTTTCACTAGCCAGTAACATTTTAGCAAGCATCGGATCCGCTGGGAACTCAGCCATTCTTCTACCAGCTTTGGTTAATTCTCCATGGTGGTTTAAAGCACCTAGAGCATAGAGTTGCTCTAAAGCCAATACCAGTGTTTCGTGTGGTGGTGGATCCAAGAAGTCAAAATTTAAAAGATCGTTAATGCCTAGAGCTTTTAGTGTAAGAACAGCATTTCCTAAGTTAATTCTTTGTATTTCAGGTACAGTATTATCTTCTAACTCATATTTATATGCCCAAGCCGTGTAAAGCCTGAAGCATTTACCTGGAGCGACTCGACCCGCCCGACCAGCTCTTTGATTAGCAGATGCTTTGGATATTGGAACCACCATCAAACTTTCCATGCCAGTTCTTGAATTAAAATTATTCTGTTTAGCAAATCCTGGATCAATTACATAAATTATATTATCAATTGTCAATGAAGTTTCTGCTATATTGGTTGCCAACACTACTTTTCTGGCCCCAGGTGGAGTTGGTTCAAATATTTTAGCTTGCATATCACTTGGTAAATTGGCATATACAGGTAATATTACAAGTTCTTTGATTTTTTTTCCTAATCGTTTTGTTCGATCTTGCAACATTTCTACACATGTTTCAATTTCTTCTTGGCCAGTGAGAAAAACTAATATATCACCTAGAGGTTGTGTTGCATGAATCTGTAAAATAGAAACAACACTAGCGTCAACATAGTCTGCTTCTGGGGCCTTAGTATAGTAAATGTCAACAGGAAATCTTCTTCCTGGAATCCTAAAAATGGGAGCATCATCAAAAAAACTAGAAAACTTCTGAGCATCTAATGTTGCACTAGAAATTAATAATTTCAATTCTGGCCTGAATCTAGCAATATCTTTAACTAAGCCAAACAGAATGTCTGTATGTAATGTACGCTCATGCGCCTCATCAATGATCATTACAGAATAGGATGCGAGATCAGGTTCTGACAAGAATTCTCTATGTAATGTTCCATCAGTCATATACTTTATTACTGTTCTCTCAGAAGTGCAGTCTTCGAAACGTATACTATAACCAACTTCGTTGCCAAGTTTGACATTCATCTCTTGTGCTACTCTGGCTGCTACTGACATTGCAGCCACTCTTCTTGGTTGTGTGCAACCAATTTTCTTATCTCCATCTGTAAAACCCGCTTCATGTAAATATTGCGGTATTTGTGTTGTTTTTCCAGATCCAGTTTCACCTTCTACTATTAAAATCTGATGAGTTTTTATTGCCTCGATAAGATCAGATCTGAATGGATATACAGGAAGTGACTTTTTTGTTTCTTCGATGTTCATACGTAACCTCTGATATTCAGACACTTGTTTTTCTGATTCTTCTTTGTTACCATCAAGTTGAATTGCTTGAATAAAATCTATTTGTTCATCTAACAGCAAATCATATTCATCTTGAGCTTTTGCATCTTTAGCACCAAATTTGAAAAATGCTGACTTTATTTGCTCTTGTTCCCATTTTCTCTGCTCTGAATGTGGTAACTTTTCATTTTCATCAACTTCAACATATTCCCCTGTAAAATGTAATCAAAATATGGATTATATTCAATAATTAAATAATAATATTAATAATGTAATTAATAATAATGTATACATATAACTACATATTATAAAATAAAGTCCCCCGCCGCTCCGTCTGTCTGACCGCGTTAAACTCAAAAACTACTCAACGGATTGACACCAATAGACAGAGTAATTCAAGAGGAAGGTTTATGTATATAATTTATCAATGTTTTGTGGAAATTTGTTGAAATATGACGATTACTGTTGAAGAAGTCGGGAAAAAATCAAGCTGGCTGGTACCTTTCATCGAAAACGCTGTCTAATCTCTTTGAGATATAACAAAATAATGTATGGAAGAATTGTTTCTTTTATAGGACTAAAGAAAAGTCTGCGATGGCATATGTCTCTTATGGATAGCTTACTATACCTGTTTTTATATTTAAAAAAATAGTGTCATATGATGAGGTAATTGGAAAGCAATTTATACAAATTTAGTATTAATCGTTATCAAATTAAATACGTTATTTACCTTCAGCATTTCATGTACATTATGATTGCCCTTCTATACAATTTAAATTAATATCTTAGGAGCTATCACGAAATAAAAATATCGGGCGCTGCCCCGGGCGGCCATACTGGACGACGCGACATGCGTGGTTCGACATAAGTTATCAGTGGACTATACAAAGAAATATTGTAGTTTATTTTTATGTTTATTCTTTACTTTTTCAAATATTTATAGAATTGGAAATGAAGTTAATTAAAAATACTCCGAGTAGGTTGAACTTACTTTCGTAATCCAATCCACATGTTTGAGGCAACAAGCTGATAGGACACTATGACAGAAAAAACACTACGGCTAATATGTTCTGCTACCCGAGCAAAGCCGGGGCGGGTCACTAGTACTATTATAAAACTGTAATGGAGCATGTTTGTATATAAAAAATATTGGGATTGAATAATTAGACATGCCTTTGTTTGTACATTCATAATTCACGAACCACTGAAGAATTTTGATAAAACTGTCACATTTGAATAGTTAAAATTATGGAATGCTAAAAATTAAACTCATGAACGTTCTGGAAAGAGGTTTCAAGTTCACAGGGATATACATATATAAATATCTGCGCTCATCTGCTTATCAATTTAATGAATGGACACATAAGCAATTGAGAATGTAACGGCTGGTGTCCTGGCATATGTGCGGTAGTGTTGCCACCTGCGAGTGAAACGCGCTGAACGTTGCGCTCCATAGTTTGAATATAGCTCGAAAATGAGGAAGATTTCCCCAGAGGATATTGACTATGCGACGAAGACCTAATGTCACACTACTCCTGTTCGTGTTCCTGTTTTTGTTCTCTTTGTTTACTGTATATGTATGGGCTGATCAAACTCTGTGGAGTAGCTTATGATTTTCCGAAAATTTTAAAATTGGAATGAGGAAAATTGGGGAGGATTGGATAGCTGTCGTGGAGAAAAAATGCATTGGAATCAAAATTGATATTTTAGGAATTTTGTTATACACAGTGATCTGTTTATAATGTAATTTTGTAAAAAAATGCTTGGTAGTTTTGGAAAGCCGTACCCGATTGTTTAATTGTACAAGAAAAGCTATGGAATGGTTTGATGAAAAGTTTCTGCAATACACCTCTTGGCCCTAAGTTCAATGATGAAGTGCCCGAAGAACATCACTTCACACCTTCAATGTTCATTATGTACAATATATGAAGAGCTTGAAAATTGAGAAGCGAGAGGAAATTCAACTCGGATGAAGATAAATTTACGTCATAAGAGGTCGTAATTAATATTTAAATTTGTGAATTCTGTCTGTATCTAAATCCGTGTTAAATCATTGTAGTAAATGACTGACCTAACTTTCGTCTTACATTTTTCCTTTATCTCTTTTTTTTATGTCACAACCCTGAGTCTTTCTTCATTTTCATTCTTAACGTGACACTAAGCCCCCCT
Organism: Luffia ferchaultella; assembly: GCA_949709985.1. Taxonomy (NCBI): domain Eukaryota; kingdom Metazoa; phylum Arthropoda; class Insecta; order Lepidoptera; family Psychidae; genus Luffia; species Luffia ferchaultella. Next base: position 21,685,589 of record OX453241.1, on the reverse strand, counting down.
CTATAAACAAGCGTGTTATTTTGAAGTTCCCGCTTCCCATGAATGGATCATGTAGTATGGATGCGTTCCCTATGTGAGCCATATTGTGAAAGTGTAACATTACAATATGAAAATACCTTTTTCGCCTTTTCCCAAATCCTGTGGCATGTGATATCTTTGAACATTTTCTAATTCTCTGGCTTTCTCATGTTCTTTGGCTAGTTGTAAGATAGTCTTTTTATGTTTCCTCTCTCTTTTCTCCCTTTCTGTTAATCTAAAATAATAACATATTTTTAATTCATGTAATAAAATCAACATTAAAACAATTAAAAAAAAAGAACTTAAGTGTCAGTGTCAACACAGGTCAAGATGCAGAGTGGAACAATTTGACAAACTTTCGCATTTCCGATTGGTATGTACATACTCAAGTTCACCGATTTTCATTTTTCGTGTGCGTCGCCAGTTCACATGGCCGAAAAAGCGTACTTGGGGGTTTTATTTCTACCACTGTCACTCAGTCAGACCTCTCAGTTCTCTGTCTCGGACTGAACAAAATTATGTTAATACAATCTTCGTGTTGCAGAAGCGAGCTGTTCGAGCAATTTATAAACTGGGACCTAAAGTATCACTTAGAGAAAAGTTTAAGGAAATTAATATAATGACATTGCCATCTCAATATATATTTGAAAACATTATGTATGTAAAAAAAAATATTACATTATTTCAAAAAAATAGTGATCGGCATAATGTTAATACAAGAAACAAAGATAAACTTGCTAATCATGTCAGCCTCCTCAATAAAATCACGAAATCTTTTAAAGGGCAATGTATACGCTTTTACAATAAGATCCCAGCTGACATTCAAGATCTACCCCTTAATAACTTTAAAACTACAATAAAACGAAAGCTTTATGCAAAAGCTTATTATAAAGTTTCAGACTACTTAGATGATAAAAATCCATGGGTGTAAGCCGCTCGCCTATCAGTTTGTTTTAATAATATTATTCTTTAAGCACTTATTGTTAAATTTTTTTATAATTTTGTTGAAAAGAGCATCCCTCAGTTTCTTGCGTATTCTTCTGAGGAACCAGCATTTTTGAATGCGCCTTTGTAGTGACGTTTTTCCACAAAGTAATAAAATTCACTCTTATGACGTATTTCAAGATTACGTTACATAACTACGAAATAAAGATATTTTGATTTGATTTGATTTGAAATAGAATGTTTTTCTGTTTCTTATATTTTCATAATTCGTGCAATGATTCAAACAAGAGAAAAAGAAAGAATTTCTTAAAAGAATAAACAAGAGTATTATTTTTATGCTAGTGAAAAAAATTTCTACAAAAAATTTCAAAAAATTGCTCTGATGATGATAGGTACTTATCAGTACAGAAGACATAGGTATGTACTTAAATTATGCAAGTATGTTAACTTGTGTGAAACCAAGAATGCCACATTTTTAAATAAATTACAGATATTTTATTATCACAATTCATTTGACCAACTTTTTGAAGAGTATTTTCTTTAAACTATGGTGCAAAGGGCATTGCACCAAAAATTTTGACATTACATTTCAATGCTTTTTTATGAAAATATAGACAATCTGGACAGGGGCGTGCGGTGAAGAGAAGCCAGCTGCAATCATTTAGGCAATATACCTCCTTTTATTTATGTTATGGTCGTGTATTCTAATGTTTAGTGCTCGTTAGTATATAAACATTAGAATACACCATCATGATATAAATGAAAGGATGTATATCATCTACATTAACACAATTGTGACTGGCTTCCCTTCAGTGAAGGGATAATTTATTATGATTATGATAAAGTAGGTGATACACATCCTTTCATTTATATAATGATGGTGTATTCTAATGTATGTATACTAATGAGTGCTAAACATTAGAATACATCATCATAATATAAATGAAAGGATGTATATCGCCTACATTATCGCGGCCGGCTTCTCTTCACCGCACGCCCCTGAATCTGGAGTATTATAGTTTTTAATCTTTTTTTTTTGTTTTACCCTAGCGATGGGAAGGCGGATCAAACTCTATCGATCAAACCGCGCGTTCGGGCGCGCGGAAGCTGTAACCGCCTGAAGCAGAATATGGACGCGTGTCGTTAGCCCGAAAGCCCTAACGACTTCATCGGAGCGGCCAGGCGGCACACTAGGCTGTTCCCGGCGCGAAGTTGTCGAATAACCCCTAAGGGTTACTCTAGGCGAAATAATTTTAATCTCATGAATGGATTTTCAAGGAATAATGAATTGTTTAAAATTGATAGCTAGTGATGTCACTATTATTCATTCATTCATTTTGTGAGCGCTCCGACAAGTACCACGTATTCCTCGACACTGTAGAGTTCATTGATCGTAAACCTTTTTCTAATTTCTTGTATTGCGTGCGTTATTTTTTGTTCAAATAAAATATTCAATCAAAATACAGAACGTTATTTTGTTATATCTGTGATGTCTAAGTGTGCTAAATGCAACATGGTTTTCACTGATGGAGTTGGGTGTGATGGTTGTAACAAAATTTATGACTTTGGTTGTGCCCAAATTACCGAAGCCAAGTATCGCAGGCTTGGCCCGGATCGACGAACTGCCTGGAGATGCTCTCAATGCAAAACTGGCCTAATCCCTAGTGAGCAATTAGGCATTTACAGGACTGGTGCTTCTGAAACTCCAATAGATGTATCAGCGGCCATCCAAGCGATACTAACTGAAGTTCGAAACCTAAGAAACCAGCTGTCGGGACTGCCCACCTTGTTTGCAGATGTTAAGGGCATTAAGGAGGACATTGCCAATTTAAAAAATGCTTGTGAATTCAATAGTGCAAAACATAACGACCACGCTGAGAAGATAATTGGGATCGAGCGTGACATTTCTCGGCTCCAAGAGGTTTCACAGTCGTTGGAAGCTACGAGAAATGAACTTAATGCAATAAGAAGAGACTTTGAAGTAAAGGAACAATGGGCAAGACTTAACAACGTTGAGATAAAAGGTATACCAATTAAAAAATCCGAGAATCTTTTTGAGATCATTGACTCGATTGGAAAAGTGATCGGTTACAGTTTTCCTAAGACTCGAATCAACTACATTTCTAGAGTTCCTATGCAAAACACGAAAGACAAATTGATAATTGTCAATTTTATTAATAGATATCTAAAAGAAGAATTTGTAGTGGCTGCTCGTGCCAACAAGTCGTTCATCATCATCATCATCACCAGCCCATTTTTACCCCACTGCAGGGGCTTAGGCCTCCCCCAGGGTGAGGAGGGGGGCTTGGAGCTTAAGTCCACCACGCTGCTCCACTGCGGGTTGGGAACTGTAACGACCGCCATCTATTGACAGCATCCGGGACCGACTGCTTAACGTGCCCTCCGAAGCACGGTGTCAGTGATATTGTGTACTTAAGTCAGAAAAACTCATTGGTACACGCCCAGATTCAAACCATGGCCTTATAAATTTGAGACAGGTTCGTTGCGCTCTGGGCTATCACAACATCGAAACCTGGCAAATTACCGTTATCTACTGGTAATTTGCCAGGTTTCCAAGGCATTAATCAATGTATCTTCGTGAATGACCATCTCACCCCAGCTAATAAAAAGCTTCTCACCCGTACTAAGGATTTAGCCAAGGAGAAGCAGTTTCAATACATTTGGGTGAAATACGGCAAGATACATGTTAGGAAAAATGACATATCTAGCGTGTTAGTTATTTCCAAAGACAGTGATTTAAACAAGATGGGCTAAAATACTGCTTAACTTGCTTTATTCAATCACTTATTTCACTCTTTCGAATTTTTATAGCAAATTTAGTTCTAAATTTATTGTTTTCATTTTTGTGCCTGTCTTATAATTATAATTCACTGTGTCCTAATCATAAAATGTTTACTACCCCTTGCTTCATAAACCTGTTGCACTGTGCATGTATTGAATTAGTTGTTTTGTTCGCTCATTATTACTTATGTCTACCCGCTTTTTTCACACTTATTATATTTTTAATTGTTTTTATGCTTGTTTAAAACAACTTATACTGTGCTGACACAGACTGATATGTACTTAGTTTATAGTCATAGGTATTGCCTTTTCGCGGACGGGAATGCTTTTTCGTTGTTGATGAATTTTACCACCTATTTCCAAAAGTTATTTTATTTGTTTTTGTTCCCTTACTTTGCATCAATTATATTTGAAGTGGTACAATATTATTACTAAAAAAATATAACGCATATATATTTTCTAGTGTTGAGTAAACATATTTGCTTGCCTAGACTTCGTGTGATACGATTTATGGTTAGAATTATAATCTGTTTTTCTAAAATTCTTTATGGCAATGGCGACTAATGCTAATGGAGATAAATTAAATTTCTGTTATAAAAACGTTCGCGGGTTGCGTTTGAAGACAATCACTTATGATTTAGACATCTTCAACACTAGTATTTCTGCGATGAGAAGGCTAATGAGCGATAATTTCTTCAATATTAATATTCAGTGATATGATGTGCTTTCTGGCAAGTAGGTTTTTGTATTAAATTGTTTAGGTTTATCGATCGATTTGTGTGAATTTTGATTTTTAATTCTCTTATCTTTTAGGTTACTCTTTTTTTTTATAATCTGATTTATATAGGTGTAAATCTGTTATTAGCTATGTGTTCTTCTTTTGTTACTAATTTTACTGTGTATTTTTGATTTACCGAATAAATAAATAAAATAAAAATAAAAAATTACTAATTATAGCTATGATGTTCAACATATTGCACTTATTTATATAGCTGTCGACCGCTGCATGTAGTAGTGACATCACATTAATGCTTCACTTTTTGTTATATCTCTGTCATTACGCCTCCAACATATATATATTGTCTGTTGAATAAGGACATTTTATTCCTTTTCAAAAATATGGTAGTATTTGAAGGAGAGGACCTGTGCTAAGTCTCATCGTAATTTGGAGTCACTTATGGCTTCGCCGATTAAAGCAGCAGCTGATATTGACATGGACATTGTGTGTACTGCTACTGACAATTGCTCATGCAGATTGTGTAAAAATTGGGGAGGTAATTCTGAATTACTTTATCAAAGATAGAATTTTTGTTTTATTACCTTTTGTTTCATACATAAAACATTAAATAATATGTGTCAATTATTTCGTAAAACAAACGCGACAGAACTTATGATAAGGATAAATGTATTATCCTATTCTGACTACATATAGAATAGTATATTTTAATATCTACTTCAGTAGGCATTGGACGAAAATATTGCACGGTTCATTCTACATTGTTCGAACCAAATTCTAAAGAATACTTATAGCTTGTTTTTCTCTTTTCAGTTTCTTATCAGCTTCAGTCAACTTTTTGTAGAAAAAAAGCGGGCTTGAAGCTTGGGCATGAACTTAGTAGATGTTGAGTCTTAATTGCAAAGGGACTGCATGTTAAAATATTCCTGACCCGAATCCGACTCCAAAGATAGGTGCTCATGAGCTTAATACTGATGAAATCCATCATTTGTTAGATAGGTTGTTGAGGAAATAGAAGAAGTACAAGCAAACAAAACACAATTCATTAAAATTAATAATAAAATTTAAGCAATATTTTTATTGTGGGGGTATGAGAGCCTTAAGCGATTACAGTGCCTTAATGCTGTTGAGCAACACATTCTGCAATTCATTACTTACATAAAGAGTTTACAAAACCTTTGGACCCCACACCACAAATATTACTGAGACGCAACTGTATAAAGTGAAAAGATACTAAATTCTTCTAAGGACCTAGACTATGATCTACTGTAAATAAATCATTTTTAAAATGTTTGTGGGTTTAATTAAACCTTATACAAATTAAAATCAAAATATACATGTAATCTATTCAAAAACAGGTTAGTCAGCTTAGTAGATACCTATGTAAAATATGTTACTAACATGCTTTCGTCAAAAAGATATTCATCATCAGCGATATCAGCTTCCAATTCAATAACTTTATCATCTTTGCGTTTTTCTAAATATTTGCGTCGTGACTGTACTCTAAGTTTGGGTAAAAGTTTTTCTCTGTCTTCAGCTTCTAATTTTAAGCGTTTTGCAGCTTCTTCATACAATTTATGACTTGATGATTCTGTTACCTTTTTTACTTTACTTTCATCCCTTTCCTTCAAGCGTCTAGCGAAATCGTCACGCTCTTTCAGATCTCGCAGTCGATTTTCTTCAGCACTATCCATACTGCTGGAAGAATATCTCCTTTTGCTAGAACTTTTCTTCATTGTAGCTTTTGCATTGTTATGTTTTCCTTGATTATATAATCATATTTTCTCCACCGTACCCACAGACCGTACCACCGGTATCACTAGTTCCACACAAATTACCAGATTACCACCAGATTACTATGGCTATTTTCCATTCGCATTCAATAACAGCCACAAACGCTACAAATACAAAACTTTGTTTATTACGCTTAAATCTGTTATGAATGATTAATTCGCTAACAATGCCACTACGTAAATTGTGCCTGGAACAGTATTAAACCACGAATAAACCATTATTAAAGAAAAGACAATCAAAATTGATCAGAATTCAGATATTATTGGGATCAATTGGAATAATCTGGGATCACAGAGTACTTTGTAGTTATTAGTTTTAATAAGTACTCTGTGGTTTTAATAGAGATAAAACTCTGCCTTTTATAGAGGAAATGCGATAATAGCGCCAAAAGACGCGAGCGTTGGAACTAAATACAGCGCCATCTAACGTGAAATAGTAAAAAATAAGAAGTTTAATACTGCCACCTATGAACAGAATTTCAAACAATGCAGTGACATTGAACACAACCATCAAAACAACCTTGAAAAAAAAAGCAAAAATAATGAATGAATAAAAATATATAATAGTTAACTTGTCAATTATCATCAACCATGAATGTTATACGATGTCATCACAGTTGATGTCATAGAATAACATTGAACAACAGCTAGTTAAAAAGTGGTGAAAGCAAATAAATTCTAATATAAAATAAAGCAAAACAAGAAACACCAGTATGACACAGTATGGTATCAATTAGTATAATTTGACGTTATTGACATTTTGGTAATCAATTGACCTCTTGTGTTTTTTTTACTATATGCAGAAGAAAAACACATTTTATTTGTTTTTTTTTTAATATCTATAAAACCCCACATTATATATCGTTATTAAAATAAAATTAGATTATTTCTTTTTATGTACTAAGTATTTTATATCCATCAGTTGCTCCATCGCCCTCACAAATCATTGAACCATTTGACAAAGCAAAAGTTGTATGGAAAGAGGCTGTCATATATTTTTTAAATTAAATAGACTTTTTTTAATGGTTTCTCAACATCAGATGCTATTCAGAGATGGGAGACTTTTTGCGAGAGTTTTTAATATCGATAATAACTATCGAAACCAGGCTGATATCAATGTTCGATATATCGACTGTTAAAATATCGATATTTTTATGCGTATAATATTGGTGTTATCGATTTTTCGATATATAGTTACATCCCTAGCCAGGTCACGCTGTGTGGTTGGTAGTAATTGCCGGTTGGTAGGTGGTTGGGTTCCAGTGTGACCGTTTTTAACATTTTTGATGCTAGTTTAGCATTTTTTTCCTTTTTGGAATATTTTTAGCACACTAATAAATTTTTGCATATTTTGGCACAATTGCGATAAATGAATTGGATGACTCACTATTATATACTAAGTATGGCAAAACCTTTATAATTTATATGACAACACTCTGGATATAGTTTCATATATGTCCCTCATATTAAATAAACTGTGAATCTCAGAAACAACTAATCGACGAGTTAAATCGTGAATTAAGATAAAGTACTTAAATTAATGAACTGATGACAGGAAAATCTAGTGCTACAGTTAAGAGTTTTTGTCATTGGAAAAGACTTTCATTTCGTTGGAGTATAGGGGGTCATTTGGGAGTTTTGTGAGACAGGCAGATTGTAGGAAAAGTATTCGAGACATCGGGATGAACGTGGTGTCAAAAGACGCAGCTCGGCAAGCTCTACAAGATGGCAAAAGACAATTTGGAAAAAGTTCAAAAGCAAAAAATAATCAGCAAAAAACGAAAAAAATCGCATTTTTTTCCCCCGATTTTCATTTTGGGAGCCCGATATCTCGAGAACTAGGTCCGAATAAGAAAAAAATAAAAAAACGGCTCGGGGTAATTAGACGGGGGATCGATTGAAACTAAATTTGTTAGAATCGGACAACCGGAAATAATGGTTAGGGGTGCCCTTAGTTGGAAGTAGGATATGCATCGTTGTTACATTTCGTACTAATTCGGTTTGTTCAATCGAAATGTCGTACAGAATGTTATATTTCGAAGCTTAGCTTCGAGTTTTAAGCTTATTCAGATACTATTATCAGAGTTGTGTTATTTTTTTTGCAAAAAAAAATTATTTCGAAAAATATTACCTATCCAAAATATGTGTGTTTACTTTATTCTGTTAGGTTCATTTCCAATGTCGTAAGAAGTTCGTGCGAAAGCAGGAGATCCGTTGATTTTTTTTTAACGTACACATCACACAACGTCTTGGCCTCAAACTAAGCATTAGCTTGTATTTTGGGTACCAAGCGAGGACACCACATACATATAACAACCAAGGCCCGGTACCAGTATCAATATTTATCATATAAATACTGACTCAACCTGGTATTCGAACCCGGGATCTCAAGCTTCGTAGGTAGGGTCGCTACCCACTAGGCTAAGCGACCGTCTGTTATTTTCTGACATTTAATTTAAAAAAAAACCTAACTCGATAGACGGCGCTGACGAGACACGCTACTACAGAATATTATTCAGTTATACACAAGACCCACTCCAAATATTTTTTTTTATCAAGATTGCGCTGTCATTGTTAGTTGTCTATCTTTTTCACACAAATGAAGTTAAATTCATGTGTGAATCTAGTAACATGTTCGATCAACGCCATCTATCGAGTTATATACAACTATTTTAATATGTGAAACAAAAATACTTCCATTAATGAGTATGGAGTGGATGAGGATTCGGAATAAACCATATACCTACTTAATTTAAATAAATATATTGTTTTATTTAATAGCATACTTTTTGGTATTAATATCTATATGTTTTAGCATGTTTTAGCACGTCTTGAATTCTTGGTCAAAAAACGGTCACACTGTTGGGTTGGAATGAGGGTTGGAAACTAGGAAATTGGATCTAATCTATGTCACAGATTGGTCACAGAGGGTGACAGATGGTCACACCGTCACATATCTATGTTAATTTTTTCAATTCTGTGATTTCAGTTTACGGTTCATTCATGAATAGATTTCATTAATAAATTTTAGAATACACTAATATTTTCAAGATCTAATTCGTTTCAATCTGTCTAAAAATGGTTAAGCCCCCATATAAGATTGGTGAGTATAACGTGAGAACTACTTTTTATTCATATTTCTAACCTTACTTATTAACGTGGACAGTATTGTATATGTACCGTGATTGTACGAATATATAAATATAATACAAAAAAATGAAAGGGTCGGCTTTCCATTGTTGCCAGATGAAAATTATGTTCATAAAAATGATCAATTTGTTTGAAATCTAGCTAAGATACGTTGATGGTCCATCATTTCAAAGAAATAGGTTAGGTTATGGTTTGCATATTATAATGCGAGAAGCGAAGCGGAGCGACGAGCCACTAATAAGCCTTAATATTTTTTTTCATTTCCTTAAAAAAATATTTACTGCATGAGGTTCCTACACCCCTCCCCCATAAGTCTGATTAAATATTTTGTAACCCTTCAGCAGGCTACATTGGAAAGCGCTACCAAATGAAACTTTTGTAATATTCCAATACTGTTATTTTCTAAGCTATATTGTTGGTTGAGATTATGCCTTTTCTAGTTTATTGATTGTCAAAGTACTTAACTTCTTAAACCAAACTGAAACTAAATTTACAGCCAACAAGGAATTAGCGGAATGGGGCCGAAAAGAAATAATGCTGGCCGAAAAAGAAATGCCTGGACTCATGGCTTGCCGACGAAAGTATGCACCTAGTAAGATTTTGAAAGGAGCTCGAATCGCCGGCAGTCTACATATGACAGTACAAACAGCAGTGTTAATAGAAACACTTATTGAACTAGGGGCTGAGGTATATGATAATGTATCTATTTCCTGTTTTTATTCGTCAACAATTTTTTTTTGGCTAGGAACAAATCTAGCAGAAAATTTTGCAGTCAATTTTTCTATTTGACCCCTAGATAACTTTAGTTTGCTTAGATATGATCATAGTATTATATATAGCTTGGAATATATTTTGATATGTTGCAATAATTTCACGTGCGCGAAATGCTGTATGCTAGATGTGTTGGTATGTTTTTTATATACAACTTTTAGGGTATGAGTAGCTCAATAGGATCATTTTGTTTTGGCCATGGATATATAGTTTTGGCATTATTTCTATATCTTCTTTTAAATGTTTAGTAAATGGACTGTTGTAATTATTTTGTTGTATATAATTAAAAAATCTGTGCTAGTTCATGACATGATGTAAACAACAAATTTGATTTCAAAGCTTAAAGTTACTAAGATTTAATTATTTAAAAAAGGATTTTAATAATGTGGTTCACATACCTACAAAGAAGTTTAGCAACATGTTTTATGGGAACCTCATTTTTTTACAAAAATTTAAAAGATTAATAATTATCCTGCAAAAGCAAAGTGACAACTTAAAATTAACCAATAGGGCGCATATGGTACACCATCTGTACCAGTGAAGTTTTTATGTGAATATGACCCAGGCGTGCGGTACATACGTTGTACCAGCGCTTCCACGTGGTAGGGGTATATTTTATAGGGAATGTGTAGATCGGTTGCTTTTCCTCAAAGCTAAAATACGACGTGTTACAAAATACCCCGTAAGAAATAGAATTAATTATCAAAGTCAAAAATTTTGTAACACCTTGTATATTCAGTATTACTATATATTCAGTAGTACCTATGGGTACTATCCGTATCTCTATCCAACTCTATATTTGATAGGGATGCTCGGATTCAATACTCTAGAATTAAGGAGACGCGTTGCGCTAGCCATGTACATTTTGGCTATAGTAAGGGGAAAGCTCTCGGTGCCGTCGCTGCTGAGCTGTGTGTCGCTGGTCGTCCCGAAAAGGGGTAAGCGCGCTGGGCACTACGACGACGTGCTTGCTGCGCCCGGTTCGCGGACCAACCTGCAGCGGCAGGCGCCTATCGGTCGCGCGGTGCGCATTATTAACGATATGTGCCGAGCTGACGCCCATCTTGATCTCTTCGCATCTCCGTTGTCGCGGGTAAGGTCAGGCATTGTGAGGTGTTTAGAGCGATCCACATAATTTACTGTATTGGTCTTACGGACTGTTCGTATTTTATGTATAGTAATAAGAATAAATAAATAAATAAATAAACTTGTCATAAGTCATTGGTAGCAATATCATACCAACAACCGTATCTATTTATGCGACGGTCACGTGACGGAACACGCACGAAAAGCTAAACAACATTATAAATTACAAAAAAAAAAGATAATTTTATAAGATTAACATTAGGCTCCTGCCCGTGGCTATGCCCCCATGGTCTTTACATTGAAGTTCATTCAAGCCAACTAGTCTTGCTCCATTTATTACTCATGGCGCAATTGATAGTATGGTCGACGGTCTTGGGTAAAAGACATACTTAATTGATGTCAAAAATATTTAAAATTTCATGTGGGTATTAAATTATAGTCAGGATCGATAGACATACAGGGCTAACATGCAAACCGCGACAAAAAAAATATGCTGGAACGAGATGTCACTATATCTGACATATAGAGCTATCTTCTTCTGGCATGAAATAGTGGGTCAACAAAATTTTGTTGCAGTGTACATGTTAGCCTGGCTGATGACATATTCAGCTTCCTTTGTGTACACAATCTTAGAAATAACTATAATTTATTTATGAAAAATTTTTGTTAGTGAAATGGTAAATACTTTGACCCAAAGGTGAAATATGAAGCATGTTCTTGTTGCGATTGATATTCAGATTTGTATTAACTTAATGTAAATATTCCTTATCATTATTGTGTTGTAGGGTCACAAGTTATCATATCAGTAATATTCTGAACTCAATGTTATCTAGGAACATGTTTAGATTATACTATGACATACTTATCCTTATTTCGTGTGATGTGAATATGTATGTACTTCTAGATAGTATTATTGAGTAAACTGGTTGCTTGCTGGCTGTCTGTATTCTGGAAAAACCAAGGAAATTAAAATATGACAGAGAAAGCCTAGGAAACCTATGAAAGTGAAACACATTTTCCCAGTTGTGTTCTTGAGGGATAATTTGTATTTCTAATAACTTCATCGTCATCAGCCCGTGTCTCTCCACTACGCGATATAGGCCTCTTCCAAGGCTCGCCACCACACACGGTTTTCCGCCCTCCACATCCTACTACCCCCGGTATAGTGCTGCAGGTCATCTGTCCACCCGGCCGAGGGGACATCCATTTAATGACTTACAGAAATGTTATTAATATTACAAGAATTCATTTGAAAAAGAAGGAATATATATACCTGGTATTCGGCTAAACGTAGTCCAAACTTATAGAGGGTGTAGAGCTTACTAAACAAAACAAAAACAAAAAATGAAACTTTCAACATGTTTTTCTCAGTAGCCATTTTACGCCATCTGCTCACTTAAACTTTTTGCTTAGTTTGGTAAGCTCTATGTACTCTATAAGTATGGACTATGTTCAGCCAAACACCTGGTATAGAACATTCTATCTATTTCCTTGCATGTATGTGTGAATAAATAGAATAATATTGATGTAATTCCTGTAAGTTAGATATGAAAAAATTCTTAGCTATAACCAAACTCTGAGAAAAGGTGGGCATTTTTCCCCCAAAATGTGTTAAGTACCTTTGTAAAGCAATGATAAAATAACATAAGTCTTATTGCCTTGGAAGTATTGTTATCCTTGGATGGAATCTTATTACTCTTGCACAGTTGTCTGTCAATATATATTTATTATTTGTCACAAGTGCCCGCCCGTGGCTTGCTTTACTCTACTTATATCAGTTTTTATGTATTGAATAGTGAATGTAACCGGGTCACCGCTCATGCCCTATTTTTTTCCCATGGGAAGAAAATATTTTCCGGGGGTCAAAAATAGACTGTTTCTTTCCATCCCTTTGACTATCTCTATGTAAAAAATTTCGTTATGATGTGAAGGAAGGACAAACGACTCAAAGGTTTTTTAATAGAATATTAGTTAGGATTCTTATTTTTGTCGCTGACTCCATTCAGGTGGACGTACAGAACCCTAAATTTTTTTCCCACATTTGTGTTAATTTCAGGTGCTGCATCCACATTTGTTCCCTTTCACAACTTGAGACCTCCTATCCCGTGGTAACCTTTAATCTGGATTTACTCTAGTCTATTCTAAGCTTACTACTAAGCTATTTGTCCTTGCAAATCTCATTGATTCTGTTTGGTCGTGTGAGTGTGAAGGTAAGGCAAAAAGAGACAATAACATTTCACTTTTATTCATATTAGGTGTCGATGATACTAATCAGTTGATATAGTAAAGTGCTATTAATACACTTCTAAAACTACTTTGTAAAAACTTAAATGATTTTCCTTTCTGTTCCCAAGCCCGTTGTATTTAGGAAGTAGGTACATTTTAAGTTGCGTAAAACATGGTAGTGGGAATAGAAATGAAAAAAGAATCTCATCTGTGTTTGCTCACATGAACATGTTTATTTTGAGTCTATGTGTAATATTATCCATGTATTTTTAGTAATGATCATGTAATTAAGAGTGACTATTTAAAGACAAGTTTTTTTTTTTTCAAAAATATAACTTTTTGCACATATCAATATTTTATTTTGTGGTATCGTAATTTTTTTCCATTCTGGTGATACATTTCATTTGTACAAATGATTAATTAAACAGTAAATAGATCATTTTATACATTAAATCTGTACCTAGTATTACAATGGGAAAAAAAACTTGTGGTAAATCAACAAAGGGAGTCATAATAAAACTTTGCGGGAAAAATTGGTTGTATGAAAAAATTGCTGGTCAGTTGTATGATGCCCGAAAACAATTATTTTCCCATGCTGTGAAGCATTTTAACACAAATAAACAACTTCAAACTTTCCGCGCGTATCTAAATGGAGAACGACATCTCGTCGAGATGCTCGTAATTTCATTCGTTTCATCATCATCATCATCAGCCCATTTTTACCCCACTGCAGGGGCTTAGGCCTCCCCCGGGTGAGGAGGGGGGCTTGGAGCTTAAGTCCTGTTGGTCCACGCTGCTCCACTGCGGGTTGGGAACTGTAACGACCGCCATCTATTGACAGCGTCCGGGACCGACTGCTTAACGTGCCCTCCGAAGCACGGTGTCAGTGATATTCATTCGTTTAGCAAAACACAATTCTTTAAAAGGTCTAATGAGATAAAATAATATTTCGGTGAAAACAACCCTTCAGCCATTTCGGCACGCACTATTCGAAGGCGTTTGGTAGAAGAGAATTTGCATGGAGGGATGACATGGAAGGTACCCATACTGAAATAGCGCCATCGGCAAGCCCGTCTCGTATTTTGCAAGAGGGTATGAAAACTGGATAGTCAGACTTGTTCTTTCGACAACTATTCTTAATTATATGGCCACTAGGTATTAAAAAAAAGTCTAAGTATGTGTATTAGTTGTCTAGTACCCATATAATACAGGCTCTTCCTAGTTTAGGACTAGAGGCTGTGTGTGAAATAGCCGGGTATTATTATTTTTCAAAAGTGAGGTCTTATAGAAATATTAAAATTTTATAATTTTTTAAATGTTTTTTTTAATAATACTAGAGTATTTATGAGCCGTCAATTACTCATTCATCATCATCAATTACCTAAATAATTTAAAATTTTCGAATTACTCAATTTTTCTAATCAAATATTTAAATTATTTGATTCAGGTACAATGGTCCAGTAGCAACATTTACAGTACTCAGGACGAGGCCGCCGCTGCACTTGTAGCTGTTGGCATTGCAATTTATGCATGGAAAGGGGAATCAGAAGAAGAATACACCTGGTGCATAGAACAAACATTAATGTTTCCAAATGATAAGGTTTGCCTTTTTTAAAGATATCTTATTTTTCTAACAGTAAACCAAAACACTTAATATACAAAATAAGTAATATATTTAGGTATGGAAATTGATAACCAGAGTGCAATTTTTTATTATTTCAGCCTCTCAACATGATTTTGGACGATGGTGGAGATTTAACAAATTTGGTGCATAAAAAATACCCACAATTATTGGAAGGTATCAGAGGTCTATCAGAGGAAACAACTACTGGCGTTCACAACTTATATAAAATGTTTAGAGAAGGAACATTAAAAGTGCCAGCTATAAATGTAAATGATTCAGTAACTAAAAGCAAATTTGATAATCTATATGGATGCAGAGAATCGCTGTTAGATGGGATTAAACGCGCAACAGATATCATGGTAGCGGGCAAGGTATGCGTAGTAGCTGGTTATGGCGACGTCGGCAAGGGGTGTGCCCAGGCCTTCCGCGGCTTCGGTGGAAGAGTACTTGTTACTGAAATAGATCCGATCAATGCACTTCAAGCTGCCATGGAAGGTTTCCAGGTGACGACCATGGAAGAGGCCGCACAAATAGGTCAAATATTCGTGACAACCACGGGAAATATAGACATCATATGCAAAGATCACTTTTTACGCATGAAAGACGACGCGATCGTTTGTAATATCGGCCATTTCGACTGTGAAGTCGATGTCGCTTGGTTGGATAATAACGCTAAGAAAGTTAATATCAAGCCTCAAGTGGACCGGTATGAACTCCCAAATGGAAATCATATAATTGTCTTGGCTGCGGGTCGTCTTGTCAATCTGGGCTGTGCAACAGGTCATTCGTCATTTGTAATGTCCAACTCATTCACTAACCAGGTTTTGGCTCAGATAGAACTGTGGACAAGTTACAAATCCTATCCGATTGGTGTACATACATTGCCCAAAAAGTTAGATGAAGAAGTGGCTGTTCTTCACTTGGAGCATTTAGGTGTGAAACTTACGAAGCTCACACCCAAGCAAGCCAAGTATATTGGTGTGCCGGTTGAAGGACCTTACAAACCGGATCATTACAGATACTGATAAAAAATTAAAATATAAACAGATCCATACAGACAGCTATAATGAATTTGGAAGTAATTTTTAATGAATTTTTTTTTTAAATAAATCTCCACTATCTAAACTTCATACCAGATTTTTATTTTCATCTTTACCAATTTTTAAGAACAGTACATAATGGATTATGTTTGCATATCTATTCCAATGTTTTAGTATGGTCCCAAATGGTTCATACTAGCCATCCATAACATTTTACAGTCTCTAACACTCTTCAGGTGTTAAAAGAATTAAATTATTTAGGTACCTATTTTTGTAGTGCCCGAAAATGTTAAAAAAATATTATATAACAGTAGTCTAGCATCAAAGCGTTGTTCAGCAAAGCAGGTTCACATCTACTTATACACGAACTTGACGAGAAAAACCTTTTAGATAACCAGCCGAAAGTTCACTATATAGAGCGTAAAATGCCGTGAGTTAACAAATTTAAATGCCGCATCTCGGGGCCGAAGATAGGCTTGAGCAAATTGCCTCAAAATTTGACTGCCCAAATGATTCATGTAGTTATGACAATTGTGAGAAATCCCTAAATATTTATTCAGTGGCGTATTTAGGGGTGCCCCCCCCCCCCCACAATAACATAAATTCCGTTAAAAACATTCTGCAAAAAGACCTACGCTGCAATTCAAAAATTATGCATTTCTATTTAATACTCAATTTAATAGTAAATTATTTACATCAGCAAAGTACCTAAATAAAATTAAATAGATATAGTGTTTTTTGAATGAGGACCACATTTTACTTAATTATCTGTTCAAACATGGCATTTTTAGTGTTGTAAATCTTAAAAGGAAGCGTTAAAAGGATTGTGTAGTGACAAATTTCCATACAAACTGTTAACGGTTGCGCCGTATTAAGCCTTACCGATTAGCGCAAAAAATATTATATGGTATTCAGATCAGCAAAAACTAGGTTAATACGATTTTAATTTTTTTAATAATTTGATACATCATAATAAAAACTGAAATGCGCAAGATTTTTTTTCGAAATTGTTTCATTTTCACATGTTCAACATAAAAGTAATTGCATTTCCACAACATCTCATCGAAATTCATAATTTTTATTTTTTTTATTTACCACAACATGTGAAAATGCAATTAGTTTGATATTGAACACGTGAAAAAAAAACGAAAAAAAATCTCACGCATTTAAGTTATAAGAAATTTTTTGTTTCTTATGATGTATCAAAATAATAAAATAAAAAGGTATAAACCTAGTGTTTGCTGATCAGAATATCATATATTTTTTTTGCGCTAATCGGTTATGGTTTAATGGGGTGCAATCGTTAACGCTGTTTGTATGTAAATTCGCCACTACACGGCCACTAATACAATCCTCTTCAGTGCGAGTCGCTAGACAAATTGACTTATTACTTCTTAGTAAAATTAAGCAACACATTTTATGCAGACCAGCGCGCGGGGTCTCTCAGGACAAAACTCGCCTTCTTGCACCAGCTAGCTAGAGTATGAATGGTTAGACAGTAAACACAGAAGAGGGCATCTAGTCAATTCATACTTGTACATTTTTTCTTCATGAATGTTTTCTATTTCATGCGGCAATGAAATTACTTTTGTTTAGATTTTCTTGTAAACTGTGAATGAAGCAACATATTCCATGTTTTTAAATTTAATTTTAGGCTTAGTAGTTTGTGAGATAAAGAAATCAATGGGAGATTATCATATATTTGTTTAATATCTATAAAGCTATGCAATTTCAAAATTATAATAAACATTATTAAACATAAAAGTACGAATTGACCCTCTTCTGCGTTAACCGTCTAACCACTCATACTCTAGCTAGCTGGTGCAAGAAGGTGAGTTATAGTCCGAGTTTCAGTGCGTAAGGACCCCGTGAAATCCCCGCGCGCCAGTCTGCAACCCCGCAAAATTGCGTAATGTCACATCGACACCGTGAATTGACATTTATGGCTATTAAAACCAAACGCTGCTGTCAAATTAATTTACTCTGTTATATAAAATATATCTATATGTCATAACGAGCACTTTCATTTGATATGAACCATGACGTATTTGAGAATTTTTTTTATTGTATAGTTTTCCCACAAAGTGATAATTTTCTTCGTTTATCATTCAGTTTTTCCTGTAATAAATGAAGCTCTATATTCCGTATTTTTTTTTTCAAAATTTTAAACACTACAGTTTCAGTGATAAGGCGGATAATAAATTTTCTTTCATATCTTTGAAACGATGAATATTAAAGTTATAAGTAAAATATGCTTGTACCTTTTATAATAAGCACTTTCATTTGACACGTCGCTAGTCCTTAAGTTTTTTTTATTTTCTACTTTGCTCCCCAAAATGGAAATCTTTCATTTACGCTATACGTAAAATTATTGGACCACCAAACTACCTGCTTCGAATTTGAGCTTTTGGATCCAGTGGATTCGGACAAAGAAGCTTTAACAGATAGACAAACAGAAGGATACCAGAATGACCCTATACGGGTTCCTTTATCCATCTTTGATGTACAAGACTCAAACAAGGAACCCTCGTAAAAACTGTGTTTTTAGGAATTAATTACATGAGATGTCTTTATGAATTAACTCAAACTCTTGAGCCTCCGTATTAAGATCGTAGAACGTATCTTGCATGTATTACACTAATATAGGCTTTAAGTTGAATGAAAAATATCTTCGCGTCTTGTCATTTTTGCATTTTAGAGAAATATGATATATTTATTAAAAAAAATTATCAGTGAAATAATTTTAATAATATCTACAAAAATGCCGAAGATACAAATTTTCCAACTAAATCGTGCAATGACGTCACTCGGTTACATTACTATGGGGTAACATGTGTAATTTGTACGTAGCGGCACCGAGTGACGTCACAAGCTAGTCATAAAAACACAAACTTTGATTTGTTATATCTCTGGTAATAATTGGTATTTTCCCGAAATTAAAAAAGTATAGTCACCAGTTTGTTATACTCTAGGGTGTGAAATAGTTTATGATCCATAATTTTGTTGAAGAGGACGCGCTCATTACATCGCAAAAAAAATTTATATAGGTTTGAATAAATAGTCCCAACGTATCCAACATAAAACAATTTATGTAGGTAATAAAAAAAAGGCAATTTAATGTACTAATATTTTATTACCATTGAAGGATTTACAGAATTTCATACAGCAATAAAAGCAGAAAACTTATCTGAGATAATTCCAAAATGAACGAAAATAATATTTTCAATAATTGCAGGAAAGTGGGTGGTATGGTATACATAGTTTCAATGCCTAATGATTCTAATATTCAGAACCTTTCATGGCATGGCACTGTCCTCGACATACATTCCTCTATCATACTCAAGATTATATTGATATAAATTGCGAGTGAACGAATGCTATCAATTTAGTTCTTCATACAAATAAAAGGTTGTACGAGTTAAATTTCCTAAATAGTATTTAACAAACAGTAATGTTCGTTTAGTATAAATTAACACACCTTTTTATGAAACTCTTGTTCATTGTTGAAATATTAGTCAGGTCGCCACATATTCAATATTTGTGGTGTACAAACATGCCACTACGTCGCTTGTTATTCATTTACTATTTCAAGTGTTTTACACATATCCTAAAACGCTATGCTTATTGAAGTTATGTGAAATACAAAATAAGTTGTTCCATTTATATATGTTCAAACATAATAGTGGTTCCCATTAAATTTCTTTTCACAACAGGTTGGCAATTTAAGTTTAACAAATCTAAAAATAATACATTATTTTAATGTTTAATTTTTTTAAATGGTACCAACACTACTCCGGGTATCTAACATTACCGAAGACAATTAGCTCTTTAATTGGTTGAAACTCTATCAAAAAGTTTTTCTATTATCTGGAATAATTCAGTAGTGGAGATTTTTGCTAATTTAATTTAGTTTCATTCACTTTCTTTGTTATCCATGAGATGTCTTCACAGATACAATATATTTTAATCCATAGCTAAAGAGTTTCGTGGTAGGGCGCATCAATTTACATAAGGCGAACTATAACATATTAAAAAAAAAAAACATTGTTTTAAACTTTAAGACTATAAGTATAATTTTTAAACTATGGCAATGTTTTCAAGTACTACTAAATAGACCCAATATGAAATCGCTAAAATATGTTCAAGTGATTCAGTTGAACTGTTTGGTAATAAATAAATAACAAACATACATCGCTGGCATTCATCGCGCAGACACGCCCCCTGTCGACACCTTTCACACTAGCACACGCACCAAATACTTATCTAATTAAGGACGCAAATACCGCACATGCGTAATTTTATTATTTTATACTTTGAGGGAGTTATCCATAGACCCCACAAACATCTAACAATACATCGTGTATAAAAATCACATTCATTATAGTCGCTCTTAAAACGATTTCGGAGCCCCTCACATCACAGTACCTTATACACTTTAATTTTAAAGCAAAAATGCTATAAACTTCAATACTAAAACATGATAACACAAGTTTAGTTTATATTCCAAAGATTACTAATTATCAGTCAGACAACACCTTAAGAGCAACTGGGAAGTGAGCGCACGCCCGGACGGCCGATACGCTAAAAGGCACGATATTGCCAAATATCTTTAAGAAAACTCTTTAAAACAGAGTACCTAACGACAAATCATCAGACCATCTATCTGATAACTGGAAACTGGAACCAGCCAGTTGGCTTAAGTATTTATAAAGGAGAAATTGTCTATCAACAAACGAAGGCATAACCGAATGTATTCACCGATCTTACGTTAAATAATATCAATGCGGTCTATTTATAAGAGAAAATATAAAACATTGTAATTATTCATACTCCAGACAACTCAAAACATTCATCTCTTCACTTCTGATGGTTCACAAATATCTGACAATGTGTGAACTAGACATATTTCTCATTGAGCTTTTTTGTTATGGTTAATAATTGGAAATAATCTTTTATTGCAATAGGGTGCTTGATATTAAAAATATATTTAACAAGAAAATATAAAAATAGATCTCACACAAATAAAAGAATCTAAAATCATCAAAATCTATTGAAATATAAAGAATCTTATGAGCTAATTATTAATTATTGTCTCTTTCCAAATGAAGTTTAACATTAGTTTAAATGGTCTGACGTCAGTGTGCGGTACAGTACTACGCACGGATCTTTGCCGCTGTGATGTTATTTACAGAAATCGTCACAGTAGCGTAAAATAGAGAAGAAAGAGAGGTCGGATAGCTCGCCGCTATTCGCTCAGACGCGCAGGCACTACTACCCCTTCTGCCCGCGCGGCGGTACCTGCGCATTGAACATTCGCAGGCAATTCAGAGCGGCAAAGATTCGTACGTAATGCTGTACTTACGTATTTTCCCTGTCTGATGGGACATTTTGAATATTCATAAATCGGTTATTAATTATTTATTAAAAAATATTTGCATTATTTATCATGCAGACGCGTTCATTTAAAATTATAAAAAAAGTTGTCAACTAATAATTGTTATAATTATAATGGCAATCTGTTAATTACTAAAATTGAAATATCGCTACGGATATAGAATTTAACACATAGTTCACAATTGTCAGACATTTAGAAGAAAAGTAATGTTTCAAAATATAAATTTATCAATTTGAATAAAAGTTATCTTTGATTGAATTCATCAACAACAGTACAGTACTTTCAGCCATCGCGCAATATTTGTACGATTCATAATCACCTCGCAAACGCGCATGCCTAAAATAACATTCATCAACTTTCATAATATAATTACACACTCAAGCTAAACTTACTTTAGCTCACATGTAAAGATACCACAGCCACTGACTATATATTTCAATACCAAATAGGAAAATGTATACAAATCTAAATGAATTTTGGAGACTCGAATGCTATATGTTTTAGATACAATCCAATTTTTTTTTATGAAATTCAGACTTACCTAATGAACAGATTAGCAAGCGCATTGGTTCGGGCCAGCATTTGACCAGTCACAATATGTATGACTTTTTCACCACTTATATTTATTTTATTTATCGTGATTACTAAAATAACTATGCAGTTTTTTACATATTATAAGACAGATAATAATTAAGATTTTAGTAATTCGGATACGGACTTAACAATTGAATAGTTTCAAATTGATCTTCTAACCTAAAAATATTCCAATGAATAAATCACCGTTACTCATATATACAAATTAACTGTAAAAAAATTTTTAATAAAAATTTTAATTGTAATATAGTTGGAACGGAATGCTGGTGACCACAACAAATGTGCTTGCGTTTTTTTCCCCCGATATACTGAGATTTGATATATGCTGACAAAATAATTGTTTACCATTTAACAGATTTACCAGCAGGATAATGCTTGACCCATATTATTACTATCCAGCCCAGAATATGCAAATCTGAAAAAACAAAAAATATTGAGATTATATTTTAATATCAAGCAACAGTACAGATAAAAGGTATTATAAACAACAAAATCCAATCAAGTGTGGAATGGCTTGGAATAAAATTTTGAAGTTGCACTGTTAGTCACTAACCTATTCGCTACTCATTAACCATATTTGGTCAGATTGAAGGTCCCCCATTAATTAACAGAGACAATTGATTGATAAGTAGTTAAAAGGTTTAAATTAAAAGGAATAAAGTTCTAGAATAATCTCACAATACATCATTTTTTCCGTTTACGGTTGTGTTAGATATTTACGAAAATTCATCTGACGTTGAAATTCTCCCTGTGACTTCGTCTTGTCGATTGCGCTTATTGCGCTGCTTTCGACAGTAAAAAAAACAATGTTAAAAGTAAATAAAACGTCACAGGAATATTCAATTAATAAATTTTTGGGAAAAAATAAGTAAGAATATTACACACTTAATTTTTTATTTTATTTTACGAGGAAGGTATATATTGGTCTATATTTTTTGGAAAAAAATGTAAAAATTATGTATTAAAATTTTTGGTCCAAACCCATTGGATAAAATGAAATGTAAACAATAGCCAGATACATTTCCAGGGTTGCTCAACTTTTATTTCAAATTACTTAGTATTTAATATTAAATAAATATATGTGTTCAATAATGAACAATTAAAAATTATAACAAATTAAAAACATTATTAACAACTTCCATACATAACTTTGTAGCTGTGTGTATTAATTGTATTGCCACAGATCTTAGAATTGGTTAGAAATGTGATGTCCTCCAATGCGATATGGCACAATACCTAGAGTCTATATATATAATTGCCATCATGTCGTCCCACTTGGGTTTCAAATAATTTAATTCATTGTGGAATCATGAAACAGTACTTCATTGAACCAAGTTATAAGCAAAACTATCAAGGATACCGGCGTCATTCATTTCCATATAAATGTGACATTTCAAGCCTACTCCAAATTCAATGCTATTACTAATTACGGTTTCGGGGCTAAGAGCAAAAAGGAACACTTATTATTCCGTCAATTTCGTCTGTTTGTCCGTCTGTCACACTCTCAAGGTTGCTACATTTAGAGGTAAATGAAATTTCGTACACTTACACATTGAATGGGTAAAACTGATATTTCTTAGGTTTTAAAAATCGTATCTACTCTATATAGACGTGGAGATGACTTTTTCTTCTTATCATTTCTTTATGCGGTTCTAAAGAGTTATGATTCAACTGAAAGCGCTCGCGTTGTGTTTGATCAGTGCACTCTTAATTCTAAGTGTATGTAGGAGGTACTTAAATGAGGTCAAAGTAATTTTGACTCATAAAAATTATTTCTTATATTGATCCCCGGGTTATAAAAAGTACTGACCAGCTGGCCAGTGGCTGCTGCTGCTGCTGCTGCTTCAGCCTACGTATTTCCTTGGTGGCCCAATTAGCGAGCGCTTTGGTGCGCGCTGTGCGCGACCGACGTGCAGCCTGGAAAAAAATTATAGTTTCTGCTATTTAACTTGGTAAACTAGATGACTCATTTAATTCAGGTTCTCTTACTGTAAAGCATCAACTATTTAATAATGTTTTCAATGCATTTGCTATTAATACGGTCTTTATGACATCGATAGTTGTATTTTATAGTACTATCCTTTTTACTTTTCACCAATCACAAACGAGCATTCTGTATGTGACGCATGCGTAAACCGCGAAAAGCAACCCGCTCACGCCCTTAGCCCCCGCCATTATTACGTTTGAGTTATTTAGCTAATTTTAAACGCAAATGTATTGAAAAACGTCGTATGATGCTCGTAATCAGGAAGCTGGCTATTATAGTCGTCAGTTTATTATAAGCACTCGGCTTCGCCTCGTGCCTATAAACACCTCGAGTATAATGTGCAGCTTACCATAATTGCATCATAATGTATTAGTATTTTTCAGTAGAAAAGTATTTTTAGAACTTAAATGCTATACAAATAAATAAAATGTAAATGTTTGTGATTTTGAAATGAAGACTTTTTCTTATACTTATATATTTATTTGCAAGTAACTAACTACAACTCAAACACGTATTTTTATAAATTATGTCAGTCTGTTTATCTGGCTAATCTTCAGAACGGCTGAATAATTTTGACAGGACTTTCACTGGCAGGTACAGGTCACTTCAAAGTTTATGGCGGATCCGAAAGTACATATAATTCGCGTCGCAGTGACCAGTTAAAGATGTCCGCGGTATGCAATGCAGCGAAGGGGTAGTGCGTTCCTCCCGCAAACCCCGCGGCGTCCTATCCCACCCCATACCTGCACAAGCCCGCATATAGCGTTGTATTCAGATCCGCTGTAAAGTTTGAAGTGATCTATAGAGGCCTTTATAGAGAAATTATAGACTACTTTGTATTTAAAAAATGTTTAGAGATACGAAAACTTTAATAACTCGAACTTACGACCATAGAACCACGCTAGCGAAATCGCGGGCGTTCGCTAGTTTTAAATAAATTAAAACATAGTTAATGTAACGAGACTGATGAAATAAATAAAAGAAGAGAACCTCCTTTCGCCTTGGACTGGAAGTAACAAAGCAGCGCTGAAGCGCTAATTCAATAATTCGGAATTGGTTAGTCAAAGAGTGAACAGTTTATTTCAGTCTAATTTTTCATGACATATGTCAAATTCAGCAATTAATTAATTAGGTAAAGTTAGAAGCGCCAGGACAGATTATTTGCAATGGCACATCTATATTTGTCAATGATCTGATAAAAAGAGTTGTTTGTTTACAAAGTGGGGTCACCAACCTGTAAGAGGTCGAGCAGCGGACGTGACTCAATCAGCGGCAGCACGCGAACACCGAACACCATGCATAGGTCACCAGTGAGCCCCGAGATAACAGAAAGATGTCCGTCCGTTCGCTCTGGCTCGCAGGCCACCTGCGTCATGAAGGTTACGATCGCCGGCAAGTGCGGTTCCACTAGCGCAAGATCTACACGTGCCTGAAACACAATTTTTCAAAATACAATTATGGAAACAGATCTATTGGTGGTCAGTATTGCCTAATAAATAGAAATTTCCAATCAGGTGAACCAAAATTTTTCAGATCCAACAATATTGTGAAAAAAAATGTCTCGAAAATAATCGAATTCTAATAAAAATATAGGAAATTATATTTAAAACAGGTGAACACGTTTTTGGCATGAGCATGTCAAGAGCCAAATGTGTTATAAAACATATTTATAGATTCCATTGAATCGAAAGAATAATTTTTATATGCCTTGTCAGTTTTCTTGATTGAACTCTGTAAATCACCCATATGTACATGTGTCAACTTCAATAAAATTATTATTAGGTATAAAATAAATTAAAAAAAAAAAATTAGAATGATGAGTACTATGACAAA
Source organism: Luffia ferchaultella (assembly GCA_949709985.1). Lineage (NCBI taxonomy): Eukaryota > Metazoa > Arthropoda > Insecta > Lepidoptera > Psychidae > Luffia > Luffia ferchaultella. The sequence goes on along the minus strand of OX453241.1, from coordinate 21,659,589 downwards.
AACAAATAAAATAACGACAGATAAATTACCTCGCCGCCGTCAATTCCTTTAATGCCTTGAATAATGCCTGTATATGCTTCCAACACACTCTCACGAAGCTCTCCGAGATATTCCACCATGTCATAATCTGATCGGTCTACTTGAGCATTACTGGCCTACAAATGTAAAACAATAAATTGTCTCAAGTTGTCACACCAATGTCATAGAATAGTAATAGTGAGAACTGACACTAAAAATGAATTATGGTAAGTGAGGATATTAGCTTTCCATCCATGTGGGCTTCACATTTGTATGGAATTGTTAAAGTTCCAGTTTAACCGTGCAATGGATAATGATAACACAGAAACATTTTCCATGGTGAAAAGTAACCTAATGTCCTTCCTCAGGATTCAAGCTATCTATGTCAAATATTATCAACATTGGTTCTACAGTTTAGCTATGAAAAAGTAAAAAAGTAACCTATGTCCATTTTTGGGGTGGCAGCTGTCTACTAAATCTTATCAAGATCGGTTTACCGATTAGGCTGTGAAAAGGCAACAAACATACAGACACATAAAATGTATGCCATATGTTGTTCCAGGTACTAAATTACCTTCACAGCAAACGTAAAAATCTGGCCAGTAGTTTATGCGTGATATGTGCACAGACAAACCAAAATTCCAAAAAATGGTGATTTTATTTCTAAATTGATGACTACGCAACCATCGTAGTTTTAAAAAAATTATATACAAACATGTATTTCTGTTTTAATCTTTCTAATCTAATAATAAACTATTTACTAGCTTCCGCCCACGGCTTCGTCTGCGCGGACAGCCCTTACGCCCTTGTAGTCGTTTTCTAGTCTCACCACTGTTCTCATTCCCTCTCACACTTTTACTCTCATCTAACTCCTGCTTCTATCTGTTATAGTACAATTCCATTTTACACATATCTTTTAGTGTCCCGTCCCAGCTTCGCAGTGGCCCTTTCCCACCCGTCCTTCAACCTAACCCTCCTACCTTCCAATTCACAATCCCTCCCCCGCCTTCCAATCAGCAGGCCGAGTTATAAGTTTTTTTTCCCTCGGGAATAGAATTTTTTTCTGGATAAAAGGTACTCCATATGTACTTTTCTGTACCCTTGAAAATTGTATGCAAAATTTTATGATGATCGGTTGAGTGGTTGAGGCATGATATACTTACTTGCAATAGCATTTGCATTACTACATCAAAATATTTCACAAAATCTGGCCCAATGGCCAGTGCAATGTCTCCAAATACAGACAAAATCTGAGGCTTGACTGATCGGTGAATTGTTGGATCTCCTAAGTTTTCCAATAGCAGTAAAACAATCTCATCGCAGTATGGTAGAATCTGAAAATATATATTGGAAGAAATAATTAGCCTATAACAATATAAGTCCATCATACAACAAATTGCAATTACAGATCTTTGTATGTGCCTACATATAGTTGAGTGCATACCTCTGGCTATAAAAGTTAATAGGAATGATTATTGATAGTAAATCACTACATATTATAAAATAAAGTCCCCCACCGCGTCTGTGTGAACGCGATAAACTCAAAAACTACCAAACGGATTTGCATATTGTTGACAACAATGGACAAAGTGATTCAAGAGGTTTACATGTAGAATTTATTAATGGTTTGTGGAAATTTGTTGAAATATGATTATTGTTAAAGAAGTCAGAAAAAAATCATGCCGGCTGGGAGCTTTCATCAAAAAGGCTGCCTAATCATTTTGAGGTATAACAAAATAATGTATGACGGAATTGTCTTTCTTTTATAGGACTAAAGAAAAGTCCGCAATGGGATATGTTTATCTTTTATAGATAGCTTACTAGATCTATTTTTATGTTAAAAAAATGGTGTCATATGATGAGGTAATTGGAAAGCAATTTATACGGATACGGTATTGATCTTTATCAAATTAAATACATTATTTATCTTCAGCATTTCATGCACATTATGATTACCCTTTACACTATACAATTTAAATTAATATCTTATGAGCTATCGCGAAATATAAATATCTCGCGACCAGCCAGCCGGGGGCCGCACCGCGCCACCCGGCCATACACGGGACAACGCGACACGCGTAGTTAGGTTAGGTTATATGTATTGGAAATAAAATACTTAAGAAATACTGCAAGCAGAATGAACTAACGTCACATTTAAATATAATTAAATCCAATCCACATTATCCACATGTTCGACGCAACAAGCTGATATGACACTATGACAGAAAAAACATTGGCTATGCTCTGCTACCCGTGCGAAGCCGGGGCGGGTCGCTAGTTAAAAATATTCTATATTCTTGGGTTTTGGTAGATCACAGTAAACTGTTATTTACACTGAAATAGCTGCAAGTTTCAATGGTTACAAATATCTCAATAGTTTAAAGATGTGATTTATACATATAATGTGTTTCTTTTTGCATAAAGTTGATAACGTTCCATTCTGGTAGTAATATAATTATATTTTTTTTTTATATTGCATATGTCTAGAAAATCAAATTGGAACCTTTTGAATCAGTCCATTCGTCTTGAGATATGTCTTTAACAAATAGAGGTATTAAGTTAGAACTTGAAACAAATTGCGGTATGATAGTTATAATGGACACAGAGTTCCAAAATTATTTTCAAATTTAGTCAATGAAACTTAACAATGAACAAACTTTTCGTATTTTGATATGAACATTGAAAAGGTATTTAAGGTAAGTGTGGAAGTCCGACTCTATTATTAAACTAAGCATATCAACTTTTGTGAGGAAGTTCATGTACAAATATTTGATAACAAAGATTTCTCACCTTTGTCTTGAGAGCGCGGCATATGTCACCAGTCAGCCCCACCGCTGCGATACAAACTTGGTATTCTTGGTGATTTCTAAGTCCCATTATGAGATATCTCTTGAAAGCATCCATGTATTTTAAGAATCCTTCTCCAAGTATTTCCACTAAAGTAGTGACAGCCATCAAAGCATCCTCCTGCACTTCACCTGCTTTCCCAGCGTTACCGGCGAACATAGACAGGAGTGCTGTCATTATAGCGTCAGAAATTTGTGGGGCATCTTCTGGTGTAACTTTACGAAGCACAGACTGTAACGTGGCACACAGAAGGCTTTGCAAGTCATTAAATTGGGATCTATCTGCTTGACTTGAAATGTGGTTTTCCATCTGCAGCACTTGTTGTAGCCGTTCTAAGATCACCATAGTAGTCTTTTGGACTGTCACATAACAATCGCTTGGAGAATTCTTTACCATTTCCATTAAAGCTTCATATGCAGCCGACCTCAAATTGTGCTGAGCGGCATCCTGGCGGTCCGTAGTCTCAAGAAGTCTCTGTATGATGAAGTCAAAGTAGTTTGACATACAATACGTTTTGGGCTGATTAGAATCACCACAATCGGCGGCTTCGTACGCAGCTTCTGCAAGGCCGGTGAATGCCCAGCAGACATTGGCGGCAACGCGGGGTTCGGCTTTGAGCCCATTCACAAGACTTTCTAGAAGAGGGTTCAAATAGTTTTCATTGATGGCCGCCTCAGGAACAATTTCGCAAATCCGGCCGAAAGTCCAGGCAGCAGTGTCCCTTACAGCCACGCTAGAATCGTACATAGCTTCTATCAAAGTTGGCATGGCGTTTTCCACGAGAGGTTTCAATGTGTTCGCTTCAAGCCCACCCAAAATTGAACCAAAGGCCATTAGGGCAGCCTCTCTGTACCGCCAGTTTTCATTTTTAATATGTGAATGAATGAATGGTAAGACGTGGGGTACAATATCATCTTCACAACAATTTGACAAAAGCATTAGGCAGACAGATGCCGCCTTTGATGGATTCCATTCTAGTTCATCGTCGCTATCATCTTGTTTGGTCAATTTTTGCATAAGTACTGGAGCCAAATATTGCAATGCCCCTCTGGCATAAAACCGTGATGTTCTTACAGGTGGTCTACCTAAAATGTTTCAAGGTTTATCAATAAAATGACAGAATTATGTAAAAATAAATATTAGGTACTGGGTTAGAATTTACATTGTTAATAAAGTTCTTCACATCTTATTCTTATTATATACTAGCATGAATGTACACAGAAATATCGCGTCGTGACCATGAAAATATGAGCAAAGAAATAAACACCACAAACTAAATACAGGGTGAGATTTTAGCAACCATCCAAAAAATTTCTTGATGTTAGGTATCACCAATTGACCTCATTACATAAATAATATATATAGGTTACACTTTCGTAATAAATTATTTTATCTAGTGTTTTTTTATAACGTTTGGTTGCCTTCTTTTCCACGACGAGTTCGAGACCTAGAGACCAAAACCGAGCGGAGCATGCAGCGGCCGTGAATGGTGACTAAAGTTATTGGTTTTTTCGGGAAAGGTTTGTATAGTCATATCTCAATATTTTTCTATTGAAAGATAAGTAATATAAGTAAACAAGACAGCCATTGGTTCTTTGCCAAAGATTTATTATTATATTACAAGTTATATTAAAATTTGGATAGTTGTTAAAATTTCACCTTGTAGATATATGCTACTTAATGTTTTCACGTATTCGCCATGAAGTACCAATAAGACAAGTGTGATGTACATGTACGATTTGTACTTGAAAAACAAATAAAGATTATGAAATTACAATCAATGTGTAATTTAACAAAATATTTAAAACAACCAATGATAATCATGATGGTGTATCTAATCTCTGAGTCATCATTTCACTCAGGTTTCCATTTGTTTCAAAGCATGAGATGCTCCATCTTGATGATTCTGCTATCTAAATTAACACAATCCAGTACTGCTTGAAAGTGACAGCTCATACCCGAGTCATTTGCTTCAGCTTCTTCAATGGCTAAATCTATTTCTTCATCACTAACATTGGACCAAAACTCTATGCCTTGTAGTGAGATCTCATCGATATCTGATTTCATGGCTTCTAAAGTAATGGGAAACAGAGCCTGTCCCATGTAAGGTTCCATGTATTGGTAATAGAGTGATAAAATCTTCACCTGAAATTTTCATTTTATTTAGTACAAATACAAGTCTTAAACATACATCACACACACGAGGGTTTAAATATATATAAATAAAATAAAAATAAATCTATTTTCAAGTTGCTTTGCTGTTACTTTTAAATGGCACAAAGCTAAATTTATGCAGGTTCGAACGCACCACTCTAAGAATACTGCAAAAAACTTAGTGTTTTTTTTAGTGTTGGTGTTACAAACCAATTCTTGAATTTATTTATTGACAAGTCTATTATATTGCTTGGGAGTTTATTATAAAATTTTACACAACTACCTTTGAATGAATTACTAATTTTATAGAGCCTAGTAGTGGGTACTGCAAATATATGTATATTCCTAGTATCAACATTCTGTATATCACAATGGTTTTTAAATTTGGTTTTACTTTTATGAACACACAATATATTTTTATAAATATACTGACTATTCATTTACTTTGAATTTATCTCTAAATCATAACAAAACATAATTATGATATAATATTGTAGAAGTAACTGAAATAAACTAATCATGCTTATGTTCTGTCAATTGACAGTTTTTTTATTGCAAAAACTGTGGAACCAAGATTATTTGAAAGACAAACTAAATGGGGACCACATTATGACGTTCAACAAGAGCGGACCTCTGCACCATTTCCCCTTTACGCTCATTGAATTCATTAAATATAATAACACATTGCAATGTATATTTATGCTTATGGACAATTAAAGAATCAATAATTTCAGTAATATATTATTCTTAAAACTTCACCAAGTTGAGCTAATTTTGAGCTCAAATTTAATTGAACATTATTATAGAATATAAATTACTAAACACATTGATTCCCATGCAGCATCACATATGTACATATATAGAATATTAAAATTTATTTTTTATATATGTCAGTTTCGTTAAAGACAGCTTCTTGTTGGAAGGCATCAGAATTCTTTTTAAACTATTGCTATTTCATACAATATGATGTGGGCTTCTCCCAGCAGATCCCATTAGATAGTGTTCATATTATGAATTTTGATCAGAACCCATGAATTACATGTAGATTTATAATCTGTCTTATTCAAAGTCTTAGTTTGATAATTTGAGCAGTAGTTAAGCAAAAGCTTAATTTTGTAATAAGTAACTTTAAAAAACTTACTAAGCATTGGAGAGCAGCTACACTTATTCTCATATCAGTAGACTGTGTTGCTTCACAGACTACTTCCATAATGTAATTCCTTTCATTTTCTTTATCAAAATTAGCTTTTGTGAACTCTAAAGAATTAAGTAAAGCCCGAGTTGCAGCTAAACGGACATGATTACTTGGCTCTGTTGACCTCATACCATGGATGATAGCAGTTAGAATAGGATTACTTTGCTCTGACAAAACTTCTGCATCAATTTCTTGACAGATATAACCTAGAAATGAAGATTAATAGTTAAAATCTCAGATATTTTCTAATTGATCTAGATGATTATTTACATATTAGTGCCAAATGAAAATAAATTACCAAGTCTTAATAAACATTAAATATTATAATTGATTCTGATGTTGACACTCCCAATACTAAATAGATAAGTCATTCACACTTGCTAAACATCTTTTTGTGTTTTGCAGCTAAATAGTTTAAATAGTCCGATACAAATTCAAAAACGTAAGGTACAAACCAGTGTCATGATAGCCTGAGCGCAGCGATCCTATTTCAAGTTTACAAGGCCGTGCGGCCGTGGTTTGACTCTGGGCATGTACCAATGAGTTTACTGACTTAAGTACATAACTATCACTGACTCCATGCCTCAGAGAACCCAATAAGCTGTCGGTGCCGGGTGCCATCAACAGATGACAGTTGTTTAAATTCACCAACCCGCACTGGGGCAGCGTGATGGATTAAGCTCCACGCCCTCCCCCCACATAATGGGCATAATGAGCTGGTGAAATGGAAAACAAAAGGTACAATCCTAAAGAGATTTTTAAATAATGAGAATACGTCAAAAGTACCAATAGTTTCCAATGTGGCTTCTTTTTTAACTTCTGATGACTGGGCATCAAGAACATTCTCGACTAACATGGGTATAAGATCATTCCATTGCCCAACTGAAAGTTCAGCAACAGCTACATATGCCACACACTGTGCGGCTGAACTCGGCCGGCTATTCTCTGTTCCAATCGCAGCTAGAATCTAAAATGTCCAACATAACAAAATTATGATCTAATCGTTCACATGTGAAGGTCGACTCACATTTCAGATATTTTGGGATAGTTTTTCAAAACAGCTACCCTTTTCATATTTGTGTAGTATAGGTATCTATTGTTCAGGTTTTGTAATTAAAAGAATGTGATGAGCCACCCAGAACCTTTTTGATCTGTTTGAAATTTTGTCAAGATAGGTTAATGGCCCACTGTTTGTAAATTGGGTTAGGTTTTTACACTTCAATGTGAGGAGCAAAGCGAAGCGACGGACCACCCAACGACCAACATTGTAAAAGTAATTTAGTGTTCATTTCAGTGTTTGACAGAAATGCCTTTGTACCAGGTATGTATTCTTTTAGGTTTTCCATTTTCACAAAAAAATCTGAAAGTTGGTTCTACCTCTTCGCTCGGCCCTCCTCCATGTTATCATTAAAATGATTAGGGTGGCCGTTTTGAAAGTGCTACCCATATTTCATTCAATAATGTGCTACTGGACATACTATGTATATCCAATGCAAAATTTTTATAGCGATTGCTTTTGTTCCCTTTACAACATTGTTTTAAGAACAAAAACCAAGTATTGTTATCATAACATACATTTTTTTTAATGTAAGCTCTGATATCTTCTGGTATAGTTAACCATCTCTGTTGGTACTGCTGTTTCAGAATTTGATCTTTAGATGTTAAATGATTTTTCAATTGTAATCCTGCAGCCATTCGTGAAACTTGACTGTTTCCTGCTTGAACCAGTACATCTGACAACATCTTGATAAAATTTGTAAAATCTGTGACGGCGGCATGTTCGAGGTATTTTGCCGCGGCTTCCAATTCATTTCGATCTAGAAATAAATAAATAAGTAAAATTACAGCGAAATCTGTAATCTTGACCGTTACCAATTAAACGTCAATTTTTATTGTGAATCATATTTCAATAGGTGATGAACGCCATGTCCCTTTCATAAATTTGCGACATGCCACTTACCTGAAGATATGGTCTTTTCCAATATTTGTACTAAATGCAATGTATTTGCGGCGTGCATTTTCTTCTGCTATATATTTATTAAATGAGCTAAAATAGTAATGCCAGGCAAAAACCGGCGTGATTATGGAACTAGAAACAGCCCACATGTAAAGAGAAAGGGCGATGGAGCGGGGCGAGGAGCGAGGGAGAATCAACCAATAGTATTCTTTGGAATCAACCGTCAACGCATTTAACTTCTTGTTTTTAGACAAGTCTGCGTCCAAATGGCGTCCAAAGAGTAAAATAGAATGGGGTGTAGGCTATGGGTGTAGGGATGGTGTAAGTGTATCACTGCCTTTTCTCTCGCCAGGTAGCGTTTGGACGAAGGTACTCAATAGACTGTTAGTTTCTTTCATGGGCGTATTACCACATATTACCATAGTATTACTTATTCGCCACCCTGCGGGGCCCCACACGAAAATCGCTTGGTGCACGAGTGGTTAACGACAATCCGGGGAAGTTTGACTTGTGTAGTTGTCAAAGTTGAAGTTTTGTCATTGGAAATGACTTTCATTTCGTTGGAGTTTAAGGGGTCATTTGGGAGTTTTGTGAGACAGGCAGATGGCATGAAGAGTTTTCGAGATATCGGGATGATCGTGGTGTCAAAAGACGCAGCGCGGCGAGCTCTACAAGATGGCATAAGACAATTTAGAAAAAGTTCAAAAACAAAAAAATTATTAACAAAAAACGAAAAAAATCGCAATTTTTTTCCCCGATGTTCATCGGAGCCGCTCCACGCTTGTCGTGAATGGGAATTCTTCCAGTGAATGGGAAAATCGCGCTCCAAACATTTACCAGTCGCTCGCGGGTTGTTAAACAGAGTGGACACGTTCACGGACACTAACACTAAAATGAGAAGTGGTAGATATTTTGTTTTACATGTCATTAAAAGATACAGAGAGTTGCCTTGTCTGTGGATGAAAACACATATCGATTATCATGACAAAAATAAACGATCAGAGGCGTTGGAACAATTAGTTCTATTCTTCAAAGCCTAGAACATAAATACTAATAAAGAAACTGTCCAAAAAAATTTCTTCACTGCGAAATAGTTTGAAAAAAAAAACACATTAAGGAATGTATTATATTTATATTTTTATTATAATAATATAGTAGGTATGTGGATTAAATACTGAAGGTATTAAAAAAATATATTGGGTCGGAGAAAAATTTCTTTGCATTTTCTATGAAAACTCAAAACAGTTTTTTTTTTCAAAGTTTATTTCCAGTCTTTAGTCCATTTACTGCTGCCTCTAATAAATATTCCTCTTCCGAATCCATTTCTACAGACTAAAATCACAGTAACCGTTTACATACACGTTAGAAAGCACACAGCGGTGTGAGTGACTGGCGCAGCGCGGTCGTGAGTTGACATGAAAAAAACCGTCCATCCAAATGGTGCCACTCGATTTGGCGCAGCTCTGAATGGTGCGCTTGTGAATGTGGGTACTTACGCGGAGCTATAGTGGAGCGCGCCGTCGTGAAACAGACGAACTATATTTCACGACGGCGCGCCGCACTATAGATCGAACAAAACTCTCTTAACCCGTGACACTGAAGTAAACTTTTTTTATATGAGTATAAAGATTTCTGTATGTCCGTGTTAATAACCTATGTCGTAATTTAGTAAATTAGAACCTTTAATTCGACCATTTGTCAAAATTGGTTGAGCAGATTTCAAATTAAAATGCTACAAACATACATCAGTACAATTATGGAGTAAAAAACATACATGAATGATGGGAATCAATTTACATTCATTATCAACAAGTAATTTTAATATTTATAAGGGATCATGAACCACAAACATTAGCACTGAAAATGAAGTCTCGCGTGGCCACCGCGTAGTACTACTCGCAATAGCATCAAAAATACTGAATGGATTTGTACGAAATACTGTTAATCATCAAATTTACAAAAAAAAAAAATAAACGGCAGTAGCTCGACTCCCATCCACCACGACAGAAAAGGAAAAGCAAGCAAACAGAAGTTCAAGAGAACTAGTCACTAAAAGCGGGCAACCCGCAGAAAATATGATCAATCGACGGAGGCTTCTCACCTCCAACATAAATTGTAAAGCAGTTAGTAACTTTAAAAATCAAAGCTTCAAATATGGATATCTCAATCACCTTAGTAAATTAGCTGCATGCTCCCTTTTGAATACAAATCTCCCATTGATTACAGAAATAAAGCAACCTAGAATGTGATTCATAATTGGATGGCTGACCGCCTTTATTTACTAAATAGTTAAATCCCACAGAAGTTGCGTAGGTACTTTTGCACTCCGAAGCCTTCAGAACCATCACTTAGGAAATATCTCGTTGACCAGTTTTTAAAAAAGTATATTTTAAGTTAACTGTGAAAAGATATGCCACAGCCACCCTCTAATTCTCTTCTACAATATGTTATACAACATATTTTAACCATTTTTCCGTGAAAATATTAAGAATATATTAAAAATTTACACCAAAAAACCAATGCAGCAGAAATTTTCACAAAATAATGGCATATTGAATTGAGATTTCTTGCCTGCCAGTAATTTCAATTGACAAGTTGATTTTAGCTTACTTGCTAATAAAACCGAAAGTAATACTTTTAATACTAGTATAGTTTGCCTTAAACTATATGGCGGATCGGAATACAATGCTATAATAAGCGTGCTTACGCAGGTGCAGTAATGTACCCCTTGCTCCACTGCGTCCCACTACACCTAAAACTGGTTACTGCGACGCGACTTGTGCCTATGTTCGCATCCGCCATAAAGATTGTTTGTAACTGTACTAACGTGATAACGTTTTAGATCACATTTGGGACGGTGAACGTTTTGATCCATCGTCATCATACGATACCCATACAATAAGACAAATTGCATACTTATATATGTAACAATCGTAATTAATTTCGTGATGGGAAACAAATCGTATTATATATACCACGATCGTTCAAACGATCATCGTCCTGTACACGGTGGGTCATCTATCTACAATATATAAAAATGAATGTTGCTTTATATTTTTTATTATCTATGTGTTCCTATATCATCTTACGCTGAAGCATTTGCCTATGCTGGACTGGTTCCTGCCAAAAATACCTACCCATAAGACAGCCGCAAGAATTTTATGCTCCCATCCTTTTCGCACGCATGTGGTTGGGCATTTTAGATTTTCCGTCTGATGCTCCATTGGTATTTGTACGTATGTACAAATGACGTCTATAAATCTAAAAATATCTTTTAATAAATCGGAATATTTTTGTGTTTAACATAGTAAATATTTTAAGTTTGCACTGCAAAAAAACTGAAAATTTTGAACCCATTATCTGATTTTTTTTAAATTTTAATAAAAAATTCCTACTAACTTTAGAAAATGTTATGGTCACCTTCGTAATATGACGTCAAAAACTTCAACTTTGACAATATACACGTCAAAATTCCCCAAATTCTCGTTTTAGTTACCAGTATAAAACCATAAATTAAGACATTCTTTTTAAATATATCTGAAAATTTTAATTAATTTGTATAATGTACCGGAATTACTTTCAAGAATACTATTATCATCCGAATACCAAGTCATATCAAAAACCAGAAGTCACAGAAAATAGATATTAAATTAGAATTCGTGTTTATAAAAATCGATAATGTACCTATTAGATGAAATATTTTTTTCTAATGGCAAGTGTTAGAAAGGGACAAACGGACTCTCCGGTAGCTATCTCCTACAAACTTATGTTGCTTCCTTACGGCTTACAATTTAAAGTGAACCTTAAGTGTAACGAGAAAAGCTTCATTTTTGTATTATATAGATTCGAGATTGCACAGTCCTGATCCTACGTAGTAGGTGGTAGTAAGTATAACACCTCGTTTCCACCAAGTATAATACACTGTATTATACTGTCATATCCATACTGTAACACTGTATCATACAGTGTATTGTACTTGGTGGAAACGAGGTATAAATATCCATGGCTGCAGCAAAACAAAAGTATGCTTAGGGATGCACAAAATATTTAATATCGATATTTATATCGATATAAATATCGAAAGCTGGAGAATATCGATATTCGATATATCGACCGTTTTAAGCCGATAATATCGATATATATCGATATTAAAAAAAAATATTTTACAATGCCTTCCGTACATGAAAAGTGAGAGCGAAAAAAAATTTCAAATGTAGTTATTTCTCTGACATACGGATACTTAGCAATTTCGTAAAAAACTTTCAGATAACAGTCTATTTGGACTACATTATAGATAATATCATAGATGTATTTTACAAAACTATTAAGCCATAGTACACTCATTATGTTCATGTATTCGAGAAATATTTAGTAACAATTTAGTGGTAAAGACACGTCAGAAACAAGTAAAACACGAATATAGCTATAAAACATTATAAAGTTAAATAATAGGTGGTAGAAAACTAACAAGGCTATTAAAGAAAACTTTTTTATATGAACGTAAGGATTTGAGATAAATATAGAAGGTTAAATAGTATAAATGGTTAAGACATATTAAAACTGGTAAGGATAAGAAAAGGACAAAAAAAAAACAAAAAGGACAGCACTTTTTCACCAAGTTTGTATAACACTTGCTGCGTTGATAAAACAACACACCTCCACCACCCACAGCTTCCACGGACAGGCATTACTTAGGGCACAATGGAAGTCTTGCGCGTCTTTCGTGGCTTTCGTGGGCAAGGAGACTAACTAGAGTGAATAAGACATCTAAACATAGACTATTTTCTTTCAAAAGACCGTAAAGACAAGTTTCGGTCGTCAAACGTATATATCCCTATATAAAGTTATAATTATTTAAAATTTGTTGTTTGATCTTACTTAATTTTTAGTGCAGATTATCAAGTATAAGAAAATGTTAATTTGGTAGAGTTTTTTTTAGATGTTTTAATATTGTCTGACTTACAAAATAAAAAAACGTGATCGCGCCCACCGGATAACGTGAAAACGTATGATTTAACGGTATATATAATTTATAAATTACGTATTTTAAAAACAATCATCTTAGGATTATTTAAAAAATAGTTATATACATACACATCTTGTAATAAAGAAATGAAATTTCCAGTGCATATTTTTCAAACAAGATTAGTGCAACCCTGTTTTGTGTAGGTCGTAGAAATATCCGTCTTTTAGAGTAAAGTTTCGTTTAATAATAAATTTTGCAATGAAATAGATTTTCTATAAAGGTTTCTCGACATCAGATCTTATTTAACGATGCAAGACGTTTTTAATATGGATATATATATCGATATAAATATCGGAACCAGGTATATATCGATGTCCGATATATCATACTTTTAGATATCGATATAAATATCGATATTTCTATGCGTTTAATATCGATAATATCGATATTTCGATATATCGTTGCATCCCTAAGTATGCTCCATACCATGGAGTGCCATGGAGTATACCTAGCGAGTACGCTCATGGTATGCTCATGCTCTACATCTCTACATTCTATTCTACTTACATCGCATCTATTATACACACTATAGTTTTTCAGGAGGTGATTCTCGTACTGCTTGACTATTAGTCTCATGACACAATTTCAATGAAACTTATTGTTTCTTGTCACAACGTAATTTTCTGTCATGAAAGTTGGTATGTCTCATATGATAGATATGTATGATATTGGTTTTGAGAATACAGAATTACATTTTCGCTAGAAAAATACAGACTTTCATCGACAAAGTCTCATGAGACTTAAAGTCAAGTGATTTAAGAATCACCCCCCAGTTCTAAATTATCATAAAGGTATATTGTATTGTAGAGTTTTTCTCGTCTGTCTCTTTATGACATGCTGGTTGTCATGTCAGGTTAATTTGGTTGTATTTTCTGGTATTTTGAATTTTTCTTCAAAATGGTGAGTAGATAATAATCCGATTTATTTCAGTGAATCTTGAGATTTCCGGCTGATATTTTCATTTCAAAAATATGTGTGTGTACCGTTTTATTAAATGAGAGATGTATTTTTGCAATATTTATGATTACAGTCTCTCGTCATTCCTGAAAAGTTTCAACATATTCTTCGTATCATGAATACGAACATCGATGGCAAACGCAAAGTTATGTTTGCTATGACTGCAATCAAAGGGGTCGGCCGTCGTTACTCGAACATTGTTTTGAAGAAAGCTGACATTGACTTGGATAAGCGTGCCGGTGAATGCACCGAGGAGGAGGTAAATTATTTACTGTCTTTACAAATAATTGATTAAGGTAAACTAAACTGTGCAGTATTTTCTAAGTTGTTCAATAGGTAATAAAATTTACAAAATTAATGGGTTAGGTTTCCAAAACACCTCCCTTTTATCTGTTTATCTATTGTTAAGGGTTGGTAATTAGATTATGATAAGCTACCCAGAAGCTTTTTGATCCATTTGAAATTCAGTTATGTCCACCGTTTTTTGCTTGATAGACTAGGAATGTTTATAGTTCTTATCTATGTGAGGAGCTGAATGGAGTGGACGATCCACCCAGAAGATGATCATTGTATAAGTAATTTATTGTTTGTTTCAAGTGTTTTAAAGACAGTAATGCCATTGTAATAGGTACGTATACATATTTTTGTACTCCCTGCCCCAAATTATTAATTATACTTTTGGGGTGGTAGTTGTAGAAACCTGTACCATAAACTGAACTAGTTACAGTATTTTTTTAAAATATTGATATAAGCACATCTAGACTAGTACGCCTAGAGGGAGATTAGTAAACCCAGACAAAGCTGCACATTTACCTATTATAAGAAATGCTAAATTATCACCAAAAAACATTGATATGTCACCATTGATACATGGATGCAGTATTAATATAGTAGTTCTACAAGGTCTGAAAATTTTTGGGAGTTACATGAATTAACCATTGATATAACATGGATGCAGTATCAACATAGTTGCACATGTTCTGCAAATTTTTGAAGGTATCTGATGAATCATGGTCAGCGTTACTATAAATCGCTTCTACAGCAGTCATTCATGTTGGCCTGTCAGCGCTGTCGATCGATGAGACACTAAAGTCATCTATAATATAGCATTCACCATACTAGAAAAATAAGTGCATGTGCCCGGGTATACTAATAGCGATCTCAGCTAAACTTTGAATTCATAATTATAATAGTGAAAAGGCTCAAACTTGGCAATTAAGTATTCTGGTGATGAAGATTAACCTTTATTAGTACTTACCTTAAAATACTTAAAAAATCTTGATTTTGATAATAAATAGATAATAATAAAAAAGTTTGTAAAAAATGGTAATGCTTCTGTGGAAAACCTTGAAAGTCAGCTAAGTGTAAAAAGTTAACATTCACCTACTAAATCATTAAAATAAATATTTTCTTCATAATTTGCATTAAAATACTATTCTATATTAATGTGTAAAATCAATTTTGGCCAAACCCAAAACTCTTCTCCGCTTTCCTGTTTTATATTGCCATCACTTAAAATTAAAATTATTATGTACAATATAATAACATATATATATGTAACTAATGTAATTTAGTAAAATTTCTCATAATTGTTTTTGCAATATGATTCGGGATCATGAGAGTGTTCTCTTATTCTCTGACATTTTTTCAATTTATATTTACACACTTCATTATTGACTGCTCCTTTCCCTATTTTTACTTTTCAAATTATTAATATATGAAAGGTCAACTGATGCATATGTCACGCTTCACATAACTATAGTACCAGAAACCACCACTCACAATAATTTTTTAAATATTCTGGAACTGATACTTGGTGGAATAGTAATATATATATAATAGTAATAATAACATTTATTTACCAAAAAATTACCAGAAGACCCTCTACTTGGACTTATGAGATGGGATAATAATTATAATATGCTAAATGCTTATAATTAAATTTCCAGGTGGAAAAGATTGTTACCATCATGTCAAACCCTCGCCAGTACAAAATTCCTGATTGGTTTTTGAACAGACAAAAGGATATTGTTGACGGCAAGTACAGCCAGCTCACTTCCTCAAATTTGGATTCTAAACTTCGTGAAGATTTGGAGAGATTGAAGAAAATCCGCGCTCATCGTGGTATGCGTCATTATTGGGGTCTCCGTGTACGTGGTCAGCATACGAAGACAACCGGCAGGAGAGGCAGAACTGTTGGTGTGTCCAAGAAGAAGTAAATTGTAAGCAATAAACTTCATAATTTAAAAATTGTTTTATTCAGACCATTGTATCCCAGTTTGTCAATATTACATCACGACAGAATTATAGTTTTTTTTAGAACCATGAATCTACCGTGTGAGACTTCGTATATTGCTCATCAAATTGGGTGAAACTAGAGCCAATTTTCTTGACAGAAAAATAAAATAAATAAAACTGAAATTTAATTTGCTTGGCTGGGCAGGGGCAAAATTGTTACAGATCTGACATACATTTGAATCAATCACTGATTTTCTAAACCACACTAATCTATGGCCTCCTACGCACTAGCGGTTAACCGCAGGGGCGGCAAACCGCGCGGCTGGCCGCTTTTACAGTTTAATATGCAACCGCCTGTGATTGTACGCACTTAACCGCCACAAAATTGCAACCGTGGCGGTGGAATGGAGAGCTGCGGCCCGCTTCGCGGCTGGCCGCCATCATGTTTATACACACTGGCGATTTTAGTTTGCGGCAAGCCGCCGATGAGTTTGTATGTGAGTTGAGCAGCCATGAACTTCGATACAGAAAAATTCATTATTGAAATTCAACAACGAGAAGCTATTTGGAATTGTGAAGGAGCAGCATATAAGAATTGAGATTTAAAACGGAAGCAATGGGAAGAATTAGTACTTAGATATTTTTGGAAAAGAGATGACAACAGAGGCAAAAACAAATTACGAACTGGCCAAATTCGTTGCGTGTTTCTAGTAAAGGATGAATCCAGTATCTTTTTTTATTTTTCTTTAGTTGTTTTCGGTAGTAAAAATAAATAACACAAGCTACCTCGACGGTGTCCATTTTGTTTATGGGCTATGCGCTTTCGAGCGGTCCAACCGCTTATCGCGGTTTCATTACGGCTGACCGCTATGACGGCCAATCGCGAAGAAACCGCGTAAAACGGTTGGACCGCTCAAACGAACTGCCTAGGCGGTTAACCACTAGTGCGTAGGAGACCTTAAGGTTATTATTAAAAAAAATATTATTATTAGGTTGTTCTAGGTTTTTGGTCTACACATAAATAAGTTGACAATAAAAATAGTGCACAATAGTTATTGTTTTACATTCTCTCTTCAGAGTAGGCTGATTACATGAAAGTGGCTCACTGTAAATTTATTGTTAGAAGCATTTATTAGCTTTACACCTGCGATAAACTTTCCAGTATCATCTGTGTTATGTATACTTAGTGTTACTTCAAAATCACCCTGCTGGAGTGTGTTGATGTATCCACGTTTCGTCAATTGTTATGAAACACCGAAAAAAAAGTTCGCTTTAAAATATCACCATACCTGCTTCTAAAGTGGTCACACAGATACGTTTTTGATCAATTTTGAGTAAACGCGGCATCCGTCGGGCGGAGAGCGTTTTCATATTTAAGTTGGTGCATGATATTGCGCACGCGGCGTTCGTCAGATATGCCTATCATCTCTACAATCTCACGGACCTTTACTCTTCGATCATTTAATATGTTATTATGGATTTTTCCAAGTAAACTATTTATAAATCATTTAAATAGATGGCCCGGATCTTCATAGTATATATCAAACTTTTTCTTTGTTTTCGTAATGGAGTTTTTACAGTAAAAATGTTAGATTAGCGAAAGAAATTCACTTTTGTCCATGTTTGAAAAAAAATTCTGGATATCTAAACTAACAATTAGCACGGGCTGATAATTTATATGAAGCCTAAAGAAAGGTGCATGACGAAGGAGGTTTCATGCAATTTATGATAATCTCACCCTGAAGTAGAATTTTATCAGACCTAGGTACCATTCTTCCCAGATACACAAAAGTGTGTATAACCCACGGGTGTTTTACTTTTTGTATGTGTACACATTGATACATGCATCTGTTTTTTTTCCACATAGTTTTTGAAATATAATAATTAATATCTTAACCTCTGTTAATAATATAATTTTAATAATTATATTCGATATAATTTTAACCTCTAATTGACTAGTTTATTGCATTCATTAGAAATCAGCATACGATAAAAATGTTAAGTATATATGATAATATTTAAACTTTTGTCGCTCACTGTACAAACGTAATCAATAATGATATATATGGCTTCTTTGAACTCTAAAGTCGTTCAATGCCGCGGTAGTGAAAGGACGTTTCGTTTTCTCTTCCTGAAAATGGTGAAAACTAAAAAAGCAGTTACTATTAATGAAATTCCATCTTGTGAACTGGTAATAATTATATATATTCATCTATTATTATAATTGAAATAGTATATAACGCATACAAGTTTTAAAATTCTGTTAATTAAATAAAAAAGAAAAAACTTGAATGATCTTTGGTCAGCTCATATACATTTGTGGCAAATATCTTATAACATAAAATATAGTACACAGTGTCTTCGTAAACTATGTAATAAATTACTTATAAATTCAAAATAAACTTTTGGGAAAAACGCTCGAACTGGTCAAATTTTATTAGTCTTGGTGCATGTTAAATATAATTTATACATATAGATTCGTGTAGCAGGTATGACATTCTCAATGTTTTTTTTAACAACCCCATATTTTTATGCTATTTGAAAGAGTAAGTTTTTTACGTATGTAAAGATAAAAGTGTAGCTCATATAAAAAAAAAGAATAATGAATTTGCAATTTCATCGGTATCAATGGCTGGTATCAATACTATCACTTTGACTTTCAAATTTAATTAAAAATGTCTTAACGCGATTGCATTTTAAGAATTTAGATGACCAGTTGGCCGAGTGATTAGAGACCCTAACTGTGGAGTTAAGGGTTCGATCCCCGCCGGGACAAATATTTGTGTGCATGACCATGTCTATTTGTTCTGTGTTTTGGGTGTAAAAAATACATCTATAAATATGTAAATATTATAAAGATTGTTTAAGTATTTATATCAGTTGTCTGGAATTTATAGGACAAGATTTGCTTAGTTTGGAACTAGATGGTCCTGTGTGGGATATCGGATCCGATTATTATTATTAATTAATACACTCAAAATTCTAGAAGTGGTCAAACTAGGTAGTCAATGATACTTTTTTAAATATTGTCGAAAATAGACTTTGTTTGCAAGCTTGTACCTACATAGAATCCAATTAAAGCTAATCATGTCACATCTGAGATCAGTGTCACATAAACTTCCGTATTAAAAGAAGCTTGCAGGTTTTAACTCGATTAATGAAGGCCAGTGTAGCACTACCGCTTCTTGTATCAATCAATTTAAAATATGTAACTTGATAGTATACTAGGGGCTGAACCGCGTAAAAACGAACATACGATACCTACTTATATTCGTAGCTTTGAGTCGTTTCGCGTCTGCGTAGAATTAAATGAAAATACATCTAAAATGATAAACTGCTAAGGTACAACATGACCTGTTATGTATGTTATTGTTTACCTACTAGTGATGCATTGAATATAGTTCCTGCCGAATGTGTGTCAAATATGTACCGAAGCCGAAATTCGGCCGTTAACGAAGTTCGGTTAAACCTGCAGAAGTTGGTAATACCTACTTACTCAATGTGACACGATTTTCGGTGCATCTCTACTGTTCACGTAAAATTCTAGTGAAAAATAATAAGTAGGAGTTTTATAAATTGACAAACGAAAACTGCATTTGACTGTAGGTTGAAAACTGTATAGGAGCTTCACTTTGTTGTTCATCTATCAAGACTCTTTTTATCAGGAACTGGTAAAGGTATGAAGTTGAAATTAATATTAAATCTAAGGTCTACTCTTACAAGCATTTCGAGATGTAAAAAATTCGAGCTTCTAAGTCAACGCAATCAAAAGATATGGCTATTTGTGTCATATACTTTGATACTCGAAAATTCACCCATCAAAACCTATAGGGTCGTGAAATTTGGCAAGTAGCAAGGTTTCGCAGCACAAATTATAAGGTAAAGATCCGAAAATCGTCAAATTGTAGTTATATCATGTTAATAATTTTTTTTTAAATTAAAATTGATATGCGTGTTTTCGTGCCATGCAACGGTGAGCAGCGTTAAACACGTTACAACAGTGACAAACCCTCGGGCGCAAGTCCGACTCGCGTTTGTCTGGTTTTTCATATATCGAAATACATGCACGGACCGATAAATGTTTCGTGGCCGCTGTAATGAAATACATTTTTTTTTTTAAAATATATTTATCTAGACAAAGGAGTTAAAAGATGACTGCATCGATTTGGACGATTTGTTGCCGAAAATTGGTGAATTCGGACGATATCAAAAGTTGTTGCTCTGGCTGGTATGTTTGCCATCGTGCCTGCCATGCGGATTCGGCGCGTTCAATCAACTTTTCATGAGCGATGTGCCAGACCACTGGTGTGACGTGCCACTATTACACAATTTCACCAGAGAACAACGCAAGAAGTTATCGATACCATTTAAGGTGACAAAAGTGTAGCATATAATTTTTTTATTTTACCTATCTTTCATATCATAGGCATCTATATCCGGGGTGGGATTATGTTCTAATATTTATTTGTTAACCCGCAGTCACCTGTACAGGTGTCTCGATATGGTTTTAAATGGTGGCGGCTTTGGGAGATATTTTGAAGTAAGGCAACATTGAGTTGTGATGGTATTTTTTGTTACCTACGTTTATTTACGGTGAGATAAAAAATAAAATATATAGCTACATATTTTTATGGCCCGTAAATATTCAAAGTGTTTACATTTTAGGCATGAAATCAAATATAACCACACAGCTCCGCTGATGATCAGCAGTGCGTTTAGTACCTATGAAGTTCTTTACGTCGTCGATGCGACTTACGCGACCGACATCAGGGTCGCTCTGTTGGCGGCCATAGGCCATAAGCCTAAGCTATCCCTGTTTGTACGGCCGCCACAACTCCAACGCGCACTTGGTCTGCACGCATGCGAGCTCTTTCGCACAATCGTACGAAAGAGTTTTGCTGCGGAAAAAAAAGAGGAAGACGCACGGCGGCCCACTCAGCGATGCGCGCCAAGCCATTCCGCTTCTCGCGTCGCCGCCACACTGTAGTATGTTTTTGTAGGTTGCGACAGAGCGAGATTCAGATCAATGAATTCAGACGGAAAATCAAGCGACCGCGATACCCGCGACTTGATCTAGCTTTAGCGTGTTTTTAACTATATAGAAGCCAATAAAATTTCATAAAAATCATACACAATTTTTTTAAGTGTACGAAATTTGTCTTGACAAAATTAGATTCCATTCTTATTTGACTATATTAGAGCTGTCCAGTACTTAAGTAAAATGAAGGCAAATATTCTTTTTGGGGGTTAATAACTATGGTGTTTATTGAAATTTCGGAATTTCGATTCAAAACAAACCTAGTTTTACCACAAATAATACTAAATAAAAGAAAATCTCAAGATTTGAATGCGTTATAACATAGTAATCACGCTATTAGAGCGTTTGTATGGAGAGTTGACTCGGTCCGCCACTCTGGCATAGAATCCATTTATTTCAATTTTATAAGTACTTCCTATGGAGGCGTACGTATGTCGTCATGTCCGGTCTTGCCAATCACCATTTTGAAAAATAAAAAAATTTAAGAACCATACACTAGGTATAAAGTTAATACAACGAAATTACTTTTTTATTATAAACCATATTTTCGATAGGAAACATAAAAACGGTATTTTAATAAAAATGGTCATACTCTATGTTGTTATACCGCATTTCGATAAATCGGCGAGTTCTGATTTTAAGTCTTGCGGATATCAATCATTTTCGTTATTTTACTATTTTGTATTCCAGCAGTACACAAGAAGGAAATACCTTTGGCACCACCCATTCTAAAAGATATAATTTTGGTAACTTGTGTTGTTTCATGCGGGCTCTATTCGTTTGTAATATAATTTTATAAGTGCAGTGGTTACATTTATCTTGATTAAATAAATAGCGATTATTGTACATATGTTAATTATTATTGTATAGCAATTTAACGTTTTAGGCTGACAGTAACTATTCATATGAAAAATGTAAACGATATGCAGTCAATTGGAATGACCTGTTGAAACATAATGAGATTATTGAGCCTAACGAGCAATGGCCAACAGAGAGCTGTTTAGATGGCTGGGAATATGATCTTACCGAGGTGTCTTCCTCTATAGTAATTGATGTAAGAGTATTTTTATATATTTCTTGGTCATATAAAGACTAGCGAAATCTAAACCACATTATTTCGTGCGATTTTTACTTGCATATGAGTAGGTACATTTTGGACAGATATAATAAATTTTTCATTTTACAGTATGTCACGCGGTTATAGGATCAATATGTATAGTTTGACCGAAACCGCTGTACCGCGCCTTAGGTATGTGCGCGGCGAAGAGGGAAAGCAGCTCTTAAGCGTTGACGACGGAATGACAGAGCAGATCTGCCTCCCTCCGCGCCGCGTAAATACCAAAGTGTTTTATCATTACTTTTTAAAATTAAAGAAACTCACTGGTGAAAAAATAATTTTTAGCTTTAAGAGTTACTATTTTTTTTCTTCAAATTGTTGCGTTTATCGTCACGAAACAGATTAAATGATTATTATTACAAAAAAGCATAGAGGAATAAAGTTGACAGCAGCGTCTATTACAGTGGGAATAGCATTTTCATCGTTCCGTCCAACCGCCTAAATATCAGTTTATTGGTACACCTTCGTTGCTAGTTTGTAGGCGAAATAACTGATGACGACTATTTCGCGGACAGCCGCGAAACCGCCTTCACACCCGCCATTTGTGTGCACGTTAAATATATAGTTCAAACTTAGAGTGTTCACTCAATTGTACTGTATGCTGCTGTCAGTTTTGTTACGATAAGCAAAAAACTTATAAAATACTTATACAGTTTATTCTTATTATTTTTTTTTATTTTGCTATTTTTATATTTGGTGTATCTAAATATACATTGTAGTACATTATACAAAGTTATTACTATCTTTTAAGGTGCAAACACATCCTGTTGGAGAATGACTTGAGGAAGATTTTTTTTAATTTCAAGAACATTTGCTATACAAAAAATATAATTTTTTTATAGTCACATTTCTATGTTGTTGCTAAGAAAACATTCAAAGCTAGTTACTTTAAAAATAATTCTTTTTAGTATTTTCAACTGACATTTTTCTTTTTTTCAATATTTTCGAGGAATATGTCGAAAAACGCGAAATACTTGTTCGATAAATGCCAAACGACAATCAATAATGTAAGTTGAAAACATTAAAGACGATATTTTTTTATACTAGCTTGTAAAGTTCTATTGACGGGAGCCTAGAAATGTATCCGTAAAAATAGAATATTTTTTGTCTAGTGGCTCCATCTATCATCAAAAAGCAAACATATTTTTCATTCAGGTTGACTTACATAATTTTTTCAGTTCGACTTGGTGTGCGATCATGACGTATATCCAACTCTAGGTCTGGTCGCCCTCAACATTGGTGGACCTATTGGTGTTTACACTTTCGGTATTCTAAACGATCGGATCGGTCGCAAGAAATCGTTCTTCACGTGTCTTACAACCTTGCTCGTAGGCAGTGTAATGACTGCTTATGCACCAGCGTATTGGGTGTGGGCATTAGCTAGAGCTGTAGTAGGCCTAACTATTCCCGCCATATACCAAATCCCATTTATAATATGTAAGTATGAAATAAATATTACAAAAAATATTTCTTACTTGTGATACAGATCCCGTCAACCTTTATGGCGGATCTGAATACAACGCTATAAGCGGACTTGTGCAGGTACAGTCATACACCCCTCGCTCCACTGCGTCCCGCTACACCTAAAATTGGTTATTGCGACG
Organism: Luffia ferchaultella; assembly: GCA_949709985.1. Lineage (NCBI taxonomy): Eukaryota > Metazoa > Arthropoda > Insecta > Lepidoptera > Psychidae > Luffia > Luffia ferchaultella. Next base: position 21,635,438 of record OX453241.1, on the reverse strand, counting down.
CGACTTGTGCCTACTTTCGGATCCGCCGTAAAGTTTGGAACTGTACCAGACTACGAAACATAGACAAGCCGCCGCGAATAAATATTTTAAGTATCAAATTCCTTGCCAACCGGCTTAGTAGCGCGCCGCGGGCTTCAAAAGGCCATCGTTTGTCTTGAAATAGTGTAAAAAGAATTCAAGTTACGAAAGTACGATGGAATTATTTTCACAGTAATTCATTTATCAATGTGTCCACCGTCACCCACACATTTAAGTGTGCGACTTCAATTCATTGTATCGCGGCGCCTTGTCTATAGGTACTTACTTTTCTCTCAGTCTCAGCCTAGAAATAATAATTTATCTCAATTTATTTCAGCGTTGGAATTGGTCGGACCCAATTACAGGTCCTTCGTTACTGTTATGACTTGTATGTTCTATACAATGGGATTGATACTTTTATCTGGTGTTGCATACATATTACGAGATTGGCGAACTCTTGCGATTTCAACTTCATTGCCATTTGTGTTATACTATGTATATTGGTTCGTGATGCCCGAATCCCCGAGGTGGTTACTTATGAGAGAAAGACTAGTTGAAGCCAATATCATATTAAAAACCATAGCTCGCGTGAATGGCAAGGACCTTCCAGAAGAGTACACTGTGAAACTTCAGAAACAAGTCCTAAAACAAAAAAATTGTGGGGTGGAAAAGCCGAAAACATTGAGCGTGTTTTCTCTGTGCCGCACGCCCAATTTGCGGTTAAAGACGTTCCTAATTACGCTAAATTGGTGCGCTTCTGAAATGGTGTACGTCGGCCTGAGCTACTATGGTCCATCATTAGGAAGCGACCAATATATGAGTTTTTTTCTTTCATCTATTGTAGAAATTCCCAGTTACATTGTATGTTGGATTTTAATAGACCATGTCGGTCGGAGATGGCCATTATGTTTATCGATGGTGATTAGCGGAATTTTCTGTATTGTCACAGTTTTATTACCTAGTGGTAAGTACCTATATCTGATTTGGTTCATAACAATAATACATATTTTTAAAAGTGACACTAAGAAAATAACTATTTCAGATGCGGTAACAGAAACGTTAATCTTGTATTTGATATCGAAATTTTTTATTTCGGCTTCATTTTTGATAATTTATCCTTATGCCGGGGAACTCTATCCCACGGAATTGAGAGGGGTCGGTATTGGGACTTCGGCATACATCGGCGGCTTGGGTTTGATAATAATCCCTTTCGTGAATTATTTAGTAAGTTTACTTAAAGTGGAGTCTCAGATAAAAAAAGGTAGAGAAGGCGCTGCGAAACAAAGAATTTAAACAGCATCTGTAAAGACTCTTCGATGACGCGCGACCTTGTCAGTCTAATTTTCATGTACAATGTCCTTTCAGGCGACCGTCGCGCGTCGGTTGAAATAGTAATTGTTCAAGAAGATTAAATACGGTTTTAATAACAATAAAGCTGTTTTCGACCAATCTAACAAGTTAAAAAAAAAAATTTAATCATCGTGTGAGCTTTAATGGAATCGGCGAAGTTTTGAAGCCCATAACTATTATATAACCGAAATTTAAGGTGGACAGATGATCTGAAGCACCATATCGGGGGTAGTTGGATACGAAAGGCGGACGATCGTGTGTGGTTGCGAGCCTTGGTGGAGGCCTATATCCTGCAGTGGAGAGACACGGGCTGATGATGATGAACCGAAATTTTTGATTTTTGTTTCACAATAAAATTGAATTGAATTAAATATATCTCGAGATATAGGGCAATATATAGAGGATGAAAAAAGTGGTTCAGCTTACATTATTTGCGGCAAAAGATTTTTAGATTTCTTTAAGATTTTTCAGGATCGTATCGTATCGCGTGGGTATTATTGTATTGTTTTAATATTGTCCCTAAATATAAATTCAAAGCCTAAGTCCAATATATCGTCACAAACAGTCAAGCGACTCAATTTTTGAAATGTTCGATACAATTTTACAATTCGTTAATTATCGCACGGCTGCATTCATTCATTTTTATATAGTACTTAGTCGATTTAAACCGTATATTTGAGAGAATCTCGAAAGATTCGAATCCGATAACTTGACATATTTTCGAATATTATGGACGATAATTTTCACACGGAAACGTTCGAAAAAATCAACGAGCGATATCGAATATGCTGAAAATTGTCAGCGCTCGATAATTTAATCCCAACCAGTTAATCCTATAATATATAATCGTAATAGGTAATTTTTGTAGTAAGGTCTTACTACGTAGGTACCTACTACTGCTATAACTATTTCAGACTTTTCAAAGAGGGAGACATGCAACTCACGGAAAAACCCCAATTTAGAGCTGAATATTTTCATGAACAGGGAAAAACCATTATATATACCTCATTCGATTTTAAAATAACTATTCTAAAAGCTCCCACTCGAGGGGTTGTCTAATTTATTTTTACAGTCCATTTTTTCATGTAAGTAGGTAAGGCACATAGATATGGAGGAGCGGGTTCGAAAGAAAACATTTTTCTTTTTTTTTTTACATAAACCTATGTAGCGATTACAAATATCTATAAGTGTGCCTAATTTAAGCATTATAATATTAATAGTGTCTGAATACAGTTGTGACACATACATGAAGACAGACGGACAGGCGAACATGCGGACGAAAATGAATAAACTACAAGGGTTCATCATCATCATTTAATATCTATAGACGTTCACTGCTGGACCATTTTTCCCTCCTATATCTCCACAAAACAATGTATGTCTTGGGCCACCTGTAACCACCGGTTGGCTGCCTTTTTTCAGGTCATAAGTTCAGCCAATGAAGGGCCGTTCCACGCTACGTTTATTCGTGGTCGCCACTCGAGAACTTTTCCTTCCCAGCGGCTATCGGTTCTGCGAGCGATGTTAAATTATTTATGTTTATTTATTGTAAAGAGTACCGAATTCCACAGAGCACTGCATGCGACCGGCATTGGGCGTACCTAATCGTACTTGTATGCGTGTTTCATGCATTTACAAGTGGATCGGCATGGATTTGATGCTTTATTTTTTGTTCGCGGCGCCCTGACTTCCTTTTTCTATTGATCTGAGACAACGCACCTATTTATAGGAAAATCCTTTCTGTAAGCTAATATGCTAGAGCATAGGTAATAGAAGCACATTGGAAAATTTTGCTCGTAGTAGATATTGCACACCTCAAGCTATGCGCGGAGGATTTGCTTTACTTCGTGTCAGTATTTCGTGTACCTATTCACGTGTCTCAAATAGTTTCTATACACTCTCTTCATCATCTTTGTTATGGTAGGTATACCATTTATCCTCTTTTAGTGTACTGATGAGAATCAGTACACTAAAAGAGGATAAATGGTATACCTACCATAACAAAGATGATTCATCAGCTAATAATAAATGACTCGTTCTACAGCTATTGGTTGTAAAAATATAGGAACTCACTTATTTCCAAAAGATCTTCGTAGAAAACTGAGATAAAAGCCTTTAGAGGAAAAATGTTAAAGTTAAGGTAGTTGTCGAGGTTATGGAAATTATTTAAAATCGGATGATTATTCTGAAAGAATGTTGTAAACTAATAACTGTTTTAGGTCTTATATTTTTATTATTATCTTCAGAAACTTACAAGTAACGACATCTGCTTCGAGTTTTCAAATCCATTACTTTTCATTATTACAAATCTTTAAGGACCTAATAAATAATAAAGTAAAATTAATTTAAAACGTTACCTACATGAAAAATATTTAAATGATGAAAGTTTGATAATTTAATAACTGTATTTAAACGTTATAAATTCTAACACAATAAAACACATTGACTGCATAAGTATGCGCGCGCATGATGGTTAATCAAAATCTTAAATACTATACTTACCACAGAGGATTATACTTACCTACTACGCAAGTGATACTTGGATATTTCTTTACTTACATACATATATAGATAGATATTTTACACCGAGACACGGAACAAATAGACATGTTCATGCACACAAATATAAACTACTCAACCAGTCGGTCAGTCAAATATTGTTTTAGAATTATAAGGTAAAATGCAGTTATTTATTGTTTATACTCTTTTTTAGAGGATCTCTTTTAGGGTTTCCTAGCCAAACGGCAAGAACGGAACCTTTGTAATTTCGTCCTTTCCGTCCGTGTCCATTGGTATGTTACAGGCTAATACATCCGCCACCTTCCATGAATTGTAACGAAATTTCACAGTGTAGAGAATACGATTTTATACAAAAATTATGAAAAGTAGGTATCTAAATTATTTACGGGTGGCTCTACATACATAGATCTAAATCTAATGGATAAAAAATGTTTCGCGCGCCCCATTGCGTAGGGTGCCGTTTCAAATTTCAACGAAAATTGCTTTGAACAAGATACGTTGATATAAAGTTTTTGAGATAGTATGGTCTGCCTTATCACTCTATTCTGATTATTATACGTACTGTCTAAGTTTACAACTAAAAACGTTGAGCAAAAAAAAATATTTACTATAAGACCTTGTATTTTTACTTTATAAACCTAAAACAATAAAAATATTGAGATTTTAATTTATCGCCGTTCCTGTCGAGTAGACTGCATAAACAAGCTTTATGATCATCTTAAACAAAATTTTACGTTTTTGGATTATACGGTAAAACTATAAAAAATTGTTAAAGTACTTTAGATATTTTTTTCTGCCTGTCGTATGAGCGCTTGAGGTGTGAACTTTTTAGATTTTCCAAACTTTATTTAGGTATTTATTATGAAAAAAGTAGTTTAAATGATGAGCCACATGTCTAGCGTGAAATAGAGTATAGTACACCCTATGAGTACACCATAATAGTTATGTAATCACATTTATTTGATCAAATACTATAGAGTACCTACGTACCTACTGAAAGAGATAAAAGTGCAGCTTTTGACAGTTGACCACCTAGCGGCCTGAGATGTTACATTGGTTTTATATTTAGTTGATTATATATTGACAGTATGAAAAAATATATATTACATCACTTTAATAAAATAAGATCGTCCCCTTTACGTCGTCTATAATGGATTTTTTTTTAATTTGTCACCTCAAGCCGATAGATAGTGTCCGTTGTCGTATTGCCAACATTGGACAAAAGCTGCACATAATGTATTAAGGCCAGATCCCTCCAAAAAGTCGTTTGTAATTTTAAAATACAAATTTTAACAATATTAGTTATTCTATCATGGGTGATTGAGATTTATAATCAATTGTAGATATACCAACATTCCAACCGTACCTAATAATTATTAGGTATATAATTAAAATGTGTCTCCGTAAAGAAATCATCCTGCAGAACCAAAACTTAGTGGATATTTTATGATAAAATACATATTTTTGAAGGCACGCCTAGGCGACATTTAACGTCCCACTATCTTTGGTTTATCCGGGTTGTGAGAGAACGCGAATCAGCCGAGGGACCGGGCTTTAAGACGATGTGAATTCAAAAATACTATAAATACGACAGAATATACATTTTATTAAATTAAGTAAAGTAAAATGTCGTCAATGAAGTTACTTTCAGTCCCACGAATTATATGTTAGATTTATTTTATTGTCAATTTAATATTAACGGAGTAATGCGACTACAAAAAGTTATGCTGTGTAACTTCGCGATTATTTTATCAGAAGTGTAACTAAATAATTTTTGGGTCAATGGTATTAACTGTAATTTTTTGTTATAATGCTTTCGATATTTTTACACAGAACGACTTAAAAACGGGTCATCATCGAACTCCCTCGCCTCCCCAGTGTCGTCAGCTCGTAAAGTACCTATGGATTGTATTTATTAAAATATTCAATTATGTAACAACTGTGCAGGGTTCAAGTAATCTGGTGCTACCATTAATGGTGATGGGTGCGTTGTCGGTCGTGGGGGGCGTCAGCGCACTGCGGCTGCCCGAGACGCTTCACTGCCCTTTACCGCAGACAGTCGAGGAGGGCGAGCGGTTCGGCAGTGATTGGACTTACGCCGACTGTTGCACGTGCGCCAACAAACGGTAATAGCAGTAATATTTAAACTGATTGACCGACTGATTAAAGGCCTTAAAATAAGAATCGATAAGGATCTTAATGAGATGGGGTGGGCTTGCCCTACACTGCGACCTATCTAGGATTTATTGTCCCAATCCTTTGACCTTTCTAACAGCTATTCTAAATACACTTTTCGTAGTGTTTCATTTGATTGTTTAAATGTTGCTAATATGTGAACTTAAAAACTTTTTCGCCAGATATGAGTGTTATCTCTAATACTGCTGCCTTTAGAAGTTCAGAAATACGATACAGGGTTAGCAGAATGGTTAGCATTGGCTTTCTGCCTTAGGTAAAGTTTTAAATATTAGTATTATGTACAGAGATAGTCCAGAAGCACCCCGCAGATATTTCATGCGTAATGCAACTAATGCACCACATTCGCAAAGGATGTGTAAAATTGTCTTCTCCGCAGCATTACATATACCTTACATATTGATGACTCTGCGAGTCTCATGTGTTCCGAGAGCCTATTGGTGACGAAGTATGACAAAACATATCTGCGGCCTAAACTTTATAATTAGGTAGGTAAGGTAAATAAAATGAATGAATCAAACGGCGCTGCCATAACAGCGGTACAATAAACATGAAGTTTGAGTACCTACCAACAGGATATGTCTGCGTTTAATAGTTTCGAAAATATATGCTTTTAAAATTTAGTCACATGGCCACATAGGTCTCGCTCATATTTTAAAATAAATGAAATTCGATACAGCACGTTATGCACATTTACTGTTTACTGTACATTAGGTACAATTGTGACAACCCTTTATAGCAGGGCCCATGCTACTGAGACTAGCAACGGTCTCTTCCTCCCTCCGCGACAATTGCTCTGTCAAGAAGCCTTCGTGTGGTCAGCTTTCTGTATGTACTTCCACTGTGCCTATACTACACATTACAGACGTTTTATAGTCTTAAAATACTGCACCTTGTACTGTTGACAAACACTTGCGGCACCGAAATACCCATATAATCCAGGCCCACACAAAATATCAAAACGACATTCATCCTCCTGGAATAATGGGCTGCTACGAGGTTGGAGTCCAGAGCTATCGATGAAGTAGACGCTTTTAGGCGGCCAATAAAGTTGTCAATACCTAAGCGCGCGGCAATTGCTCAAATAAATCCAATAGAGCGCGAAAAAATATTTTATGGTCGTATTGCAGTGATGTTATATTTGTCACATAGATATTATTCACATTTTTACTATTTTTAATAGACAACCAGCACACTCCGATACATATGAAGATCTGGAACAGCTCGAGCTAAGTGGACCGCCGCAATCGGATCGAGAAGAGACTGCATTGCCGGGTTTGATAGCGCGGCGTGCGTCCATGAGACGATTGGTGCGACAGACCAGCTTAATGGACACCCAGCGGAATTACGATGGCACTATAAACATGACTTATTGGTTCTAGGATTGCAGATATTATACATACCGTTGTACGTAATTAATTTAATTAAGACGTGTGATTGTTGGTTCCGACTTAACATAAACCAGTTTGATCAGAATACTTTGTTTTTTTTTACCATAAAAGGAAAAATATTCATTTTATCTCCTTAGAAATCTACTATCGGTCGGTAGACCATATTATTTAGATGTTTGTATCTCGTATATTGAAGATGTTACATTCATTTTGTTTGCCAATGTTTATTAGTTTCTTGTCTAAGTTCTTATTTCCCAAATATTTTAAACGAGTTTGTGCTTGGAGCATTTAGTAGATCGTTTGCTAACTGATTTACACATGGAGTAAATTAATTTGACAGCAGCGTTTTAATAGAGTCATACATGTCAGTTTACAGTATCAAAGTGACATTACGCCAATGTTTCGGGGTTGAAACCGGGGCGCGAGGAATCCTCGGAGGTGAAAAGCGGCTGAAGAGCGGCGCGCGGGGACCTTGCGCACTGAAACTCGGGACTAGAACTCCCCATCTTACACTAGCTAGCTTTAGTATGAGTGGTTAGACGGTAAACGCAGAAGAGGGCTTCTAGTCAATTTGTACTTTTATGGATTTACATGATTTTGGAGCCTGTTTGTGTCTATTACAGTGTCTTCTAACTTTAAAAAAGAAATTTGGAAATAAAATAGAAACATTCGTAAGAGCAAAAGGGGCGAAGTCAGTTCGAATTTCTATGTCCAAACCAATCACGCTTATCTCAAAAAGAGCATGTAGAGCTTACCGGACTAAATAAAAAGTTTCATGTGAGAAGATGGCGCAAACTAACGATTACCGAAAAAGAAAGAAAGAAAATTAAATGTTTAAACATTTTTAAAAAATTGTTTTATTAACTTTTTGGTTATTTCTATAACATATAAACTCTACTCGCTCTATAAGTTTGTTAGTACGTTCAGCAACACTAGGTATACAGGTAATTATATTTTGTGCTCTATTTACATAGTATTACAATTTCAAACTGTAATATAAAAATGTATCTATAATTTAAAATTCAGTGTCCTGATTGCCTTAGAGCTTGTGTGCATGTCGCAGGTTTATGTGCGCTAGAAACTACTAGTAGCGACTGACAGCGGGGGTTTGCGCGTCTTTCTATGATCTATCGTCCTGGTAAACTAATGTGAAAAATCTATAGACAACCGTTTGTTATTAAAGTGCAGGTAGGTTGACAGAACATGAAATGAAAACATGAGTTTTACTGTATTTTTATTTTAGTTCAATGGCTTCAATACAAAATCAAATAAAAAAAGTATTTTTAATGCAACAGAACAAAACTTGAATATTTTTTAACAATAAGTACTGTGCTATATATTAGATTCACACAAGATTTAAGAATAACATTGGGAGTGTCATAGATACAATAAAACACTATAATGCGTTTGTTGTACCATAAACAGAATAATGACGATAAAGTTTGGATGATTTCTTGGCACGCTGAAAAAAAAATATAAAATTTAACCTATAGACCTGTGGCATTGTATTAAACGTAGATTAGCTTACCTCTTTCTTAAGCGCTTCTTTAGCAATGTAGTTTTTCTTTGCGAGTGCTACTTGTACCCACTCTGGTTTTTCAGGAATGGCTTGATGTAATACATAACGAATGCCCAACAGACAATGTTCTAGGACAACAAATGTGAAAGCAAATTCCAAGTCACCATAGCCCATATTCCTTCCATACTCCCTTAATTTAGGTGACAACCATAATAAACCACAATTGGTCATGATTGACATAGCTCCAAGGATTTCGAAAGCACGCTGAAAGTAATTTATTATTTTCAATATTTTTTTACCTGTTATCATTTATGGTTGGCATTATGACAAACAAATAAAAACAATAATCTGACGACAAACCTGCCAAGCACCAATATTTTTCACTCTGTGAGATGGGGGCCTTTTACAAGTTCTACACAATTTGAAAGCGTCAGCTCTAATTTCAAGGACATTATTAAGTACTGCAAAAAGTGCAGCGAGTGGATAAACTGATGAGAAAAGTATCTAAAAAACAAACAATACTTGGTTTAGTAGTCTAATATTGATTTGTGAGCATTTGATGTATTGATTTGACAAAAAATTCTAGTTCATGACATAACATATTCTCCTATAAATTTACATAGCATTATGGACAAATTTTCTACAGTAACTAAGCATTTTAATGGATATTATTTATTAAAAAGACTCCAACTAAATGTTCACATACTCACAACATAACCAAATTGTATGAAAAGTTCTAAATAGTCATCATAAGTTCCTTGGTATTCATCCAGCATGCCTTCACGATTGGCTTGTTCTATTCTAGGATCATCTGATTTAAGGCAAGTTATCCTCGAAGCCAGAGGAATATAATTAGTGTCATCTAGTAAATTTGATGATGATGCTATTTTTGTATCATTCTTTTCTTGCCATATCGACATCTACATTATAATACAATATTAAGTGGTGTTAATATATAACAATGAAAATGCGAAACTGACGCGGGTTTAATGAGTACATTATGTTCCTTAATAAAATAAACTACATATTTAAAGCACAACAAATTATGTTGATTTATTACATATAATTTCATAATGTCTAAATGTTTAGCAATGAAAATACACACTAAAATAATATATAGCAATACGTGATAATTTTAGACTATTGAATTACGAATTTAATTACTTAATGTTACTATCTTTCATTCTATATGCCAATGCAACAGAGATGAAATAGTAGATTGTTATAATAGTTCGAGTGCCTAAATAGGTCTTTCACCGTAAACACTCTGTTTTTCATTCCGAATATGAGGAAAGTAAATAAAAACGCGTTAAATCCATATCTAAATCTGATGAACCACTGCCTTCTATAGTTACAAGCCATGCTATTACATTTGGCAACGTCGCATTAACTGTCACTTGTAGTCTGATTTATTTCGTCAGCTGACAAGATGTCATGATTTAATAATTGAAAATATGGGATTTAAATAACTAAATATGAAATTATCGGTAGCATTTAACAGAAAATAGAAATAGGAGTATCTTTTAAATTATATTAGCACCCGCCCGCGACTTCGTTTGCGTGTCATAAGTGGATTTTACGAATAGAATAGAAGCATCAATAGAATAAAAAGAATGGTTATTATATCTCATTTCTGTTAGTGTTACTAGGATTTTGTGCGTTTATCACAGGCTATATCTTAAAAACTAGTTTTATTGTATAATGTTCTACGGGAATGTACCGTTCCCTTGCAGTTTATTCCTCTTCCTGGGTTCTACGTAATCAATCTCGCCGGACCTGCTGGTGGCTAGCATGCGGTTAAAGTGACCATGAAAGGTATAAGTATAGTTCCCCGAGATCTTCCAAATTCCATATCCTCGAACCTATTCGAAAAATAATAAAAATTTAATGTAATTTCCACCCAAACGTGACGTGAAACGAAAGACGATTATGGTGAAAATAACAACTTACTTTACTGATTACGAATAAACACGATGCAAAACGTAATTTTTAACACTGATTTATTATTTTAAATCAATATCTCTGTTTACATAACGTTTAAATGGAAGAAAACGCGAATTAATGGCCTGATTGATACTAAGGCTCGGATTACACGCAACGTTGCCAGATTTCAGTAGCATGGCTTGTAAACTATAGATGGCAGTGGATGAACCGATTTTATACAAATATCTGTATACAAAAATAATTATCAGATAAAACAACTGAAGATTGAATTACCGCTTTCCCGCCTTTTTTTTCTGTGGCATTCATCCAGCCAGTATTTTTTATCATTGATGATGGTAAATATTTAGCTCCAATCTAAGTATATTAAATAATAATTTAGTGAAAAGTAAATTATAAGTATAAAGTAATGTTACAAAATTGTTGATAATATTTATCAGAAATTTATGCTGCGATTTAACAGAGTGGCTGTTTAAAAAGTTGGGACATGGCTTGTATAGTTTTAAAATTTTTTGACAACAGGAAATATCATTTTCCGAGGACGAAAAGTATTGTTTTCATCCTTCTGATCAGATAATTTAAATTTAAATATACCATGTATCGTTTCAGTAATTAATTTAATATTTAGATACCTACTGCAAAATTTTACATTTTAAAGTGCTTCATATTTTAAAAGGCTACAATAGACCTGTAAATGGATGGATGAATGTGCACAGTAGGAAATCTCTTGTTCACCAGTTTCATTTAAGGTCAGTCCAGGGAAGAGCGTCTATGTGGGAAGAGCGTCTACAGCCCATAATTTATGAAATATTAAAGATTTTTTACAACGACATCTATGAAAGAATTCGTATTAACATGATTATGAAAACTAATAACAGAGGGCGCCGTGTAGTTAATGTTTTACTATGATAAATGTGAATCAAAAATTTTCATAGTTCTACAAGTTACACTGTCAACCGCCAAGCGAAAAAAATCAAGTTTTTAACACATTTAAAACGTGATATTACAGCATTGTTTCATGTAAGTAGTGTTTATTAGAAGATATTCTTTTGAAATACAATATTTTTAAGCCCCTTAATGCAATATTTATAGGATCACAATGGATTATAAATTCTAACTTTAATTCTGTTAAAATCTGGTAAGAGCGGCATATACAATAAGGGAAGAGCGGCATATGACGTTCTTACCACATTGTCAGAGGTTACAAACATGTATTGCTCTAGTGTTAATTTTATTTGTTTTATGAAATTACTTGCCAATGTTTGTAGATGTTTTAAATTGAGTATAACAAATGATTAATAATTACTTATGATTCCTAATAAGATATTTCTTTAAAAAATTCAATTGTCATGTTAAGAACATTGAACGCTGGGGCAAACTACTTATTACTGCAGTTTTATGGATGTAGATGTATTACTATACACGGTGGGCCAGGACTACTTTACAGGACGAAAGGGGGTGTAACTACTCATAAATATGAACAACTTTTGCTGTGGGACCAATGTTGAAATCGCGAAAAGATGTGCTGTTCCATAGAAACTTCAACATGATGTGACTATTATAATTTTGTAGGATTATTGATGGAACACCAGTCCATCTGTCAATAACAAGTGATTCGGGCCATTTGAGTAGCCTTGTAGTACCTATTGCTTTGTATTTATTAAACGGTGATAGATTTTTATACATAAGTACCTACCTAAGTATTTGTATTTCCTTAATATTAGTTGAATAAGTACTTTGTGTTCTTTAAGATTTTTAAATTGAATTTAAAAATATTAAAATAAGAGACTGAAACATGTTATTTCATTTATAAATAATTATGTATGAGCTATGGTTGCTCACACCTGGCCGTAATTTAAATGCCGCTCTTACACGCAATTAAAAAATAATAATATTACACTCAAATCTGAACTTTATTCTTGACTTTTCAAAGCTCATTTTGCAGTTTGCCAAATAGTAATTTATTTAAAAAATACCAGAATATACCTTTCTTGTTGGATGCCCCAAAAAGCAAAATATGACGCTCTTACCTGACAGGCGGGTAAGAACGTCTATGCGGACATTTTGCATTAACTTCTCATTTTTGCGAATAAATAATAGGTTTGTGTCGTGTTGTATACTATATTTACAATAGTTGTTAAGTTACATTACATTCTGCATGAATTTTATTTAAAAATACAATGTAGTTTACATGTCAACTGAATTTGTTTGCAAATGTAAGAAAACTATGCCGCTCTTCCCTGGATTGACCTTATTTAATTAATTTGTGTGCCATACCTACCACACGCAGTGTAAGGATCCATAATCAGTATGGCTATATGCGTGCGTGAATGTGTTAAATCTATTGAAGTAACTGGAAACAATTCCGATTTAACATTCTAATGAATTTTACCTTACAAGATATTTCCAGATTTTTAAATGGTTTTGTTTAAAAATGCCAGGAGGGTACGAAGTAGGAATGGTGTTTATAGAACGTGTACTTTATTTCAAAAGAACTTTCTAATAATACTCCACATTATAGGTTATGCAGAAACAAATGTACCTATCCCCACTTTATTACAGGGAAGAAACATTTTAAAATTTGACAATATTTGCCTCTAAAATATATTTACAAATTTCATACATTTATATATGTAGAAACTACAAGGGTGTGACAGAAACTATAAGGGTTCGTTTTTGCTCTGAAACCCTAAAAAACTTACCTTGCAAGATAACAATTGAAGTACTAGTGGTAAAATGGCTTCCTGCAAATGATTGATAGCTTGCAAAATAATTAACATGATTGCTAATTGTTGCTTCAACATCTCCATATCTTGTAAAACAAACGCAATATAAAACAAAGCCAAAAAGTTGTTCACAAACTCAAACAAAACCATTTTTATCACTCTGTGTCTGTCATATTGTGACTGAGTTCTATGATTTTCTGTAAAAAAAATACTTTAGTTTATTTGTAAAGATTAAAAATATACAGGTGACGAAATCAAAGATATATATTACCTACCCCAATCAGTTAAAAATGTTGCAAATTGTCTATAGGTCAAATTTAAAATGTATATGATAGCAGTATATACAATGCTTGGTACATAAATTAATACACTATTTGGATCTACAGCTCCTTTTAGCAATTCTTCAGCCCAAAACGACCATAACATCAATACAAATCCACCCAAAAGGCATAGGATCACTACAGGGAATGACACACAATACATCTGAAATGTTGAACAAGGTTGTATAAATTATTGTTTTAAGCAATAAGCAAGATAGCAAATTAACTATGACATAAATATACAATGAGGCATGCAAATCAGACTTTTCTAGAAATTCGATGGACATATGAATGATACACATTCTGACGCAATACAGCAGATTCGAAAAGTCCTATCATCAAATGTGCTCATCTTTCCATCCGTAAAAAATTTAGGATGTAACGTTACCACAAAAATGCTGTATATATTAAAAATAAAACTTTGAAAACGATAATTTTGTAGTTCTCTGATCCAGTCTGTTTCCCATTCCTACACCACATATCGAAATTCGAAATCGAAAACTAATCAAATAGTTTTTTTTTCTTTAAACATTTGAAATTTTCATCTTGTTTGTGCCTACTGACCAAAGCTTCCTTCATCTTAAACATATATGCAGGGTGTTAAATAAAAAGTGAGAATGAGATAGATACGTCAGATAGACGCATTTTACAATGTTGGAGTCTACTAGGTACCTACTTTGAGTGCATCAAATCGGTTTGCTGTAGTTGCGGGTTGACTGAGGCAGTATGTGGTTAACCAGGGCTGCTAGCAGTTAAATGGTTGTTCAGGGCTTGTGCTTTGTCTTTTAGTAGGCACAGAGTGCCAAGTCTATTTCAAATCATCATCAAGTTATGCAATCTAAAATTCTTTATTTTGTCTTGGTGTAAATGAAGGATCATCTAAGGGGCCGTCCATTAATCACGTGAGGCTTGAAAGGGGGGGGGAGGGGTTTGACAAAAATCACGAAATATCACAAGGGGGGAGGGGGGTGTAGTAAGATATCACGTGTATTTATTTTTTCAAACGCGTGGTTTTTAAATCAAAAAGCGGCGTGTAGTGTTATTCCATTCGTTTATTATTATTTTTATGCCAATCAAAAACAACCTGCAACCTTTCTGTCTAGACATTTTTATCATGGTCCTTAATTTCAGAACAAAAATAAGATTATACTTTATACCTGTATTTAAGATAATATTCTAAAATATTCTTAAAAATTTAATATTTTTTGTAGATACTAAAAATACACGTGGTGGGGGTAGTCTTAAACCTCACCATGTATCACCAAGGGGGTGGGGGGGTGAAAAAATGCTTTAAAAAAGATCATGTGATTAATGGACGGCCCTTAAGGTGTCTGGTTTATTTACGTCACCAAGCGAGTGTTATCTAGATCTGATCTGACTGATGAAGTGACTAGGATTAAACACTAGTTGGATAATTTTGCTGTTGATAGCTGCGTAGATTTCACATTATCGATTTAGGAAAGCCTTGTTGTCCCGCGCCTCTCCCTAGAACATGAGTGGCAGTCTGTACGTGGTTCTGTCTGAGCTGGAAAATCATGTACAGTGAAGGATTCTTCGCGTATTGCGGTACCCTCTTAGGGCAGTTTTATTTTTAATTCTGGAATTTCATAAATAGAGACTTATCCACAGTTTCGTTTTATTTTCCAGGGTGAGAACTCTTAGGCCTCATTTTACTAGAAGGCAGCCAATGCCAGCTGGTTATAGTTTCTCTAGGTATTTGATCCCTAGTTCTCATATCTGGGAGGCATTTCCATATACATCATCGGAATGCGCGTTTGATGGGAGACTAGCAGCTTCACACATGCATTTACATATGAGAAAGGAAAGTAGTATGGTGTCGTTTTTTTTATGCACAGGTATTAGTAAATCACTTCTGTCTTTCCTTGAACTACCTATATACTATGCCCTTTTTCGGAACTCAAATTGTAAATATAGCATGACATTGTAGAATAACTAATTGACATTGGTTTATGGTACAGTTGAGATAGGGATATCATTTTTAAGTATGGAATGAAAACAAATCAAAATGGCAGGCGTGTAAGCTGGCACTCGGGGAACCGCGGACGATCTTAGCCGCAGGGTCGTCAGTTGTTTCGTCCACGTCCGTGTACACTAATAATGTGGTGCATGTTTAAGTAGTTGGACCGAACGACTGATATGCTGCCGTTGTCCAACTTTGTGTCTGACATAAACAGTTTCTAAACTGGTTACTTTTTTACTATATATGTAGTAAATACTGATCGATTGGTCTACTGGTCAGGTCATCAACTACAGACTCAAAGGTCGCGAGTTTGATCCCCACCCGGAACGCGTATGGGTGCATGTGCATGAACTACGAATATATTCATTAATTCCGTGCCTGGGTATAAAATATTCATGTCTGTATTATAAAGACGAGATGATGGGTCCGTAGTCCGGAGATGCTGTTGCGTTCTCGCGTGAAATTGGAGTAAGCCTCCGATCGGTGTCGGGTGACCCTCTGAGCAAAGAATATTTCCTTCAGAGTATCAGCCTAACCATTCAGAGCAGGAACGCTACTGGCGTTCTCGGCACTTTGCGCTCAACATTTATAAAATTTTAATAAGTAGAAGAATTATTTATATATTATAGGGATTATTTAAATGTAAATATGTTTATTAGTTGTCTGGTATGCATAGTACAGGCCCTTTCGAATTTGGAACTAGATCAGCATGTGTAAGATGTCCTCGATATTATTATTACCAACTAGAATACTGCATTTAAGTGAAATTAATGCGACTAATTCATTAATTATATAAAATTAATTATGTACATTGCTTACTTTAACATTAGTCTTCCATCTTGGATATTGTGGTTGTAATTTACCAGATATTGGGTCTACTCCTAACTTTCCCCTGTAATTTGGTTGAGGTTCATCCAGGCTTGTCATACCAATAGTTCCCCATTTAAATGCCAATTCATTGCTTTGTCGTTTCCACATCTGAAACAGTTTTTGTTAAATGTAATTATCTACTATCTGTTCCATTATTGTATCAGCTTCATTCAATTATACCTCAAGGAAAACAATAACCCATAGTACATTCATTACACAGTAATAAGGAAGTGTGTCCGTGGTCAAAAATATCTGGATAAACCCAAGTACAGATGGTATCAGAAGAGCAGTGGTATAAAAACCAAGGAATTTAAAATAAAGTGCAATTGATTCACCAAAATACAACTTTATATCATCTGAAAATAAAGCAAAATATGAGAATAAAATGTAAATATACAATTATTACAACTTATTTATATCAATATAATATATAGAAACCCGACTTCAACCCTTTGAAGGCTGATTTTATAACTCACCAGAACATCTAAATAAGACTTTAGTAATGTTTAACAGTCTGAGATATTGGCACATTCTTTTTTATGCAACTGCATAAGAAGGAAACTAAAGGAATTAAGATCGGGAGATCATTGAGGCCACAAAATGGGGCAATGATGACCGACCTATCTATGTGGATATGTTTGATCTAAATAATTTCGCGTTTCTCGTGTGTAGTGAGTTGGGCAGCCATCATTTTGAAGCCACATTAAGCTGTGAATGCCAAAAACGTCTTTCAAACCTGCCAAAAAATACCAAAGTAAAGTTGCAATATGTATTGTTGCAGCTGTACAGGAAATAACTGTTACAAAAAATGCAGGACGCATTAAAAGACCATCCTTAAGAAGAGCCGCATTGTATTTGTGTTGGTGGTGTTCAATTCAAACATTTACTTGAACATTTGTGCTTTGGTTAATATTAAATAAGTAGATGTCACTAAAATTTTACAAGAATTTTTATTTGTAATCCTAATTAATTTTGAAACTGTTTATTGCATTCATGCATATAGGTATAAGGTTTACCATAGGATACAGCTTCTCTAAAGTAATAAATAGTAAATGTTGCACCATTTTAAAAACTTCCTTGATTAACAATCTTTTAAGATTATTGTCCAGTTTAGCTGATCACATTTTTTACAGCATACTTAAATGGTCAAAATTAGTTGTGGAAAATTTATAAGATCAGAAATGAGGAAAATGGTTCTTTTGTATAAATTGTGTTCATAAAAGTGCTAATGTTTCGAAAAGCTATTAAATGTTTACTAAATTAATATCTATATATAAATGACGACCGCTTAGCCTAGTGGGCAGCGACCCTGCCTGCGAAGCTGGAGGTCCCGGGTTCGAAGCCCAGGTTGGGTCAGTATTTATATGATGAATATTAATACTGGCACCGGGTCTTGGTTGTTATATGTATGTGGTGTCTTCGCTTGGTACCCAAAATACAAGCTAATGCTTAGTTTGGGACCTAGACATTGTTGTGATTGTGTGTGTTATTATTATTATTATTATAAATACGTGAAGAAAAAACTTTATACACCTTTTTAACCATTCTACGCGCACGGAGGAGTGTCAGATTTGGCAGAGTTAAAGTTTATGTGGAGTGGGAGTGCAGAAAACTAAAATTTATATACAGGATGAATTTTTGAGATGGGACTATATGGTCAAATCCTAAACTATGTGGAATAGTGAAGTGTTCAAAAGATTCATGAGCTCGATTTTTGAGAAAACAAAACAGCCTAGTTTTCAAAAATCTGTTACTTTAACAGGGTATCAAACCACTTGATATGATAATCTATATATTAATACGCGAAAAGAAAAGTTCATGCTCCTTTTCAAGCATATTGTGGGTACGGAGGATTGTGAGGTTTGGCATGGGTAAAATTTATATGGAAAAGGAGAGCCAAAAGCTATAATGATATAATACCTAATATGCGTTAGAAATACTGTCAACCATACGAATTTAAGTCTGTCGTTTGATGCTGTTTGAATTGACTAACTCTCACCTATTTATTATTGGTGGTTTCAAAAAGTGAGTACAGTCGAACTTCGACCGCTGGGCGACCTCTAGTTTAGATAATCTGGTAAGAGATAGCTTATCAGCAGCAAAGGGTTGACATTGGATTTTCGAACACATTTTGTATTATTTCATATTATAACCGCAGACCAAGAAAATACGTGCAGAGCGTCCTTCGGCATGTCGCGGGGTTGTTAATTGGACGCTAGTATGCGTTAAAGACACACTCGTTGTTCGAATAAGTACTTAGTAGTAAATTATATCAATGTTAATATATTAACAACTCATAATTTCAATATTTCGAGTTTACTAAAAACAAATTAAAACAACACACCCAGAAAATACAAATTAATTAGCAATAGTATATGTCGGAGCGCGGTCGTATGAAACGGGTCTTGTCGTGGCAATATAAAGCGCATCCGAGGAGTACAGCAGCAGATTGACGAACTCTAACAATCTCGAACATTGTTCTGTCGGCGATGAGGGGAACGACTGAATATTCATTATCCGAATAGCTTTCGACAAGATGGGCGCTTTGTTTGTCTCTATTTCGTAACGTTGTTTAAATTACGTATTGACTATTCATAATGTACTGATCCTTAAGTAACTAATGTAACGAAGTTATGAAATGGTTTGGTTATTAGTATGTCGGAAAACTTGTTTCTGTAGGGTTAAGGCCAGTGACTATTTCCAGTTCCGGGTTAGCAAGTGGTTGGGACTACCATGCTCTTACATATTACAATATATTTACAATAGCAAAAAATGCCTTAACACACAACTGACTAGGGATGCAATGATTACGATGCAACATGTTAATCGGCGCGTGGCGATTAATAACGATTATTGACATCACACATTTTAATACACTTCCTCTTGCAGTTTTAGAACCACCTATTAGGTTTTTTATAACCTTTTTTAGGTTTTCCAGATAATAATAAATAAAATTTAAATAATTCGATATCCTCAGTAGAAACAAACAATGAAATAAATTACTTAATTTATTGTGTGACTGATATTAACAGCTGACTTCAGTACAACTATCTGTAATCAATATTAGAGTTTAATTTTATTGATTTAACGGTCATCCTGAAAACCCCTTATTGTTAGGAAGTCTGTTTAATCTTACTTTTTTAAATTACACTAAAGAAAATAACTTCTAATGTGTAATTTGTAATTTTCAAAATTGGAAAAGTTTACATAGGTACCCATAACTTTATGTGAATAAACAATGGAACTAACTTCACAAATAAGTGAAAAGTTTTGACAGAGACGTGGTAAGGGACTTTCTTTTATATGTAGTGATACATGAGATTTAATTTTAGAAATTTTTATTTTTTGTACAAATTTTACCTATGGATCACAAAAAACTTGACTTCACAGCGAATATTTCAAAACCTCAACTGGAGTATATTTGGTCTGCACATATATTTTGAGCTAAAATTTTTGTAGTCGCAACTTGATATCTCTATGAATATTGATGGTTGGGTTTTGACATGGTGTGGACTGTGGCAACTTTGTAACAGATAATATTGTGGTTGATTGTGCACCATTGGTTCATTCTTGACCCATCAACCCAATTTTGTTTATTTAATTATTAATTGTGGATTCATGACCTAAATTGTAATCATATTGGTTATTACTATGCACTATATTCATTATTGTACTGCCCGAATCGTTGCATCCCTACAACTAATACATCTCAAAACAAACATAACACTGCGACTTAATAATAAAATTAAATTCCATGCAATATTACATACCCTGAAACATATGAAAATCATCTGAAAAGCTAAAGCAAAAGTATATACTTGGATCTGTTACAAGAATTGTAGACCAAAAATTAAAGGATTATGTCTTTACAATACATAGATAATATAAAGTAATACTTGTTATTTTATTATGACAAAGTTAGTAATACCAATATATAATAATGAAATTCTGCTACTGGTACAATATTCATACCAATTGGTTGAACTGTAAATGACATACACCATTCTTGGCCAAGTTTTTTCAGAACATCTTTGTCATGTAATGAATATATATCAGAAATTAAGCCATAGTGCAACATTGTTTGCATAATAGACTTTCCTTCATATAATGTCATAGTAATATATCCATGAATACATCTATCATCAGAAAGAGCTCTTAAATTTTCTAATTCTTGCCTTATCAGAGTTTGTTTCTCTGCTGTAGAAAATAAATCTTCTACGTGCATCCCTTCCCATAAAAAATCATCCAGTTGACTAGCAATAAATTCTCTTTGTACTCCTGCAGAGTCAGTTTTGACTAGCTCATGGTCTTCGGCCATATGAAGAAATTTCATTTGGGAAGCTGAGATGTGAAGTACTAGACCCTAAACAGTAAAGCGGAGATAACTTCAAAATAATCTTAGTAAATAAAAGTTGTATATAATCAAAGTAAATACATAACATTACCTGAATTGATTAATCACGATATTCATTAATCAAAGGATATTCACCTGTTTACGTTTGTATGGTTGGCGTCTAATTAATAATTCTGCACCACCGTCTATTTTCCTACACGTAACCTTTTCAATGAACCATGACAGAGTCGTATCTTTAACATTATTAGAAAACTTAATTACTAAATAAGTAGGAGGAAAATTTTCTTCCATCTCGGCAATTGGTGGCAATACTAAATAATTTGATGTAGATTTAATACTAGTGTGCGATATGGTAAATAGAAAAATGCAAAAAAAATAATTCAAAGCACAAGTAAAGTTAGGAGCACATTAAAGGTTAGGTTCACAGGTTAGGTTGGTTAATTCTTGAGCACAGAACAATACTGACTGAACAATAGTACTGAAAAGTACTGAATAGTACAATCTCGCAGCTGGGTTTCAGAGGGGGCTCACGTCAGTCAAAGCGGGGTGTTCTCCCTCCCTTTCTTGCAATTTTACGCTTAAGGAAAATCTCATTGATGTCGAAGTTAGAGTGGGATGAAACATATGACAAAGTTGCTGCGAAAGCCTATCGAAAGCTGAATAGTACTAGTACAAGCAAGTACAAAGGTCTTGATGGTCTGGATTGTTTGATTGATCTATCTTGATCCCACAGAATATTTCTCAATTCTAGGTCTTTTTTGATTGAGCCCACGTGGAGTGAGCACATCTCTATTGATTGCCATTGCTTTCTATGATTGTGATATGCATCTTTGAGCCATGGAACTAGTATGTACCTCGTACAACTGGAATGAGCTCTACGAAGAAATTTCAAGGTCCTAGAAATTTGACCTTGAAAACGAATTAAAAAGATAAAAGTAACAAGGACGTTAGGGGGTGCCATATTATCTCTTTCTGATTAGGGTGACAAAGTTACGTAGGATAAATAAGACCTTTTTAATTTTCGACTAAGATCGAACAAAACTCTCTAAGCCTATCTTAACCCTTGACACTGAAGTAAACTTTTTTTACATGAGTATAAAGATTTCTGTATGTCCGTGTCAATAACCTATGTCGTAATTTAGTAAATTAGAACCTTTAATTCGAACATGTGTCAAAATTGGTTTAGCAGATTTCAAATTAAAATGCTACAAACATACATCAGTATAGTTATGGAGTAAAAAAACATACATGAATGATGGGAATCAATTTACATTCATTATTAACAAGTAATTTTAATATTTATATGGGATCATTAAACCACGAACGTAAGTACTGAAAATGAAGTCTCGCGTGCGCACCGCGTAGTACAACTCGCGATAACATCAAAAATACTGGTTGGATTTGTACGAAATACTGTTAAATCATCAAATTTACAAATAGAAAATAAAATAAACGGCAGTAGCCCGACTCCTATCCACCTCGATAGAAAAGTAGAAGCGAGCAAACAGAAGTTTAAGAGAGCTAGTTATTAAAAGCGGGCAACCCGCAGAAAATATGATCAATCAACGGAAGCTTCTCACCTCCAAAATAAATTGTGAAGCAGTTAGTAACTCTAAAAATAAAAGGTTCAAATACCGATATTTCAATCACCTTAGTAAATTAGCTGCATGCTTCCTTTATGTATAATACCCTTTTAAATACAAATCTCCCATTGATTACAAAATAAAGCTACCTAGAATGTGATTCATAATTGGATGGCTGACCGCTTTTATTTACAAAATAGTTAAATCCCACAGAAGTAAACCTCCAAGCGTGACAAGTTGCGTAGGTACTTTTGCACGCCGAAGCCTTCAGAACCATCATTCAGGGAATATCTCGTTGAAACGATCCCAATGAGCCTAAACACGTTACTAAAAAGGTCAAGGATTCTGTAGATATATATGTTTGACATATATTTCTCAAATATATTGTCACACTTCACCGCCCTGAGCGCACGTGGGAACTTGAAAACATAAGTTCGTACAGGCAACCAAGCTCCTTTCTTTCCCGAAAAAACCAATCAAACTCAAAAATTCCCAATCATTCGACGGATAAAAATGGATTTAAAAGACTCTTGGTACCAAAACATTATTTGTAAGGCCGAAATATCTCAAAATTATCCAACCTACCTAAGGACCTAAGGATCTCAGATATTAATATGATGGCCTCCTTCCTTTCGATTGGCACCGGAGATACGGACAGATTCAATACCCCATCGAAATCACACACACAAGTCTCTCAAATGCATATATGGCGTCAAATTCATTACCCGTATGGTGTCAGATCTGTAACTAGAATGACGTCAGATCTGTAACTAAATTATTTTCCTACTTTAACGAAAAACATTTCTCTTTAAAACAATACATAGGTTTCCATCTTTCATAATCATTGAAATATCAGGCAACCTATTATTACGGCCACATCATAGGCAAAAAAGGGCAAAAGGCAACTACCAAAGTATTATTATTAACTAATCCATTATGGACACCTTAGTATTATGACGTCAAAAACTTCAACTTTGACAAATGTCAAAATTCCCCAAATTCTCGTTTCAGTTGCCAGTATAAAACCATAAATTAAGATTTTCGTTTTAAATATTAGTAAAAATTTTAACCAATATGAAATATAACAATAAATTGTAAAAATACTATTATCATCCGCATACCAAGATGTATTAAAAACCAAAAGTCACACAAAATAGATATTATATGTGTATTAGTATTTATTTCTATAAATATATATTTATATTCATAATTTAGGTCAAAAAAAAATAAGTTTCCTAGAAAAAAAATCTACAGATTTCGCTCTTCTCGCAATTATCGGAGGACATTGAACAAAATTGTACGACAAAAAATTTTCGAAGAAAGTTATGGACCAATTATTTTCGATGTGCTACCATACTTTGCCACGCAAGCTCTTGCATTTTTTGACGCTAGTGTTTTCGTCTACCTTTATAACTTCTTGAAATAAGGCCGAATCTTACTTTCTAGGGTAGCTAATCTGATAATCATTAAATGCAAAGGGCACATCCTCAAGTTAGGGTTTTCGACCGTTTCTAAAATTTTATTTTTCAAACTTGTAGACAATCTACCAGTCTCGGAAGCTTTTTTGTTTTTTCGATATTAATTCTTCTGTTTTTAAAACAATCAACTTTTTGTCCGAAAAATAGGGAAATTTCGTCTTTTTCACCGTTTTCGATTTTCCGATAAAGTTACGAACCGATTTTAGAAAATTTAGTATCTTTAAATCTAGCTTTAAATTTAGTGACCTATTTTCGATAATTCTTTCACTGTATCTACCCTAAATTATAAAATAGTGACCAATCACAAATATATTTTTATAACTTTCACAAATACTTTTAGAAATATTAACGGCCAAACATACATGTATAGAGTCCTATTGAATTGAGTCCAAATATTTTAAGAAGTGATATTAGAACGCGATGTGAGCAATCATTGGCAATGCTATCTAACCTTTATAGGCCACTAATTGTCTACCCTAAAAAAAGTGTTCATCAATTTAGTCGAGCAATGGATGACCCCCATAATAAAAAACGAGAAATGTGAAGAGGAAAAAATATGCGTCTCTGACTTTGCCTCCGCTCGACGACTGTGTACAACCAGCGGCGTGAAATAGCAGCTCGGATATGGAACGGCCAAAGTGGCGTATTAGACCAGCTGATTTAGATAATTCTTTCACTGTATCTACCCTATGTTGAAAAATAGTGAACAAATACAAAAATCATCAAAATGGATTCAGAACTTTCAGAAGAAGTGATATTAGAACGCGACGTGAGATCATTGATCATTAAGACCATTACCTAACTTTTGTAGGCCACTAATTACCTACCCTAAGAAAAATGTTCAGCAGTCGAGCAATGGATGAACCCCGTAATAAAAAACGAGAATTATGAAGAGGAAAAAATAATGCGTCAGCGGAAATTGTAGGTCCTGTATCGTGATTATCATGACGCATAGTTTTTCATTCCTCGGTTCCCTCATAATAAAATCTAAATTCATTATAGTACTTTTCCCAGTGTAGTAGTACAATATTTTATGCTAGCCACACAGAAGTGTTGTAGAAAAAGATAGTTAGGCACCCGGTTACTTCTCTTTCGCACTTTTTTTTTTAATCACCAGTTTACGTATGACCACGCTAATGTTAGAGAGATATCATTCCAGTTGTACGTAGTATATAATAGTTCCATGCTTTAAGCATAGAACTATTGATAATTGAAACGCTCAGTTCATACTGACAGTGCAGCGTTGACAAACTTAATCAACTATTTCTTTTACTCAAGGCTATGCCCCGTGGTGTAGACAAAGACACACGATCTCGTTTATACATATTGATATACCAATAACATAACTAGATGGGCTGTCCGCGTTCTAAAGTGTCCGCACAGGAAGTCATCCAAAACGCAATACGTCCATCAACCGGCTTTTAGTCAGTGTAATGTCTTACTTAGCGCCGAATAAACGTGCGCGATGCCGACTTGTGTCGTAAAAATTTGTAAAATTACTCGTCAATGACGCAAAAAAGAGCTGAAAATCGTATTTGCGGTAAGCAAACATTATAATTTAATATTAGTGTATGCCTGCAGACGGTTATTCGATTATTTTTAATTTTATTTGAACATTATCACGATTTAATTCTCGTCACATTCCCGTAAACAGTGTAACACGTCTGACCCGTAATTAGTATTTGCATGCACTGACGCACACAACGGAGCCGGGCCGCGGCCATATCAGCCCACGCACGTTGCGGACGCTTTTATTTCGCTTTTGTTTACCGACTACAAATCCTTATTATTAAATTATTAACTCAATGTTTATATACAAACGCAAGAGCGGCAAGGTCTTATGACTCGATCCAGGAGCCCGATTCTCGTATCGTTCGACAATTTCATCGAATTCTTATGACCCTACGGAAATATTGTCATATGAATTGAATTGAATGTCGTACGAAATACGATTGACTCAAATTGAATACGTTTAGCGTAATGTTCCGCTAAAAAATAAATGATATAGCAATAAAGTTAGAAAAACAATTTCGTTTGCGAGGAATAATTAAAAATATATTAATGTTTTTTTTCAGTTACAAAACAAGCTAAGTGTGTAAAATTTCAAAACAAACTAAATGTAAATGATTTAACCGTTTCAAAATAAATTTTTGTACAAAGTCTTATTAATTTGTTTGTTGGGTGTTGAAATAACTGAAATGCGGACCACAGCTGTGATTTGGGCCTCTGCCACAAACTATCTGCTTATCAGTAGTTGTATTAAACTTTTGTAAAAAATTATCGTCGCAAGTAAATAGTAAACCAACTTTCCTTTAATTCGGTACGTTAAATAAAGAATACATTAGGCCGATTCCAAAACAGTTTCGAAATATTTTATTATTTACTTTACCATATTTTACTTTTGTGTTTTATTCTTGCCTACCTTTAGGTAAAGAAAAAGCCATACAGCATAGCCGCTAGAACAAAATTTAAGAATTATAATTATTATAAGCTATTTCAAAGATTCACAGACAATTACTAGCCGTATAATGTAAAAATATTGAAATTAGTTTCTTAAAATAGTTTTAACTCAAATGCAAAGCGGTGCGAGAAGCCCTCCTGAACAGAATAGGTACTTGGTTGGTTGGGGCCATGTTGGGGTAAACACTATTGTCAAATGCATACTTTATGGTTGGGGTGGAAGCCATGTAGGTATGTACTGTAATATAATAATAATAATCGCCTGGCTATGACGTCCTTAGTGTTGAACACCTCCAGCATGCTGGTACTCATCTCATATATCTAGGGTGTTGGCAATGTTTTATAGTCTATGTATTTCACATTCATATTTACCTGCGAATTTGATGCGTACCTATCATTGTTCCTTTGATTAAATATAAAATTGGAGATACCTCAGACAGCAGCAACTATAGACCAATTTCGCTTACGACAATTATCGCGAAGGTATTTGATGGTTTGCTGGATGCACAATTAAAGAAGTATTTGAGTTTGCATGACAATCAGTTTGAGTTTCGGCCAGGTTTGTCAACCTAGAGCGCTATATTGTGCAGGAAGCATACGAGAGGCGGCTGATAAGAAATCTACTTTGTTCAACAAAATCCTAAAAATACTACTGGCCACTATTGCGCTGTATTCTTGTTTATTTTTTTTTCAAATTCAGCGACGTTCATTTGTTTATCGGTCTTAGTTTATTAAGGGCGTGACTTTGTTTGAAACACGTCGGAGGAAAATTTGAAAATATTGAAAATTGAGTTTCGCGCTGTGATAAAGTTCCTCACAAAGAAAGAGAATACGCCATCCCAGATCAGACAGCAAATGTAAAATGTGTTGGGTGATTCTTGCCCCTCCAAATTCGTTATAAAATTTTGGTCAAAACACTTTAGACAAGGTCGTGAGAGTTTAGAAGACGACCCCCGCAGTGGAAGGCTTGTTTCAGCAGTCACGGTTGATAAAGTGGACAAAGTGAAGCAACTGATCCTCGCAGACCGCCAAATTAAGCAATGGGAGATTGCTAGGGATGTTAGTATCAGCAAGGAACGAGTACACAGAATTATTCACGAACATTTAGGCATGACTAAGGTGACAGTGCCGAGAATGTTGACGCCATTTTACCAGCAGCGTCGAGTCGAATGTTGCCAAGAATTTTTAGACATGATCAGCGGTAAGGAAGAAGAAATTATCTCACGAATAGTGACATGTGATGAGACTGAAAAAAAAATTATTAAAAAAAAATTATGCATTTTTCATAATACGTTTTTTCATTTATTATGTCACTTGATGAATGCACGTACATACGTTTTTTTAATTTGTCAGCGAAAATTGATCCCCAATATCAAAATATTTATTAATTTTATACGTTCCTAATTGACCCACCAAAATTTTTATTTATACTAAAAATCAAGTTCTTTTTGTGTAATAGATTCAGAGGAAATAGGCTGCGATGGATGGATAAGTATAGACACCAGAAAAGTGATCCTTTATGAGTTCCGTTTTTTCAAATCGGATGCTCGGAATCCTAAAAATTGTAATTTACATTGCCTTAATTTTTTGGCTTACTAACATTGTTCCTTTATAATTTATTCATCACTAGTTTGTTTGTTTCGTAAATATTGACTGCTCAGTTATTAGTAATTCTAACTTAGGTTTTGGTTTTGAACTTCAGTCAATCATATATTTGTTGAATATTTGTGCCGGGTCCTAATCAATCAGTGTTTGTGTTGTCGTTGTTTGTACCCATAATACTTATTACTAATATACCGTACCATGATCTTTATTGGAAACAAAAATAATGTACCAGTTTAAAGAAATAAACGTACCTACCTATATATTTTATTACTACAATCAATTGAAATATTTAACTTTAAATAAATCGATAATGTTGTTGGTTACGCACTATTTACCTCCATCGTTTAAATAAGTTCAAATGAATTTGGAGGCTACGTTCTGATCATAAGTAGCAATGATTTTGTATCAGCTATCTTTTGCTTTCTAATGCTTTATTCTACATGTTAGAACAAGTTAAACATTTGTAAAATTTACACTCTTTCTAAGCTTTAGTAATTGTTCTGAGTATCAAACAGTATAATTTGACGTAAATGACACTTTGGTAATCAATTGGCATCTGGTGTTTTTTTTTACTAAATGTAGAAGAAGCATACATTTTGTTTTTTTGAATATTTATAAAAGCCTACATTGTATATCGTTATTATAATAAAATTAGATTATTTATTTATAAGTATCAAGTATTTCTTGAGCATCAGTTGCTCTATCTCTCTCACAAATCATTGAACCATATTGACAAAGCAAAAATTGTATGGAAGGAGCTTCTCATTTTTTTTAAATTTAAAATACTTTTTTAGTGGTTTCTCAACATTAGATACCATTCAGGGATGCAAGACGTATCGTTATATAAATGTCGAAACCAGGCAAATATCGATGTTCGATATATCAATCGTTAAAATGTCGATGTTTTTATGCGTATAATATCGATATATCGTTGCATCCCTAAGCGTTATTGGTGATCTACCACTCCATTGTTCTGTGACTCCATCCATCCATAGTAGAATTGAAAATTCTTTTACTGTAGATGTGAATTTCTAATATTTCATGTGTATAGATTGATATAATTAGTATTAATATTAATTGATAATTTACCATTTTAAAGTATGTGTAATTTATCCAACTACTCACTTGTGTTGGTGTTATGCCTAAGTGTCTCAATTTTTGCTCATTCTCATTCCGATGATAAGCCAGCATATAAGTACTCAAAAGAAGCAAACACTGAATCATCTTCGAAAATCGAAGATGCCACTATCAATTTTGATATGTATTTGAAGGCCATTGGGTCTACACTTTTCATAAGTATAGTACCATATTTTATTTTATTCTTTGTTCCTATAGACAGCACTGCAGAGAAACAACCTTTATTGAAAATATTACTAGCATTTGCATCTGGTGGTTTATTAGGGGATGCATTTTTGCATTTGATACCACATGCTTTAGTATCACATGGAGAGTCAGGACATGGGCACAGTCATACACATTCCGAGGACCATGGTCACCAACATGACATGACAGTCGGTTTAGGAGTCTTAGGAGGAATAATGATATTTTTAATTGTTGAGAAAACTGTACGACTGTTCAGTGGAGGCCACGGGCACTCTCATGCTCCAATGCAGAAAAATGAAGATAAAAGTAAAAACAAAGCTAGACAAGGCAAAGAAAAGAAAGAAACTATGAAAATTACTGGTTACTTAAACCTTGCTGCTGATTTTATACACAATTTCACGGATGGTCTGGCGATCGGTGCATCTTATATTGCAGGGCACAGTATTGGAGTTATTACCACAGTCACAATACTGTTACATGAAATTCCTCATGAAATAGGAGATTTTGCAATCTTGGTGCAATCAGGTTGTTCTAGACGAAAAGCTATGCAACTCCAACTTTTCACTGCTGTAGGTGCGCTCTCAGGAACTATATTGTCACTTTATGTTCAAAATAGAGGTGATGGTATAATATCATCCCTTATACTTCCATTTACTGCAGGAGGATTTATATATATTGCTACAGTTTCTGTGATCCCAGAATTATTAGAAAATGCAAATTCTACTCTATCACAATCTGTTAAAGAAATCATTGCTCTTTTAGCTGGAGTTTATATGATGGTACTTATAGCACAATATGAATAATGCTCTGTTGTGTACATTTATAAAAAAATATTTTTTTATTGCAATACATAAAATTTAAAGTATCTTGTCAATTATTATAGAATGTAATGAATAGAAAATAGCAATGGTTGCAGCCTGCTTTTCTGTTTAATAATAATTTAAAAAAAAAAAACTGTAAGTAGTACCATACTCAAGAAACTTAAAAACTAAACATTTTATATAACAAATTGTAATCAAAACTATTTTTGTATAACTTCTGGAAATTAAACATCTCCGTAAAATTTTAAATACTGTATGGCTTAGCAGTTTTAGAAATACAGAGGTGAAGAAATAAAACAAATCCAACAGTTTAAATAAAAATTTTACATGAATATGTAACAAAATTAAATATCTTGGGCATTAGCTTCTCTACAGCTTTTGCATTATACCTATATCACTTGCAAATAGCAAAGGCAATTTTAGTTGATTACAATTCATAATACTTAGATATGTCCTTATACCTAAGTATTTTGTGTGAAATATTCTACATATTATCCATTTTATACCCAGAAGTGTTATTCATTATTGAACTATCTGTAAGCTACTGCAAAATTTAAAATAAAACTATAAACTACGAAATGCAAAATTTCAACCTACTAGCTTTAAAAGTTATAGCCAGCCAGACATAGCCAAGTGTTAACTTGAAGGTTCTGTTATTACCATTTGGTTGAAGGGAAATTAACACTGCTTGTAATGTAGTTAATTAAATACCAGTGAATTGAGTACCAATTCTTAAAGAAGTCTAACAAAAGTATATTCAAATTAATAATTTTCCTGTAAGTATTTGCCTATGAACAGTTTTGCAAAATTGACAAACTTGCAATTTATTGTGTTTGATTTCTGAAGTGCCTGTTACAGAAAGGTTATTCAATCAGACAAACATGGGTATACTAAACAAATATTTAATATAAATGACTTTTTTTATGTACAAAATATTAGGCTCTATTGAAAAGGAAAAATAAGTGTTTAACCACAATATTACTCTCGATTACCAATTCTTACGGTCAAAGAGAGCTGTGGTGGCCGAGGGGGTAAGCCTTTACACAAAGCTTGTGGGTTATCGATTCCCACCATTAGTGAGTTTTTAAATAAAAACTTTATAAAACCCTGCCGACATAGTGACTTGTAAGCAGTCCAGGATGTGAGTTTCCTATTCTACAAATAAAAAGAAATCAAAACCACAATGGAATACTGTTCTTTTTTTAGATTATGGTTTTAATTTGTTTACAAAATTTATTATCACTATAAGTTGGTAATTTTTATTTTTACTGATCTACCATGGTTTATACTGTCCTGATACCAAAAAAGACCGCTAATTGATAAATGAAAAAAAGGTATCTATTTGAGTTTTGTGAGTAGAAATTTCACGCGCCAAAATCTGCATCTGTTGATGTCGCAATTATAACTAATCCTCGCAGTTCCTGAAATAAAAGTGTTAGTGAAACCACTACGTACCTACCTTGTTTTTAGAGTTCTACAACTAACCAAAAAAAAGTTATAGTTGAGTAACTGTTTTTTTTTGTTAAAATAAATTATGTTATTATGCTATATTAGTTAAACTAAAAAAAAAAACAGTGATACATACAGACTACAAAAATACTTTAACTATAGGTTTTATATTATACAAGTAATTATTTTGTACAATTTACTATGCTACTAAACCATTAATATTCTATAAATGTCTCTTAATACTGTAATATCTAAAATAATTTGTTTATGTTGTACTACACAATAAAGCAGTTATATGTTTTTGATTATATAAATAAAAAAAGAATAATATTAATTGTTAGATGGAAAAAGGTTTTGTTATGTTACATTAACGGTTTTTTGGCTTATGATGAAAATAATGCATTCAACCTCATAAATTGTAGCTTCAAAGTCAGTATTTTAGAAGTTTAATTCCTTATTTTGAGTATTTTTTAAAGGGTTTTACTACTATTTACTACTATAATACTTTGGTACACTAGAAGACAGTTAACAAAATACAATTTTTAAAAAGTCACCTTATATCATAGAGTAAATTAATTTTACAGCAGCGTTTGGTTTTAATAGTCATAAATGTCACTTCACAGTATCGAAGTGACATGACGCAATCTTGCGGGGTTGAAGACCGGCGTGCGGGGATTTCGTGGAAACGCGCCGTCTTATACGAGGTAGCTAGAGTATGAGTGGTTAGACAGTATCTTTTATGGAAACTTAAAAAAACAATTCCCACGTTTTGCATTATTCTTGAAACTTAATCTATGTACTTAGCTGTGTTCTTTGGTATTAGGGCAGTATATAAAATGTAACATATAAGACAGAAGCAATTGTTTTAAAAATAAGATAAACAATGAATGAATTATTCTCTTGTAAATATCTTGTCAGCTATTGTCAAAAAGTGATAATTGTATTGTACAGCTAAGTCAATAAACTGTGAAACAAAAAATTTATATGTATGAATTATTGATGTGTAAACAGATCTTGCCTCACAATACAGCCTAAAAGAGGATCCAGCATCATGGAAGACAGTCATGGCTGTGAGATCACTTATTGTAAGAATCCATACTGACCATCCATATCCAAACTGAAAACACATCACTGAAGCCGTTGACTATAATTTTAATAGTCAGCGGGCGTTCAGTGATGTGTTCAATAAAAAAATGAAATTAAAAAGGGTGCAAGGATTTGAGAGATTTATGCTTGGCTGACAAGCCTTAGACCAGATTGCTACTTTGGTGGCTCTCAATTGTGCTAATTATTCAACCACTTTATGTGGGTGTTATAATATGTCAACACTTGAAAAATGAATGCTGGTTTGTCTGGTCTGTGACGGGTATTTGACTAGTGAGCCACCATTGTGTGTAAGAGACTTGACTAATTTGAGGACTGTGTTCAGACCTCTAAGAAACAGACAATTTGACTTTAATGTTATATTTTAAAATGCTATCTATTCTTTAATATAGGTTTTATTTTATTAGGAGTACTTATTTGATTGCCATTTGAGGTAAACAACAAACATTATATTGATTAATAAAGTGGTATTAAAAAGTCATAATTAAGTTTATTCTAAATTATACCACATAAAACAAAAAAAACAAGTAAAGTTTTATTTTTGAAAATATTGCAGACTTTTTTCGTCTTACATTTCAAATAAATTTTGACTGTTAGTGTGAATCTGATATTAAAAAGTCTTACATGTTTACACATCCATTCTCATGAGTATGGCGTCGCTTGTACAGTTTTCTTTTCCATATATTACATTTTTTTTCAATTTAGAAATTTGTTTCAATTCAGTCCAGGTGGTAAATGAATAATAAGCCCAATAAATACAGTACTGGTACTTCAATGTACAAATGGTGTGCCTTAAATTAGTTAAAGTATAAAAGCTTTGGCACAGAAATTGTAAAATATCACCTACATTAAAACAATTAAAAAAAATTCACATGACCTAATCTAGTTCCATTATTTTGTAAATACGTTCCTCTATTTCAGACATGAGGTTGTATTCTAAATGCAGCATATTGCTGTTAACTTCATTGTGTAAGCATATCTCAGTCTGACATATTGACTTCAAGCACTCTGTTAAATGTTTCATTTTATTTAAATATTTACGTTTCAATTCAGTCGTAGATGACAAACTGGATGCTTTTGCATCTTCTGTGATACTGTTATCTGCTACAGAATCATTTATAGATGAATTAAGTATATTCTTCAAACTTTCATAAAAATTACTATTATATTGTGGTACAACGTCTTGGGTAGTACTTTGAATAATTATTGTTCGCTGATTTTCCAATTCAGATTTTTCTTTTTCAGCCAAATCTAAGTTTAACTCCAATTTAGCAAGTTCTTTCTGAAGTCTGCTTTCTACGGTTTTCTGTTGTTCAGCTAAATTTAAATTATCATTAACATTTACCAAATATAATTTTGAGGTATGGGGATTGTAAATTTGATCACGAAGATTTTGAAGTCTTTTCACCTGCAAAAAGTGATGGATGATTGTATGTAATATATATAAAATCTTTACCTATTTTTAATTATTAAGATATGGTAAAGTGTTAGGCTGATTAGGCTTTTATTACTTTTATTTATTATCACTCCATTCGTGACTGTTGCGTCCTTATCTGTTCCCGTAGCCATTTGTCTTTACAGTTTAAATCTTATTTAAAGTTTAAATCTTATTCTAAGTTTAAAGCTTTTATCATAAGCAACTTTAAAAACGGATGTTGTTAATTCAACAATTTTTTCTTTGTATGTTACTCCATACTTCTACGGAGAGTAAACCAATTTGACTTAATTTTTTATTAAATAGGCTATATCTCGAGGTTCGTTCCATTTAAATTTGATGAAAATGTTTCTCTCTAAGGCTAAAGAATGACGGGATTAATTTTGTTTATTTGAATTTCAATTTCACCCACTTCTCTTTAACAAATTTTGATAAAAGTTGGCACATGGCAATCAGAGCTGGTCTAACGATGGAAATGGCAGGCAGTCGAGGCAAACTCCTCAATGGCTTATAGCAGTTACTTCGTGTTTGGGCTCATATAATTAATTTAAATGTCATCAAGGATGCTGTGGACACAGCGGAAGCAGTAAGAAAGATTGCATGCATTTGTATGGAACCGTCATTTGTTTCTGCTACTGCTGCGCTTTCAAGCACACAACCTGCAAATTATTTCATTTCTTTCCCTAATTTTTAATGATTGTTCTTTTCGTCACTACTTTTCTCCAATCGGCACCGTCCCATTTTTTCGTTGGCCTTTTTATAGTACTAAATAGGCGATACATGTGATTTAAGTGTTGCCACAGAACTAGCTCTTATTATGGTAGTATTTCAAATTCATAATAAAAAAATGTTTTATACATTTATAAACATAAACAATGATTTCTGATGATCATTATAGCAAAACGTGAAAAGTAATTATCATTCTTGTAAAAAATGGTACATTATTAAAACATTATGCCATTAAAGTTGATAATAAAAATTTAATAAATAAAATTAAACTATAAACTTTCATATAAATTAAAAATCAATATGGCATGTTATAGAAGATTTATCTAGCGCATTGAAAATTATTTGCGCCAATAAAGTCAGTTTTTAATTTGTGAGAATGTCCTACGGCACTGTTGCATTTTCATTTTTATTTTGGGAACCGTTTGGTATTCGGAACGCATTATAATATGTTGATACAAAATACTTAAACCTAGCAAAATTCCAGTGAAATGTGTTCTGAAATTGCATCTATATAGTATGGAAGTCACTTCCTAACTTCGAGTTAAATTTGACGCACTAATAATTTGCATACAATCGCAAACTACAGTCATAGCCGTACTGTTGAACAATAAACTCTGGAACATTACTGTAATTGCAGTAGCACAACATTCTTTGTGTATGAGATGACAGTGAAAATGCACTAGATGATCTTGCCAAGTAAATTCTACTGTTATAATTGTGCTGATTTTGGTCTATGGCTATAGTCTATACCATCCACGAAAGTGTTAAATGTAATTAAAGATATAAAACTTACTTCATTTTGCAATTCGATTATAGTTCTTATTTGAGGATCTTCATTTTTAGTAGCTGTACAAATTATATTTTTTGCTTTGTTAGCCCATCTTAAAGTTGAGAGAGTTTCTTCATAAGCTGTAGGCTGAGGGGAAACCGTAGCTAACATACATGTCTTTGCTGTACCACCTAAGCAATCTTTTAGTAGCCAAGTTAGTAGGGATTCTCTGTATGGAATGAATATTCTTTTTTTCTCTTCTGATAATGCAGTGATAACTTTACCTAAAGTTAAAAGTGATTTATTTATGCTCAATCCTTCTTTGAAACGCTCTTCTGTTACATTGCATTGAAAAGCACGCTCACTACCTGCTAAATCTACAAGTCTAATCTTAGACTGTACTGCCACAGATGAAGTAAGATTAATATCAAAGATGGCATGTGAACGTGAAGACCTTTCATTATTCAAAGTAGAACCGGTAACTCTGTGTCTGTTTCCCAGCTTTAAAAGATCAAGTACATCTTGAAATGTGCTGACTGAACATACTGTTAAATCAGCAACATATGGACCGTTTAATGGATGTTCTCTAACTTTCAAACTTATTTTTTGTTGTATTTCATCATTTCGTAACAAATCATAAATTTTTTCATTATATATTTCATAATAACTTATGTGTATTGACATAATATTATTTTTCAATTTTCTTCGCAACAATTCATTACAAAACCGTGGTATGATACCCATGCCATCATTAGTGAACTGCCCATCTGCATCCATTAAACTATATGTTTTTCCTGATCCTGTCTGTCCATATGCAAACAAACAGACATTATAACCTTCCACGCTAGAGTTCAATAAGGGTATAGCAAGTTCTTCAAATAATGAATGTTGGTTTTTTTCATAAAACCAAAATATTTGATCATATGAAAAGATGAATGTATTTTCCGATTGTGAATCTCTACAAAACAGATTTTTAACGCTTATTTCACTTTCTGAGTGTTTGACTAGACAAAATTCATCTGAAGAAACATACGTCGTTGGTGGGCGAACTCTTACTGAAACTTGTACTTTAAATATCCTTTCATCATTATTAAGCTTTATGTTAAACTGCTTCTGATTTTTCTTATTTAGTTGTTTATCTTGAATAGGTGTACCAGAATTTTTTTCAGCAAATGGTTTAAATTTTTGTGGAGTTAATAACGAATGTTTCTTATGTATCGGAGTCTTGTCCATTATTTATCAATTGAAGGCCAAAATTAAATATTTCCTCTTCTGTTACTTAGCAAATATTAGAAATATCACACAAATTATGAACGTAGGTACGTATGCATAAATATCACAGAATACATTTACAATCAAATTACAATAAATGTACAATTTTGATACTGGTGAACTATCAAACTGAAATAAGTTATATAAACTTCATAACACTTTTTATTGAACAACTTTATTCAAATCAATTGAATGTAACGATTTATTTTGACATTTGAGAAATGACCACAGATTAGAAATGACCAACAGTGTGAGCAACAGTGTGGTTGTTTTATTTAGTAATATACCAACCTCAGAACAATATACCACCAAATTATGTCGCCAGTACTAAAAAATGGATTTAATAATACCTAAATTCTACTAAGTTTTTATCCTGGTTTTTATCACTTTATTTGGAATAATACGTTGGGCATACTTAAAGTTTCTGGAATGGAACTGGCCACTTACAATAGAAAAAATCGGTTGACCCTGCAGGCCATCCCTCAAACTTTTCGCAATTTTCGAGGTCAAAGCGCTCGAAAATATTCCTATTAGAAAGCTATTGGGTTCGACAGCTATTGCTCAAGCTCAAAATATGTTCATGGTTTTTTGAGCTCTTCGAGCTCCCAATATTTATTTTCTACTCTCCAAGCTCAAAAATAGAATTTCTATAAGAGTTCTTCGAGCTCAAAAACCAGGGACATATTCAAAGAAAACTTTATTTCGTAAATTTTTGAACTGCGATATCTTTTGAACGCTTCGTTTGATTTCAATGCAATGTACGGCATTCTATGCAATTTTGTACGCAAAAATTTTTTGTATAAAGTAAAAAATCGATTGGAAGTAAAATCTCAAATTTATGTTAAAAAACACCTATTTCGGAAAATAACATTATGCCATATTTTTTGAACGCGTCTTTCGATTTTCATTTTTTGACGGCATTCAACGCAGTTTTTATGAAAAAAAATTTAAAGTAGATTGGTTGGTAAATCTCACATTTATTTAAAAAAACCGTAAAAAAAATTATTATTTTTTGAATATTTTTGAAACAACTCGACCGATTGACTTCACAATCTAATCAGATCTAAATCACGATAAACCATTTCGAACGCCGTATCGTGGTTTTTAATCGGTTGACCCGTTCTCAAGATATCATACGACAAAAAAAGTTACAAAGTTACGTCCAGCCGGAAATAGTCACAATGGCTTCCCAGGATCTCAAAACGAGGAGCAAAAACGCAAAATTCGATTTTCGAAAATCGGACCCAAACCAAAAACTTCCCCTGGATAGCGGGAAGTTAAAATAGAAAGCCAAGTATAAGAAAATGGAACTCTCTTGGAACACGTTATATTTTAAATTGCCAGATAGTCGTGTTTCTTGATTGTGGCTTCGGTTTGAAAATTGTGTATCGGAATTACAGTAAACTAACTAGAGAAAATTTTAGCGCTATAATTTTTTATTATTTTCGCTGCGGCTTATGTACGTAATTAGAAAATGTGACAGCTTGAAAATAGGTTTTACTAATGTTTTACTCGATAGCTTGCTTACTACTACACGCGCATCTGCATCACACATACATACTTGGCGCTATAACCAGCAAGTAATTAGTCTTGATCATTTTTAATTTTATTTATTGAAGAATTAGTTTTATGTCAGCTTTATAAATGTTGCTTTATTTTAGATAATAACACCTGTGACACCCCACGCAGCGTCATTTAGTTCAAAACTAAGCAAAGCTTGTGTTATGGGTATGGGTTAAAATGTGTCGGTATAGTACGCATAAGATGAATAAAATTTCATAAAAAAAAATATTAGCCAATATTACAGGGTAAGTCAGAATGTTATGCAGGTTTTCAAAAATTTATTATGTGGAATATAATAAACATATAATATTGTGAGATACACTGTGTGAAAGGTAAACTCTCAAAGTTTAGTTTCCTGAAACTGATTCCGCGTTCGCCCGCAAGATGTCAGCAGGAGAGCAGTTAAAGAAAATGGCGCTGACTGGCGAGCAGAAGTTGTTCTGTGTGCTTGATTACCATGTTAACAACTCCGTGATTACTGTTCAACGACATTTTCGTACCAAATATCAGAGAGACCCGCCAGATGGGAGGTCCATTCGTAAGTGGTACACACAATTTAGGGATGCAGGCTGCATCTGTAAACGAAAATCAACTGGCCGTCCGTCGACTAGTCCCTCGTTCACCCGATCTAACCCCGTGTGGTTTCTTCATGTGAGGTTTTGTAAAGGATCGTGTTTACGTACCACCACTTCCAACAACACTGGATGAACTGCGTGCTCTCATCTCACAGAAGCCATTGCTGATATCGACCCCGATATGCTGCAGAAAGTTTGGCAGGAGATTGAATATCAGCTTGATGTCTGTCGTGTAACAAAAGGTGCTCACATAGAACACCTGTGATGTGTTTTTTTTTAAAAAGTACACTAAACTAAACTTTGAGAGTTTACCTTTCACACAGTATATCTCACAATATTATATGTTCATTATATTTCACATAATAAATTTTTGAAAACCTGCATAACATTCTGACTTACCCTGTATATTGTGCCACAGTGATGTAATGAGGAGTTTTGCAATACGAGTGCATTTTGTTTGTGATACGGGGCGAAGCCGAGTTCCCATTGAATGAGGTGACTTTTTTATTCCCCATTTCATTAACTTCTACTATTTTTTATTCTGGAACGGTTGCTTTCAACATCGATTACTGAGTGTCCGTCTGGTCTCCAATAATGAATCGGTGGTCAAATCTAAAAAAAATTACAGCTATTTCGAACTTTTTGTTTCTGGACCGATTGCTTTCAACATCGATATTTATGGGTCCGCGTGGTCTCCCATCAGAACGTGAGGGTGATTGATTGCTTTCAAAATTGTCCGCGTGGTCTCCGATATCGAATTTGTGGCCAAAATTAAAAAAATCGCTGCTGTTTTAAACTTTTTTGTTTTCGGTCTGATTGCTTCCAAAATCAATATCTAAGGGTCCGTGTAGTCTCCGATCGAATCTGTAGTCAAAACTAAAAAATGGCTGCCATTTTGAAATTTTTGTATCCGGAACGGTTGCTTTCAACATCAATATCTATGGGTCCGCGTGATTCCCTTTCACAAATCTGCGATCAAAACTGAAAAAAGTGGTTGCCATTTTGAACTTTTTTGTTGCTGAGCCTAAACTACTAAAATAAAGTCTGTTTTGTTTAGATATAATTTTTTATTAATATTTGGTACATATTACAAAAAAAAACAAGTCTGTTTACATTATTACAACAAGAATTAATACTTTATTCAGATTCATATGCATATAGATGTACTAGCGACCGCCCGAAGCTTCGCTTGCGTAGACTACAAATTCCTGTTTTAGGTAGTATTAACATTCGAAATGGTTTATACGTACTTTTTACTGAAACTAATATTGGGTACACCCTTTCAAACTTTCAATCTTCATTCTCCCCACTCCTTTAAGAAAACCGATATTCCGATACTTTTCACCTCCCGTTTCCCACCCTTAAAATGTGGAAATCCAAAAACCCTGAAACACGTCATTATTTATTTATGTTGAAATTTTTATGTTTATAACCTTAAAGAACAAAGACTCTCATACGAAGCCCCTCCACCCCTATCCTTGAATTTGAAATTTCCAAATATTCCTTTCTTAAAAAAATTAATACTCACACTGATACAAAATACAAAATTATACAAAATACTTACATTGACTTAAATTGATACAAAACTTATATTGATACAAAATGAATACTCACTGATCTCAGTTGATAGATCAGTGAGGACAAACGACAGACAGACACAAAAAGTACCTAGTTCATGTGACTCTTGACAACCTTCTTTCACGTCTACAAAGTTTCATTAAAATCTGTTCAGCCGTTTTGGAGATTAGCTCGAATAGACACATAGACGTACCTACAGATAGACATACAATAAGTAGTGTATGTCACTTTTGACTACTTTTTTTCCATGTTTGTGAAGTTTCATCAAAATTTGTTTAGCCGTTTTGGAGATTTGGTCGAATAGACAGACAGATAGTATAATTTTATACATATAGCCTATAGCCTTCCTCGATAAATAGACTATCCAACACAAAAATATTTTTTCAATTCGAACCAGTAGTTCCTGAGATTAGCGCGTTCAAACAAACAAACAAACAAACTCTTCAGCTTTATAATATTAGTATAGATACGTCATTATTTATTTCTAAACAAAATAAACATAAACAGCAGACATTATCAAAAAATTCAATATTCATAAAAACAGTGATCTTCTCGGTCCAGCTGTCTTTTGTTTGGCTATTAATTCAGCCATCCACAGTGCAAATTCAAAATTAAATATTTAGTATCTCGAGGATGGGACTTTAGGTGGAGATTTCCAGATTGTTCTGTCAGACTTGTTTAATGTTGAAAACAAATTCAGTATGTCGGTTTGTATGTATCATCGGTTTGGTATTAAAGTCACATAAATATGAATTGTATATTTCCGATGTTCAGTTTTAAATACAAATATTTCGCGGCTAAATAAAAACATTAAAAGTTATATAATTTATTCGAAGGTAGTAATTAGAACTAAGAAAATTTCGTTGTGTCGTTTTAGATTTCTCGTTTGTACTCTCGTAATGAAGTAGCTATCGTCATATTAATTTCTCGTGTTGTCGTATATTTAATGATGTACTAGGTACTACCTGTCGAGTTTTTAACCGATGACTTTGTTGCTAAATAACTGTCGGAATCATTGTCGTTACGTAATTAAAAACCGAAAATTTGGAATTGTGTTGCGAATGAGGGTGTGACTCGATAAAGGCGGATTTCATACTTCGCAAAATATCGCTGGTTAAGGTGCATGAAAGGGTAAAGGTATTTCAAAAATTAGTTGACGGACCAACCGATGCTGAAGCCTAGCCATGACATCGAAGCCAACCTAATAGACTACAAGCCCGTGGAAAAAATTAACATGTGAAATGAACCACCGTGAATAACGCTTAGAAGGCTGTTACTATATCAGAAAATAACTCTGAGCACTATGGCGTCATTTCTGAGCGGTACAGGTGAGTACGTGAGTGAATGGAAT
The DNA here is from genome assembly GCA_949709985.1 of Luffia ferchaultella. NCBI lineage: Eukaryota > Metazoa > Arthropoda > Insecta > Lepidoptera > Psychidae > Luffia > Luffia ferchaultella. The sequence continues at coordinate 21,593,160 of OX453241.1, read as the reverse complement.
TTCTCAGGTACGAATGAGGAATTACGACTAATTATTAATGTATGACTAATTATTAATGTACGGCTTGATATAGTAACAGTCTTCTAAGCGTTATTCACGTTGGTTAATTTCACAGGTAAATTTTTTCCAAGGGCTTGTAGTCTATAAGGAGAAATCTGCAAAAGCGGTGAGTTCATACTTTCATTCAGTAACTCAAAAAATCGAAGAATCCAATTCCTCGAACAGTTTATCTTTGTCGAGTAGGTATACAGTCCACATCCCCTTTTCTTAAATTAACCCTAACCCATTTTATCGATCATAAATAACTAACCTAACATCAGATAAAATTAATTCATGCTAGGCCTTGCATATCAAGGCCAACCTTACATATCTTACAATGTTTTAATAAAATCACTCTGAACATCAAACTTCCGTCTAGAGAAAACCTGACTCTCCTATAAGGTCACCCATTTTTGATGAAGCGTCCCCCCGCCCTCTTTTGACTAACTTGCTTTTAAAATTTAACGATCATTCGGGCCGTTTTCTGACAACATTTACAAACATAGGTGAAACTCACCTCTATAACAATGAAAAAACATTACGGCTTAGGTATATGCTCTGCTACCCGTGCGAAGCCGGGGCGGGTCGCTAGTATTAATTATAGGCGGACTTTATGATGTGGTCAATGTGTGGTCATGATGTGGTCCATTGTCCCTATAGGCCAATAGAGTCCGCGCCACCACACGCCACCAGAGAAGTCCCTTAAGTAGACGTGGTGCCACAGAACACTTGCGGCGTTGTCCACGCGTTGCACAAACTCTTTAACTTCGAGAATTATTTCTCGGGTCGCACTTGGTAGGGCTTTAGGTATCTTATACTACTTTTTAAACGTTATGGACAATTAAATTAGATATTCAGCGAAATTCTCATACGCCCAAACCGACCACTTCAAAAGTTATTTTTTTGGCGTGGAACTTCTTTGATGGCGCCGACTCTAGTTACTTCTTAAATTGTTTCCATAAAAGGAGCAGACACGATACTTTGGATTATTCAATTGGCGACTTGCGTTTTGGCCCGGAATAGCAAGAGCCCAAAAAGGGACGATTTCTAATACGTTTTTTGGGTGCTTGCGTTTCGAGCATTTTGAAATGCCAATGTCATTGTAGATGTTACAGAATGGCTTTTATAGAAGGTATGATAAAATACTAGCCATATTAAAGAAAAAAAAAATGTAAAATAGTAAATAGTTATTTCAGGAGGACCGTCGACATTTTTTTTTTAATTGCTTTTTTATTGCTTTTTTTTCTTGTAACAAAATTGTGTGAATACTTTCTATTGCTTTTATGTTTTTATGTGTAAAAACATAGCTAATACTACAAATATAACACAATTCCGACGGTAAAATTGTTTATAGTTTTTTTTTTTTTGCGAATTTCGCCTATTTTGTCACCTAATTTTTTTTTTTTTTAATAATCTGTGGCGTAATTGTTTCTGGGCCAAACGATGTGAAATATAGATAACTTTTTAGCAAATTTAATCTAGTTTTCAGCAATCTATAACACTCAATAACGTTTCATACATTAAAATTCAGAAAATAGGTTATGAAGCACGCCCGCCGCTCCTTTGGGGCCCCACACGAAAATCGCTTGCTATTTCGCGGAAGTTCGCGGTTTCGCCTTGCTATATATGTATGTATATATATGGCCATACTGTAACCAGGTAATAGAATAGAGCCAGGCATGAGCCAGGTATAGTTAAGTTGAACGCTGCACCACTGGCAATTTCATTGAGGGGCTGAAGATAAAGTAAAATGAAACCATTAGTTTAGGACATTTCATTTATTTCGATGACAACGAAGAAATATGATCAGTGAAGAATGAAGACGTGTCTCATGGAATATATGATCCGATAAAATGATCATATCACACATCACATTACAAATTGATTTAATAAATTATTAAAATCATTTCAATCTCTTACAACAATGCTAAACTTATCGAAATGCCAACAATTTATTACTTTATAAACTTCATAAGATTAACATAACCAGTATAGGTAGGTATAACAGAAGGAAATAATCTCTAATTTTTAATTACAAATACTATAAATATAATATTACGCTAAATATTTTGCTTGAATCAATAAGAAAATATTTATTTATTATTTAAAAATAAGGATTGTCAAGACGCTCCAAATTTTATTCAGATTTAAATTATGCACCTCTGTTCTACCGCTAACATAATTATATTAGAACATTATTACAACTATTAAAAATATAATCCTGGAGCGTAACTTGACATGTGTCTTTTGAAAGAAATTTTAAATAGGTAAATGGCAAGAGTATATAAAATTAGTCTTAATAAATAGGAAAAATTCGCCTAGAAAATCTGGGAATATATTTTCTCCTTTCTTGAATTTATTATAAAGTAAATAGTATTATTAGTTTAAAATTGTGTGACGACCTACCTACGTTTAAATTCGTTAAAAATATTAAAAAAAAAATATTCAATACGTTGGCACTTCGCGCTCGCCGAGAGGAGGTGAGCGCCAGAGACAGCGCTATACGGATAAAAGAGAAGGCATCTCCTCCTTCTCTTTTACCCGCATAGCGCTGTCTCGGCGCTCGCCTCTGCTCGGCGAACATGAAGTGTTGCATTAATATAATTGACAATACATATACTTACAAAGATTGTCGGCGTGCCATTCGTGATAGTTTAATAACAGCAAATATCTCATAAACAGTTCATTTTAAATACACGACAAATAAATAGATAAAATTTTAAACGTATTAAAAATCACACATTCACATATTAATGTAAATAACAATATGTTTATAAAGATTGCAAAATTACCAGTGTATCCAATCATTAGAATCTCCGGACAGACAGACGTAAAAATCGACCGGAATAGGTTCGCACTCACTGTTCACACATGATACACTGGGGTACATAAGAATATTATATGTTTGGAAATTAAAAATTTATGTAGTTTTTACTTATAAGTCAATAAGTGATAGGTCAAAGCAGTCCAACATGAGACAAATGTCCAGATTACGAACATAATTTCGTCGGAGTTTAAATTGTTCAGCGAATGGAATTTGCATCCTGACTGGAACCATTGGAACACATGTCCTTCATCTGGGAATTAGAATTAGGCACGAATCACTTCGCACAGTGTTTCCGGTGGGTATGCTTTTGAAATTAATCTAGCAATTAACAATTTAAAAATTCTCAGCAGTTAAAAAAAGGCGAGTAACAGAAGAAAAATCTACATTTATAAAAAACGTCATAAAAATCGAGATTTTCTTTCTTCAGTTTACTTCTGCTCTCCTCTGTTACTTATGTTTACTTAATCAATTAGGCGTTTTTTTTCCTACCTTAAAATTCTTCCGTTTCCACAAAAGCTAATGGGTCTTATACCACAGCTTGTGCGTTTAATATATGACAAAATATTGGCTAGTAATTTAACATCATTCGAAAAATTTACTAGTCGAAATTTTAAGTATTTACCTATTTGTTGTAATTAAATAATTATTACGACAAAGATCACGACCTCGGTGCGTTCGGTTTTTAAAGATTCATAATCACATAAGAAATTTAATACTACTAAGAATTTTTTCGTTTGGAAAGTTAATTATCATTTATCAAATATGCAAATATGTAAGCGGTAGAAGTGAGGTGTTACGTCACGCTGCACTTCATAGATTTCTAGGACATCTTGTCACAGTAAGACATACTAGCAAATCGAAGCCCTTAACGACTACAGACAAAGCGAATTTGAATTGGACCTTCGAAATCTAACTAACTTGTATCAAAAAGAACGGACACATGGCCGTTTTAATAATAATCACCGGTGTGACACCGGTCTCGGTCTTGGCAATCGTTGAAATTTTTAGTTATACAAAATATGTACAAAAATGTAAACGGTGCAGTCCTGAGCGGGTGAGAGGCGCGGACGAGGGCGCGCCGCCGCTCGCCGCTACGTGAGCAGCTTGAAAAACATTATGCCCAACGAGATGTTGATGAACAGCACAAGTAAGACGAGCTGCTGCCGGGAGAACCAATCCTGCGGACATATTGAGAACAGTTTATTTTTAAGAAGGCGTTTATTATAAGTAGCGTGTGTAAACACATATGAAAGCGTTCGCATACGAGGAGACTTACCTTGACCTGCGGACTGACTAAATAGAGGAGTGGGTTGGCGCGTAGTTTCTCCGACTCCTCGTGCATGCGACGCACCTCTTCGCGGCGTGCCGAGCCCAGAGCCGAGACCTCCTCGCGCGACATGGCACTGCCGTCAGATGCGCGCGGCATACCCGCCACATCCGGTAGCGACTTTTTTCTTTGTAGCGGCGTTTGCGCGCTCAGTATTTGCTGTGGAAGAAGAAAAAGACATGTTTAACTTTCTCAATCTATACTTATTAATATTATAAAGCTGAAGAGTTTGTTTGTTTGTTTAAACGCGCAAATCTCAAGAACTGCTGGTTAAAATTGAAAAATTATTGTTGTGTTAGATAGTCCATTTATCGAGGAAGGTTATAGACTATACTACATCACGCTACGACCAATAGGAGTGGAGCATCAATGAAAAATGTTGCAAAAAAGGGGAAAAATTATTCCTTTTGAGAGCTTCCGTCGCGCGCGCTGCGTAAACAGTTGATGTTAAGCAAAAATCATGTATTACGGAATTGTTCCCCTTTAAAAGTTCTAACCAAAAGTCTGCAACAGCATATGTGTATCTTTTAAGGTTAACTCACTACAACCTTTTTTATGACAATCAAATTTGTTCTAATATAATGTACTATTTGCAAAGATGTTTTTTAAACGTGATATTAATCCTTATCAAATTAAATACGTTAGTTGTCTTAAGCATTTCATGCATATTATAATTGCCCTGTACACCATGCAATTTAAATTAATATCTTAGCAGTTTTTATCGAAATATGAAAACTATAGCGGGAGAAAATAAATTCGCTGTCTGCCTCTGTTCGTTAACTTTTTACTTCCAAACCACGCAATAGACTTTGATACGGTTTTCAGTAATATCTTATTTTCTTATTATCTTATAATCTATTAATCTATATAATAGAAATACTTATAAAGCTGAAGAGTTTGTTTGTTTGTTTGAATGCGCTAATCTCTGAAACTACCTGTCGGATTTGAAAAATTCTTTTTGCCTTTGATAGCCTGAATCTAGCGGAGGGTTATAGGCTATGTATATGAAAACGAACTGTCTGTCTATTCGAGCAAATCGGCTTCGGCCAAAACGGCTAAAACGATTTTGATGAAACTTTACACCTATGGAAAGGATGTAGTCAAAAGTGACATACAGAACTTTTTGTATGTCTGTCTGTACGTCCATCTGTCTAAACAGATTTTAATGAAACATTACAAGTATGAAAATAATGTCGTCAAAACTAACAAATGTTACTTTTTGTCCGTCTGTCTGTCTGTACGTGTATCTGTTTATTTGAGATAATCTCCAAAATGGCTAAACAGATATTAAGGAAACTTTGCAGACGGGAAAGAAGGTTATCAAGAGATTTGACATTAGCTACTTTTCGTCCGTCTGTTTGTCTGTACGTCTATGTGTCTATTCAATTAAATTTTATCTATTCGAGCTAATTTCCAAAACGGCCGAACATATTTTAATGAAACTTTGCAGACGTGAAAGAAGGTTATCAAGAGTATCATAAGCTACTTTTTGTGTTTGTCTGTCTATCGGTCTGTCGTTTGTCCACACTGAACTATCAACGAACTATCAACAGCCTAAACTACTAAGTCTAGGAAGCTTAAATTTGGAACATAGGTTTATTTTATCACGTGAACATAAAGTTAAGAAAGCCTTTTTTAGAAATTTCAAACTTAAGGATGGGAATGAAGGGACTTAAATAATGACGTGTTTCAGGGTTTTTAGATTTCCACCTTTTAAGGGTGGGAAACGGGAGATGAAAAATTGTATCGGTTTTTTTTAAAGGGTGGAAGGGGAATGAAGATTGAAAGTTTGAATGGGTGTAACCAAAATTGGTTCCAGCAAAAAGTACGTATAAACCATCACGAACGTTAATAGTACCTATAACAGGAATTTGTAGTCTACGCAAGCGAAGCTACGGGCGGTCGCTAGTTAACAATAAAATGTTGTCTCGGTATACGAATTCACCGGCGTTGTCCGTTTGTTGGTATGTGACTTCGGAGCTAAATTAAGCGTTCTTTATTAATAACAATTAAAATTAATATATACCTACTACAACGTCAACGTTACAAAAGCTTGAACTGACCGATTGGTCTAGTGGTCGGAGACACAGACTACAGACCCAAAGTTCAATCGATCTCCGCCCGGGGCAGAATTATTTGTGTGTATCAACAATGTCTATTTGCTTCGTGTCCGAGTGTAAAGCACCGAACTTTGAACGTAGCAGACTAGAAGCAGACGCTTGCTAAACTCAACTACTCGAAACCGACAAATGTCAACATTGTTTACTTTATTTTTTTTCTGTATCTACCTTTCATTCAATAGTAACTAGTTGTGACGGGTAATACACAGAAACCTAGACACAACACAAACATCTAGTTAACCCAATTGCATGGGCCATACAAGCGTCCCTCGTCCGCTCGTCTCCCTACCTCCTATGGCTTAAATGTGATAGCTTTGGTTCACTAATTAAACGGCCAACGTCACTCCTCTATTGAAATAATTCCAACCTCGGTAGCGTAAAGCATGTGTAAATTATCTAAATATGAATATAATATTAATAAATATATATTCAAATATGTATATCAACAGGCTCTGCTCGATTGGCGACTAGATGACAGTGTGGGAGACGTCCCAAATAGGTATTATTATCATTATTATAATGAAATGTATATATACACACGATCAGTTTAATGTTGCAAAACTTCGCCTGTCTCATTTGAAATGAAAGTATACAGAAATAGGTATTTCGACAATTATTGTATGTGCATGACTGACAAGGGATAGTACAGTGAGTATTTATATAGTTAGTTGTTATAGTTTATACATTAAGCATAAAGTACAAAGAGAGGATTCCACAGAATAGTAATTTCTAATTTTAAATGGGAGAACAAGAGCAGAAGTTAGGTCATCACATACTTGATGATGATTATATTATGTCGATATACCGGATGTTCGGTTGAATAGTCCAAATTTCGGAAGCATGTAGAGCTTACCGAACTAAAAAAAAGTTGCATGTGAGCAGATGGCGCAAACTAATGGTACCGGGAAAAACATGTTTAAAGTTCAAATACGTTCAGTCGAACACGTTAGTCTAAACTTATAGAGCGTGTAAAGTTTGCCGAACTAAACAAAAAGTTTGTGACAAAATGAGAGAGAGAGAGTATAAGTGAGAAAATTACGCAAATTAACGTGTACCGCGAAAAACATGCTTAAAGTTTTGTTTTTTATAATTTTCTTTTTTATTTTTGATCGGTCAGTAAGCTCTATACGCTCTAAGTTTTAACTACGTTCACACGAACACCAGGTACATAGGTTTCTATTTTTAGATGACTTATTTATAACACTATGACAATTAAATAATTCTTTATTTTTAGTATTTTTCTGCATTTATCGTTTGCGTCACAATAAAGTGGCGCTCATAGAAATAGGTTGCACTATTGTTATCTTCATAATGTGTGGCAGTCTGGACGCTATAGTCTGTGAGAGGTTCCTCATTATACGTAGGGCATACTTAAAGTTTCAGGAACTGGCCACTTACAATAGAAAAAATAGAAAATTATTTATGAAATTTGATAATGGAACTCTCTGGGAACACGTTACTTTTTAATTTGCGAGATAGGTAGTCATTTGTTTCTTGATTGTGGCGTCCGTTTGAAAATTGTGTGTCGGAATTACAATGAACTTAACTAGAGAAAATTTTCGCACTATGATTTTTTATGATTTTCGTTACGGCTTATGTCAGTTAGAGAGCTGCTAGAGACTTCAATCGGCATTTGATAATAAAGCTCCATCTCGTACCTCTCTGTATACGTGGTTCAGTGATTTTGGACATGGACGTAATTATGTGGTAATTATCTCCATGACGATGCACGTGAAGGTCGACCAGCGAATGCAGTTACCAAATTTAATATTGATAACGTACATCAATTAGTTGAAACTGATAAAAAAATTGTATGTCAGCAAATTCGTAATGTATTAGACATTGGAATGAGTCAAGTGCAAAAGATTTTACATGTACATCTGAAGGTACGAAAGCTTTACACTCGATGATACCGCATGATTTGACGGAAGACCAGAAACGACGACGCTTGTAGAGTGGTGTCGCAAAATGATAGCAAGGTTTAATAGAGGGCAGTCTTTGGATGTCTATAATATCGTGACAGGTGACGAAACTTGGGTGTACTGCTTTGAACTGGAAAGAAAAAGTCAATCGGCAGAATTGGTCATTCTTTTTGAAGATTTGCCAACGAAAGTTAAGAAAAGTCGAACCGTTGGCAAGAACATAGTTGCTTCTTTTTTCGGCAAGTCAAGACCATTACACAACAGTGTCACTTGAAGACCCTTTAGTCTTTAGGTCTGGTAGGCAAGTTGGTGGTCAGGTCTGGCTTTGGTATGGCAACAGTAACTGCAGATTAATATGTCAACACTTGCTTGCATAGAATCTTAGAAAAAGTTCGGGAAAAGCGTCCTCGACGCAAAGTCGTCCTTCACCACGATAATGTGTCCTCACATAGGTACCGCTAAGGTAACAAAAGCGTATTTGAAGGGTTCAAATGTAAAACTGATGATGCATTCGCCATACAGTCTAGACCTCGCACCATACGACTTCTTTTTGTTCCCAAAAATTAAAGATAAACTTAGAGGTATAGGTTTTACGAGCCCTGAATCGGCGGCGAGTGCATTCCATAAAGCTATTAAAGAGGTCCCTAAAGCAATTCGTCCAACTGCTTCTTACAATGGTTCCACCGAATGCAAAAATGTGTCAATTATGGCGGCATATACTTTGTATAACAATAAATGTATCGGACTTACTTATAGGAATCCAGAAAGTTTCAGTATGGCCCACATAGTAGTAATTTTGCATTTATTTGGCCAAAATCGAAATTAGGTACTTTAACCTTTTTGGAGATTTTCTTTCTCGATTCGAAAATTTTCCTTTTCATAATAAAAAACATATACCTAGTAGGACTGTAACATTGTATAGAGCTTGATATATTTTCGAAAGTATGCAACTAAAGATTGTTAAAAAAAAAATCGTGAATAGTAAATGTCCAGTAACTGAACGACAAATGGGAATAAACAAATTAGGACACAAAAAATATAGATATCTCATGGATGCCTCAAATATTTTGTGGAATATAGCTTTTTAATAACGTATAGTTCCAATCAAACTTTATGGCGGATCGGAATACAACGCTTTGAGCATGCTTGCGCAGGTTCAGTCATATGCCCCTCGCTCCACTGTGTCCCGTTACACCTAAAACTGGTTACTGCGACGTGACTTGTGCCTATGTTCACATCCGCCATAAAGGTTGATTGGAACTTACCTACCTACCTACTCTTGTATATGGGATCGTTTTAGGCTTGGCTAATGCCAATCATACGCATAAAATAATTAAGATATGTACCTAAATAATACAATAATTTGTATCATTACTGTAGTGTACTATTATTATTGAAATTATTTATTTATTGGTAAATGTTATGTACTTGGCTACATTTTTTGAAATAAACGAATATTAATCTATAAATTAATAGTTTAATTACGAATTTATTTAATACTGATTCGTTTAATTATGTTATTAATATTTTACAGTTTCAAATTGACCATTTGTTTTTAGTGCATACACCCTTGTCCACACTAGTAATGTAGTCAAGGGTTTACAGGCGATCTACCATTACAAGCACAAAGAGTAGGTTTTTCAAAAATAACATCTTGCAAGTATGCTTTTCGCTCGCAGTGTGAGCAACGCAAATAAGTGACGGAGTCAAAGCGAAGTAGGTACCTCAGCAGGGGGTACGTTGATCCAGCTCTCGGAGGCGCGTCGCGCCAAGATCGCTGGCGAACACAACAAATCCTCGTCCTCCTCGTCATCATATTGGTACCACATTTTTTTTGTTAAGAACGTTCCGATAAATTATATCATAGCACCCGCTGCGTTTCAATCGAGGTTGGCATCGGCCCGCTCCTGACCTATGATTTCCGAATCATTTCGTGGGAACGAGATTTGTTTCTAAAACCTGGGCGCTGAAACTATGCCTCGGCATCGATTAATGGATCTCTTGCACAATCACAGTTTATAAGCTGCACGACATTAGTTCGCGAAAAAAAAATATCAGTTAAATTTAGCGGGGAGATGATGCACGGAAAGCGACTGAGAGCGACTGTCCCGATATAGAACTAGCGCGAGCTGTGTCAGCCGGTGACGGGCAGGCAATTCACGGGTCGTGGGCGCCCATACCGGCTGCCGCCGCCGCGCCACCTCCCCGCCCGCTATTTTGTACATAGTGTGTTACTAGCTTTTTTCCACGAACTCGGAAATCAGGCACATTTTGTGGCGGATAGATGTAATTTAAGACGATATAGGTACCCATACTTCAGAAAAACGTCCTATAAAGCCGTAATCGTCGTGAAGTAGATGTAGTCATAGCCATATTTGCTCAAATTGACCAATAACATTCATTAATTATTGAATATCGTCGGTACGAGTATCACAAAGTTCTCGTGCGAGCGTGTCAGCTAATACGCGATTGAAGCGTTACATTGCCATTACACGAATAAAAACATTCTTTGGTTGTGTGCCATCAGTATTTTTCTCTTGGCACATATTGACAACCAGAAATTTCACGTTATTAATTTTATTTTATTTAAGAAATATAACTTTAAAGTCGAAATTGTAAAAAAATTGTTGCGCTCGACAAGTAATTTAGTATTATATTGATTAAAGCAAAAATAAGAATGCCTCGTGGTCTTTATATTGGTATCAATTTAGAAAACTATATTTGAAGTTAATATAAGTTAAACTTATATATTTGATAATCTTATTGATAGTCTAATTTCAAGTCTAGGACTTTTATTAAATTTTTTTACTTAGCAATTTCGTAAAAACTTTCAGATGACAGGCTATTTGTATACATTATGGACAATAGATGTGTTTTGCAAAACTAATTAGCCATGGTGCACTCATTATGTTCATGTATTCGAGAAATATTATATTTAGCAACGATTAACTGGTAAAGACACGTCAGAAACGGCTAGAGACACGAATATACCTATAAAACATTCTTAAGTTAAATACTAAGTGGTAGAAAATCCCCAAGGCTATCAAAGAAAACTGTTTTTTATACGAACCTAAGGATTTGAAATAAGTATAGAAGGTTAAATAGTACATGGTAGTAAATGGTAAAGACACATTAAAACTGGTAAGGACAAGAAAAAGACAAAAAACAAAAAGGACAACACTTTTTAACTAAGTTTGTATAACACTTGCTGCGTCGATATAACAAACAACACACCTCCATTGACGGGCATAGGCATTACTCCGAGCACAATGGAAGACTTGCGCGTCTATCGCGGGCGGGGGACTCGTTAGAGTGAATGAGACATCTATACATAGACTATTTTCTTTAAAAAGACGGTAAAGACAAGTTTCTGTCTTCAAACATGTACCTCCCTATATAACGTGCGCTTATTTAAAATTTGTTTGTTTGATCTTACTTAATAACTAGTACAGAGTATCAGGTATGAGGAAATGTTAATTTGATAGAGATTTTTATACGTGCTGTTATATTGTCTGACTTTCGAAATAAAATAACGTGGTCGCACCCACCGGATACCATGAAAACGTATGATTTAATGGTAGGTATATGTCATTTATAAATTACGTATTTTAAAACGATTATCTTAGAATTATTTAAAAAAACAGTTATATACACATCTTCCAATAAAGAAATAAAATTTCCAGTGCATACTTTTCAAATAATATCAGTGCAACCCTGTTTTGTGTAGGTCGTAGAAATACCTTGCCACTGGCAATTTTGAATTTTTCCGATCCGCGAGTGTGTACAGCCGGTGGCCTTTGACATCGGTGGCGCGTATTGTACCTACCGAGCAAATGCGAGGGCTAACGCAACGTGAAAAAAAAAACAATAAAACAGCGAATTTTCACAAAAATTCGATGGCGTGGACCTGAACTGCACCTACGGGAGTTTCATTTCAAAAATTGACGTGTAACGTTAATTTTGAAAACGAAATCGAAGATTGTTAGTTTCGTTTCAGCGACTGAGATTTCTTGAACTAATTTAGGTACTGTAAGCCAAATAAAAATAATTAAACTGTTCAAAAAATTCTTATTTTTCTTCATTTTTATTTTTAACCAACTTTCCTTACAGTAGTTGAAAGAAAAGCAGATTGTACACCTCGCAAAGCAGATTGTACACCTCGCATTAAGTATATATATTTATATTGCCCTCTTGCTCAGTGCAGCACTAAAATACCTTTTGCTCAGTGCAATAATCTACTATTATTTGACGTTAGGATAGTTCCATCGTTTGTTGTAATTTATCGGGGTTTTTGGACGCTGACCTTATTAAAAGAATAATTAATAGCTAACATTAAATATTAAAGGCAGTTTTGTAATGAAAAAAATAAAATAAAAATCACGTCCCTATAGTTCTTCAAGCCGTTTTTAGAGGATTCGATTCAATAGTCGTTTTTGTGAAAAATAGTAAACAATTCATCTTTTGATTCGTCATTTTGACTGACTTTCTGGCAAAGAATTATAAGTAAAGACAGGAACTGAAGCGATGCCTAAATATATCCCTATTCACGAAATTTGTAATACTCTTTCCATCCAAGAACATATTTTCAGTTCACACACAAACCGGCTGTGACGTTATGTCATTCTTGGCAACTATCACCAAACGAGCTGCTTGGAAGTCTTCGAATACCACTTCAAGCTCTTTAACAACTTTGGTTCACACCTTTAACACAGACATGCAAGAAAAACGCAAAAGTTTTCATTGTGAAACTACACAAGGTGAAAGGAAATGACGTGCGCGATTATTAGCGCGATTAGTCTTTCTGGAATTTCAAAGAAACCGGAGGCCTAACCGCCCACTATAGTAACGCAGCATACCTGCATATTTAAAGAGCTCACCTGCAGACTGTTATTTGGGAAAATGCCCATATTGCCAAAAATACTCTTGACCCAACCCAATTCGAATGGGAAAAAGATGCTACAAATACCTTATCCCTCATAACCGATTTGAATTAGGCACCAAAAGGCTCAGTGGTATCAATTGACTTGGTTGGCTCAGTACCAAAGAGTTTGTTGTAAGTGTAAACTTGGAAAGTGTACAACGAACCAATGTAAGTGCCGTACTACTGGGTGGATTGTACAATTAATTAATAAATTTATGAGATTCTTTTATTTTTTAATATTCCTGGTAATTTTTTTTCTCACGCTATCTAGAGGATATCCCAAGTGATTAGAAAAATATTTTATAAAAATTAATTTCGTCGTTTTTAGGGTTTCGTTACCAAATGGCAAAAAAAGAACCCTTATAGTTTCGCCATGCCCGTCCGTCCGTCTGTCCGTCTGTCTGTGTTTTCTCGAAAACTATTATCAATATATAGATGAAATTTGGAAGGTAAGTGTAATCTATGACCTGCTACACAATGACGTAGTGAAACAAAAGATTTTTTTTTTTAATTTGTCGCCATGCATGTAACTAAAGTACGAAAAAAAATCGTCGTATATTAATACGAGAGGTACCAAACGATAGGTCTTAAAAAATACTATCCAGGTTTCAAACAATTTTTTTTTTATTTAAGTCAACTGTTGTTGAGATATGCACTCCTAAAGTCCTAATTTTTGATAGAGTCATGTGTCTCCCCCCTCTACCAGCTAAACCGTTGTTTTTGGATATGTGGAAAACATTTATGACAGGAGAACATATAACGCAGTTAAAAGGAAAACTATCACAGCTAACTAGAATATATTATTTAACGAGTAATAGATTAATTTATAAAATGTACTTTTATATGTAAAAATTTTGTGAAAATTTCATAGAAAATGACAGATAGTGTTTAGCCAATAAGCAAAAACTAGATGCATTTTATCTTTGTGATGTAATTGTAAAAGATGATTAAAAAATGCTGAAAACTACATTGTACTACTAGGTACTATAAATATACGCTTTCCTTTGCAGAGCTTCATCTCTTCATAATCGATACTTAAAGTCAATTATTCACTGTAATAAAATAAGTAATAAAAATTGTCTCTAGCTATCAGTGCACTCATGTTATGACTTTTCGGATTAGCCAGAGAGAATCGAGCGCCTTCTAAATAACTAACGAAATAAAAATGAAATATATTTATACAATAATTCTTAAATTACATAATAATAACGATTAATGGTAAAGTTCGAGCAACGTCGCGCTCGTTTTTTTTTTATATTGTATGGTGGTACGGAACTCTCCGTCTGCGAGTCCGACTCGCACTTGTTAATCTATGGTAATGCCAAGTTAATTCGAAACAGCATTTTTTCGATGTTTAAGAAATTTTTTAACCATGCAGTGCTAATATGCTAACATAGTAAATATTTGTAATCTATACTAAAGGTGCACTTTTATTAATTTTGGTACACCACTTGGTATGTTTCTTTTTTTTTAAATTCATTTGGCGGCCATCCAGAATTTAAGAAAAGGGAGTACATTTCAAAGGCCTGATACCAATTTTCAGATTCAACGATGACCAAAACCCTGAAATAGGTCTCTTATCAACTTGTACATCTTTTATTTCTCACAATCACAATTCCGAATTTCTATCTTTGTCTATTATGGAGATCAACACTGGTTTCGTTTTGCGAAACCATGCGTCGATTTAGGTAACTACCAGGCAAAAATTGATATAGCAGAAAACGCCATAAATTAAGAAGAAGAAAAAGAAGGTAATTACCACAATTGAGAAAAATAGTCCTAAATTTATTAAAATTAATTAAAGCAAATTGTCACACGACCGTTAGTGAGTTTTATTTTTTTCATATAATTAAAAATTACTGTAAAGTACTACATAGGGCATTGAGATGGACTTTTATTTAGAATATTAGATAGTGATTGGAAAAAGTTCTCAAAAAGTGACGGGTTGGTAACGAAAAGTGCGAGTTTACACTTTTTAAAATGAATATTTTTTATTAGTCGATTCGCACGACGAAAATTTTACTGTGTGCTTATCGACCATTTCAGAAATATAAATTAGGCAATTCGCATGCGTAGTATTTTATAAAAGAAAAGATTAAAACATTTGTGCATACAAGGCGATAAAATAAAATTAAAATGTTTATTTAAACGGTGTAATCAGCGTATTACCAAAAAAATTAAATTGTAACTAAAATCTGATTCACACTAGAGATAGTTAGCCGATAGCTGCGGTTCTTTGATATCCGACATCTTGCGATATTTTTTCATTATTCGTCGAGTAGTGAATAATAAATGATTATTACTTGATAATAAGTCAGAGAAAATTAAATCTATTTAAATCTAAATTAAATAGTTAATTAATTTAAATTAAATAGTTAATTAATTTAAATTAATTATTAATTAATTTATAATTAAATTAATTAAAACAAACGGTAAACATGCTAAATTAATATTTAAATAAAAACTTTAAAACTATACCTAATTAAAAAGCTTAGTTCACATACTCTATTTAAATAGTATTCTGTTTCATCAATAAAAGTATGTAGAAAATAGCAATCATATTAGACAAAAATAAAACATTGATTTGGTAAGTCATAGTGGTAGATATATAATTTTAGAATAGGACGTTACGCTTCTTTGATATGTTCAGTAATAATAGAGTATCTACATTAGAATGTACGTAAAGGTCAAAAGTTTGGAAAACAAAAAAATATTCTTTTTTTATCATTTAGTTAGAAATTATCATTTATCTTAACAATTAAGGTTGATTAACAATAAATCAGTCATATATTGTCAAGTGTGTTATCAATTTATTAACACTTATTGAAATACTGAAAATTCGGTGGGTTTCCAAACAGCTGGAGGCATAAAAGTACGAATTTACTAGAAACTTTTTTCTGCGCTTCCCGTCTAACCACTCTTACTCTAGCTAGCTGGTGTAACCGTTTGGCGAGAGGGCGAGTTTCAGTCCGGTTTCAGTCCGCGAGGTCTCCGCGCGCCAGCCTTCACGCCGCGGCCCGCGAAATCGCGTTTGACCGTTTCGATACTGTCTCTAACTCTGTTAAACTCTATTTCTATAAAACTCTATTAAAACCAAACGCTGCTGTCAAATTTATTTACTCTATGGCTGGAAGCTTGTATTTTTATTTTTTTATCATTTGTTTATTGAGAAATTACCAACTTGCATACGTTATACGTAATCAAGAAAGTCTTACTTCCCTCACAAAAATAAATAAAAGAATGTATTTCACATTATTAATAAGCAAAAACAGTAAGTGTGAAAATCCTGTGCTCGGTAGTGGTTAGGTATATTTATTATATGCATGCGCGTGCGCCAGTGTCTGTATGTGCATGTTTGCCTGTGTAAGTTATTACAATATTAATTTATGTTTTTCTTTTTAATTGTGGATTCGAAAATTTTGTCTCGTACAAAAGAAACGGTACTTTGTTGTAACTTCTAGACAAACGTGTAAAGCGAGCACAGCATTTAGATACGAGATTATATTATCATAGCCGCCTTTAAAGGACTGACATGCATAATTTTTGAGAGGAACACATAAAGCGTCGGCGGAATTTACAAGTAATGGTAGCTGGTATTGGTTTAGTTTAGATAAAGGATAATAACAAGATTGTAGTTCTACTAGGAAAAACTAGATCAAGAGTAGGTATAGCTATACAAGAATTTTTCAAATTATTATTTGGTGTCATGCCAAGAGAACTGAAATCCTCCACAAATCGCATATAAATGAATTTTGCAGTTTGATTGAACCACGTTTAGTGAGTTCTGGTACGTTATTATGCCCTTTAATACAGGCCAAGTTAAAATCACTAGTTATGAGAAAATATTCATTTGGGTTATTTGGTACATAAAAAAAATATTATTCAAAAAATATTCAATATCCTCTGACTCTGGTCAGAATTAGTTTCTTCGGGAAGGAATTTGATGTTGCTATTTGTAAGCTGCGAGATGTACGTACACACGAAGGAGTACCTATGGACCCATATACCATTTCTAATGACTGATAGCACCAATCTTGTTGACTGATTGTTCTACCGTCGTACTTTTATTTCAGGCGGAGCTTTTCATCAACCTGTACTGGAGCAGCGTGGTGGATTAAGATCCAAACACCCTCATCACAAGAGGAAGCCTAAGCCTCTACAGCGGGACATAAGGCTGATATGGATGATATGGAGAGCTTTTCGTATCAGATCTGTTGACGTCGTTCATATTAATATCACCTTCTGCATCAAAAATAAAGCTGCATTATTTAACAATATTATTTCGTAGTAATCATTGTTACAGACATTCTGATATAGACTGAGGCATTTCATCCTGAGACTCCGGATATTTTAGTAATATGTCGACAGTTAATTTTTCTTATTGACTGAAATAAATAATATATTTAAAAAATTATATTCCCAGGCTTCAGCACAAAAGTCACAGCAGAGCTGCCCACACATAAGCTGTGTGAAACATAAGCATTTTTATGGTGGTAAAACCTTTGCACCATTAGCTGATAGATATGATTGGGTCCCAGTTGATGCCAACCCAAACGCATTGCAACGAAAAACGACGCTGAGGTTGGGGCAAGCGTGGCCACGAGTCTCACAGTGGGCTTCATTGCCGGTATAGATGTAGATATTGCAGCGCGGGAGCACATCGATAACAACGGTTTTTTTCAATATTAGTCCATTTTACAGTGGTATAACTATGACTGTTATGATTACGTTGATAAATAGCTGCTCAAAGGCCGGCAGTACACCGAACCAACCATAAAATGAAACCAGTGACAAAAATATAGTAAATTAATATCGACATGAAATGTACTTCCAGAGAATTATACAATTCCGATGATTTATTATTTTTTGTATATGTTGTGTACATGTTTTGAGTGTGTAAAATACAATATCATTTTTGATGTGAAATATAATTATAGCGAATAATGTGACTGTTCGCCATAAGGAAGGCAAAAACTATTTATTTGAAAATATCGACCATCGACTCGCACATTTCGTGCGAATCGACTACTAACCCAAAGTAGCGGAACATCAGTTTAAAATTTACGATTGTTAGCGGGGAGGGGTAAAAAGTGTGGAAAGGATTCGTCTATATATATAAAAGGCAAAAGTGATTTACCGATGTATCAATGTACCTGACCTACAGGCCAAACTCTTAAGGCTAGTAAATTGAATTTTCGCACACGTATTCCTCATATGACGAAGGCATCCACTAAGGAAGTTTTTTTAAATTCAACCGCTGAGGGGGTGAAATAGGGCATGAAATTTTGTATGAATTGAGAACGGCAAAAATAATGAGTCACGTATTTCAGCGTTTTCCAAAATTCAACCCCTAAGAAGGGTAAAGTAGGGGTTGAAAGTTTTAAATAAACGCACAGGCCAAACGCAAAGGCACAGGCTCTTAGGTCTAGAAACTTAAAATTTCGCACACGTATTCCTCTTATGACGTAGGCATCCACTAAAGTAAGAAGAAAGGAAGAAAAGATAAAGTATCTATAAAGAAAGGTTAAAGAAGTTCCATAAGAGCTATAGGATATATTATGTTAAATGGTAATGCGAGTGAGAAAGAATCAGTACATATTATAACAGAGACGGAAGCAGGAGTTAGATGAGAGTAAAAGTGTGAGAGGGAATGAGAACAGTGGTGAGAGCGGAAAACGACTACAAGGGCGTAACGTCTGTCCGCGCGGGCGAAACTGGGGGCGGAAGTTAGCTGAATATTTTTTTTTAAATTTGGAACAAATAATTGAATAAGACCAATATTGAATTTTTAACTTTTTGGTCGATAATAACATGGTCTAATTTTTTAGTATCAAACTTTGTACGTATAGTAAGTAATCAGTGACACAGTAAAATGACTATTATATTCGAGCGGAGCTGTAGCCGCACGTTAGTTTCTAATAAATTTGCCACTTTTACTGATAATTCAGGCGTTGTCTCGCATTTTTCATGTACCATATATTTCTTACAGTTTATGACTGGCTTATGATGTATAACAAATAATATGTACCTATGTATGACGTAGTTTCGTTTTTTGGTATCGTTTGAAAACAATCAAACAGTGTAAAGTTGCGTATATCTGGGATATGTGCTCAGATACAAATTCTTTCATGTGAAAAGTTACTGGGAGAAGGAAAGCCGGTCGAAGAAAGAAGTCATGGTTGCTGAACATTCGAGAACTAATTTACTATAATTTAATTATTAGGTTTTTCTTTACGAACATTTCATCTTTTTAAAAATTTTCAAAATGTAATTTTGCAACATAATTTAGCAATTTTTATGACGAATCGTTTTTTGTTAGACAATTTTTTTTAGCCTTATGCAATTTTTTATTTTTATTGTGGAACTAGCCGAACTTTTTTACCAATTAGTTCTACTAGTAGAACTAGCCGGGCCAATACTTTAAGAAACGAAGAGTAGGTTTATCTGGCTGAACGATCATGGGATTCAAAACTTAGCTTCGAGATTCATGACAAGCAAACTTTCCACCAAGCGATAAGTTTATGTGTTATGGATATACCAAAAAATTTTAAGTTTGTTATTGCAAAAATATTTTTTTATGTGATGTAAATATTAATTAACAATTATGGGATATTTTCCTCTACTAATGTTGCGAGACCAGCTCTTGTAAAATTTTATGATTCTAGGTCAACTGGAATATGAGTTTGATGAGTGAATTTGATAGTAAATGGCTGTACCTATCTCTTGTAGGTATTACATTACATTAACTTAGAAGCTTGAATTTTTCCTCTCAGCAATTTCCATTTTAAACATCTACCCGTTCCTGAGAAAAATGATTTAGACAGACGGACAGACAAACGGACGGACAGTGACAACATATGTGATCCTAAAAGCGTTCCGTTTTTTCCTTTTGAGGTACGGATTCCTAAAAATGAAAAAAAAAAAACTAGTTTTCCCCAAAAATGGTAGGACTACAGGAACGAACGCGGACAAAGCCGTGGGCAAAGGCTAAGTCTCAAATAAATAAACAAACCTTCGCTTCTGTGTTTCTGGTACAAATTCACTACCAGGTATTTACCTGCTTTGTTAGGTATGCCCAAACTTAGTGTAATAAAAAATGCAATATCAAACAATTATTGAAACAAACAGACTTACCTTTCTTCCTCCACCGCCACCCATCGCCACCGGTGGGGGTACCGGATTCGGCGGCGCATATAAACTTTCTGTCCGTTTAGGCTGGTAAGGCGAAGGCAATATTTCTTGTCCTAAATTGCGCTTTCGAAGTAACGTGTCTTCGAAAGGTGGCGGTTCACGCGAACCAGCTCGTGACAGTGAGCCGCGACCAGAGGCTAACTGTCCGTTGCCAGCAGGGGTGCCCGCACGCGATAACGGCCTCGAGCCCGGTGTCGCGTTGCTCGCCGGGGTTCCATCTTGAGCTGGCGCCACCGATCCCGCACGCGACCCTCCACTCGGAACTGTCGCCTCCACCGATGATTGCCGTGACCGTCTTCCATATCGGTCGACGCTCGGTGGCCGCTTGTAGTGATCGAAATAATCGATCGAAGGCCGCGCACCGTTTGCTCGAATATCTCGCGTTGCGTTAGCGGCGACCTTTTCGGTTTGCGACGCTTGCCTATATTGCTGTTGTTCCGCCGGTGGTATTTGCCGGTCGTTTTGGCCTTCGGAATGCACTGCCCCTCCGCGAAATTCAGTTCGACCAAAAGGTTGCATTCCGGGGGTAGTTTCCACACTGTACACTTCTTGCGTGTCGTAAGTCGGCTGACCCAGAATACTCTGTCTTCTGCTCATTTCCGAACCTGCGTTCCACTCCTGCTGGGGTGGCCTCTGTCCAGGCAAAGGTCGAAGAGTCGCGGATGGTCTTCGTCCCTGTGGCAATGGTTGTTGGTAGGTCTGTGTTGTGTAGTCAACGGATTGCTGACGCTGCACAGGCTCGGGCCTGTTAATTCGGTGAGGTGGCTGCGTGCCGTACGTGTTCTGAAGCTCTGGTGACATGTAGCGATCAGCTCCAGGTGGGTTGTGTCCCAGTTCCTGCCGAGGACCATAATAATTTTCGAACGATGCGTCATGAGTCCGGTTATCAGATTCATAATTAGAAGCATTCGGGAGCCTAGGGTCGGTCGGTGGAATATTTTTTGGATACTGAGCGGACGGTCTTCTGGGGGACGTAGTGTTCAAAATTTTACTGGCTTGTGGCATTTGAGGGTGCATCGGTGTGATATGATTTGAAATGTTTTTTCCTTCAAACATATTTTCAGGCTCTTGTAACATAGTTTTATTGGCGGGTGTAGCGACCGATATCAGTCTATATTTATCTCGTAATCGTATCCTATCGAAACCAGGATGCTTGAAATCAGGAGCAAATTGTTTCGCCGTCGCTTGCGCTATATCACAGTCTTCTTTTGCTTTGTCCGCAGCTTCATCGGCTTGTTCAGCTTTGGCTCGCGCAGTCGCTGTTCTGCAAAGAAAATAGTCACAACCTATATTATCGCTTATAAGTAATCCGTCAATTACTGGAAAGTTAGTATATTCCTTATTTAAATACAATTTTGAGATATATTATTCTGCTATATAGCGTCAGTGGCATTATGTTCCATAATAAAGATATATCATCAAACACAGGAAAAAATTATCTTGAACCAATAAAATATTATTTCACATAACGAAGACGATATTCTCTCAAAGTAATGAAAAAATTCAACCAAAAACCATTTCCTTATATTTAGAGATAAAAAATGTACTGTACATAATGAGTTCTAAAAAATCAAACCCCATACATGCCACGGTAAGAAATCGATATTTTTAATTCGTTTTGTTTTTCACGTATGGGATTCCCATGAAAAAAAAAATTTAGTTCAATTTTTAATTAAATACTCGGTAATGTTTTATATAAAATATCAAAATTTTAGATCTGTAGGTAGGTAACTCATTTCGTTTCCGAGCTAGAGACCAGTGACCAAAGAACCGACGGATGGACGAACGGTAGAGTGAAAGCAGAAGGGCACCATTTTTTCCTTTAGGTGCGACACTCTGAAAACCGGTCATGTGCATATCGGAATACCTACGCATATGGTAGGGTGGTATGGTGGCTGTCATACCAACAAACTTAGACAGTCCTGATAGTTCCGTAGTAAGTTATGCTATTTTTTATAGAATTTTAAAATTTTGCAGAACAGCTATTCGAGATTTAGAGTGGGGAGACATGCAACTCATATGAAACCGCCGCACCACTTTAGAGTCGAATATTTCGTAATTTTAAATGAACACCCAAGAAACCTCAGTCGATTTTAAAATACATATACAAAGAGACCCTACTCGAGATATGTCATTTTTACTCTCATTTTCATGTCTTGTAAGTAAAGGCTCTCTAGACTTTTTTTTAAAACTTAGATACATATTTATGTAGTCGGTCACGGGTTACAAATATTCATACAAATATTAATATAATGTCGTGATAGCCCAATGGTAGTCGAGTCCGCCTCTTGTTTCGTGGTCGTAGTTCGAATCCCAAGGCATGTACCAATGAGTTTTTTTCTAACTTATGTACCTTATGTAGCTTCCGACGTGCTTCCAACTGACGGCTCACTAGTGACGTAGTTATGTAGTGTCACTACATAGCCTCGGCGAATGCTACTCCCTGTTAAAGCGTGGTCTAAAGGTTGACTTGTCTGTGATATACATACACAAAATATCTTGTATGTTTGTTTTTTGAATGTGAACGTAATTTAGCAGGAAAAAAAACGCGATGAAGGCTTCCGTACATTTTTTGTTCATCTTTTACGGCGTCTGACATATTATTTAAATTAAACATATGTTTTGCTATTTTTTACATAGAAAATGTTTATCAGATCGTTGTCGTGGGGGAGTGTAATTCGGCTACTTTTCCGAATTTTATGACGATAGACAAAAGGCAGTAGTGTTAATAGATGCAGGGGTTTGTGTGGCATCGTATAATACCAAATTTTCTAAAATCGGTTGGTAACTTTTTTCGAAAAAATGGAAAATGGTAAATAAGGCGAAATTTCCTGATTTTGTGGACAAAAAGTTAAGTATTTCAAAAACGAAAGCTGATATTTAAAAAATATAAAAAAACCCCTGAGGCAAATAGATTATCTACAGTTTGGGAAAATAAATTTTGGAATCGGTCGAAAACTGTGGGCTGAGCAAGTACCTTTTTCATTGAATGATTATCAGATAAGTTACCTTGAAGAGTGAAATTCGGCTATATTTCAGAAAGTTATAAAGGTAGGCAAATGTCAAAATAAGGAGGAGATCGCATCGTATGGTACCAAATTTTTGAAAATTGGTTTGTAATTTATTTCGAAAAATGTGATAAAATTGTTTGCCAAAAATGTATTATAAGTTATTATTTTTGGTGTTCATTTTCAATATCCTCCGATAGTTGCGAGAAGCTGGAGATTTTTAGATTTTTACTTATACGATTTCTTTGGGGGTTAATTATATTAAGTTGGTGTGATAGTTAAAACTTACCTCGTTGTTGCGATATCTCCTTTTTGAAGAGCAATTCTGGACGCGCGCTGCGCCGAATTGACGGCGGAATCGACGCGCTCGCGAAACTTTGCAGACCGCATGAGAAACATGTGTTTGCGTTTTTGGCTGGTGATAAGTACGTTGTTCTTGTATTTGCCCTCCTCTTTTGTTCCGTCTCTGAAGGTAGTGACACCGTAGCCATATTTGCGGTTGGCATTCCACTCGCCCTCGTACCGGAGCCCGTCGCTGCGCTCGCTCACGCCGAATCCTGATCTTTTGTCGTTCTTCCATTCCCCTAAGTAAGTTTCGGTCACGCTCGCATCTAAATGTTCATCCTGGAACAGTAAACAACTTAGTGAATAATGGAACTTATTTATGTCATACCTAATCCAGCGTACTTTTTATTATTTACTCCTATTGTACCCTTTACATACCTAAAAATAAAGCAGTGGTAACCACGAAAACGTTAAAAAGAGCTAAACCGATTTTAATGAAATTGTATGTAATGTAATTGAAAAGGAGATTGTCAGGAGAGCCATGGACTAATTTTGTCTGTCTGTCTGTCTGTTTGTTGGTTCGGGCTAATCTCCAAAACTGTTGAACTGATTTTAATGAAATTTTGTAGACACAAAAAGAGGTTACCAGGAGTTACATAGACTACTTTTTGTCTGTTTGTACGCGCTGATTTCTGAAACGGCTGAACCACATATTAATTTCGTTCTGGAAATATTTAGGGTTACTGAGGAATCATTCCAAATTATAAAAACCACACGAACGTGCTTGCACGAAAGTCGGAAGTGTCTATATAGTTACATGAAAATGATGACCTATTCCAAGCCTTTTATTGTTCTTAAAGAAAAATTAAGTTTATTCACTTTTAACTGGACATAAACAATGATTTTCTTATCTTCTTAATAATCGCATATCGATGGAAAAATTTATGTTTGGTATAAGACGTAAGTGGCATCATTGAAAACGTAAAAATAGTAATAAAGTCCTGAGATGTGAGCGATCAGAGAGCGGCTTTACACTTGTGGAATCGGTTAATCGATGGTATATTGGTTTCAGAAAAACGTCATCGTAAGAACGTTGTATTGTTATCTAAAGTACCTACGTAGGATAGGATCTAAGGAATAGTGTATTGTGTTACCTCAACCATAAAACTGGCGTTCGAATCGGTGTGGAGTGAGACATGTGTTGCAGCGGAGTGAGTGCTTTCCACCGATGACACCCACGAAGATCCCGATCCGCCAGAGCGCACAGATGCTGTCCCATGCTTGTCTAGCTCTCCAGTGCTTCGCGGTTTTCGTATTTTCTGGTTATTAAGTGTTTAACGTTTTAATTACGTAAAAGAATATGTGATCTGTTCTAAATTACGAAGATTTTGATCCCAAAATAGTATTTAAATTAGACCGTAATGTTACGACAAAGCTCAGAAAAAAATTTTTTTGTAAATGTTCGTTGTCTTTGCTATCAACTAAATCACTACATATATATCTAAGGTATGTAAGTTGCGATGCACCTATTAACTACGATCAAATCCAAATCTAAGTCTTTCGACAGCTGAACTTACTTTCTTTGGACATCGGATGAATCGGATGAAGTATTTGATGACTTTTACAATTAATTAATGTATATACTCTCTATAGTTAAGTTTTAGGTATTGACTTTTGAATATAAGTTCGTTAACAGTAATAGCAACGGTGAATTACACATCAATCACAGAAATACACAATGCATTGGAAGTTCGGTAAAACAAACAATTTTACATACATATACCTGCCTCCTACATACATAATCGGGATCGTTCGACTTTCTATCACATCAGTTATTTATTTTTGTAATAAACAAGCTGAATCAATAATCAGAAAACTTTTTACTAGAATATGAAAAATGGATAGGACAATTGAATGTTTTTCAGAAATTGTCAAAAGGTTTACGTAGATCATAAATAGAGAATGCTTTAAATTGCTAATGTAATAGGTAATCGGTTCAACTAACTAAATTAAATATTCCTTTTTTGGTTTTTTCAACGAGTGAACCCCGGCGGCCTGTAGGCTCGTTGGAGTTGGCGGTTAGGACAAAGCCCCCTCGGGCGTCGTCCATTCTCGTGGTACGGCGCTCGGTGGGGTCAGGAGTGCCAGCCGCTTCCACCAGCGAGCTGAGGGAGCCTCGCGCCGCCCGGCCCACAGCAGCACCCCCTCGATAGTGCGACGCCAGCCCGAACGGAGCCGACGCGCGTACACCGTACCCGTGTCGCATGCCGCGTAGCCATTGTCCTTGATAAGTTCCTGAAATAATAATGAAATAAATAGAAATAAATAAAGATGTAAGTTCCAAGTTAAATCAGGAAATGGCGTTTTCATAGGTTTAAATTGTACTAAAGTTTCGATCATTAATTTTGTGTTTCTACTGCAGCGTACCTACCTACTGCATTTGCGACAAGTTTGCGATGTTTTAATTTCATTTGTACCTATCACATAAATCTTGCACGTATTAAAATGCTGAATTGGACTGTGCTGAAGTCACACAGGTTTCCATTTTAAGTCGTTTTTGTCAGCCAAAGTAGGGGAAAGCCGTGCCTTTCACACACGGGTAGAGTAAAAACGGCCGGACCGGATTATTTTGTATCGATAGTCCGGTAGAAACCGATATGTGTGTGAAATAAGCGTAAACATGCTGGTATGCTTTTTCTTCATTTCATGTTTACCTGATATCGAATTATTACATCACTATTAGAATGGAAAGTAAATATTTTGCACACATTAAGATTTAAATAATCAATCTGTTTGGCTTCTAAGAACACTGACGTTACCTCAAAATTTTAATTCGAAAAAATAAAAATCCCGTAATTCCCGGTTCTATTTATTTTTCGTCATAAGTGGTGAAAGTAATCTTCGAAATCATTAAAAACACATCTTTGAGAAACAATATATATATAAAGAAACAACCAGTGCCATCCGTTGGCTCCATAAAAAACTCGAATCCTTCCATTGAAATTCCTGGTCCGGTTTATTTTTTGCCATTGGCAGGGATGGTAATCTTCAAAATGACACTAGAGTATTTTCGTGTTTTCATATTTCAGATGGACATTTAGGAAGAATATAAAGTAAATATATGTGTGTTATTAATCACCTGATTCTTCTGCTATCTTTGGAATACAAAAAACTGGAGTATAATAAAGAAACACTTGTGAAATTCTTGAAAATTTTACGATATGAATGTGTTAAAAAAAAAATCATGAATGAACGTGTCCATAACGCTCAATACCAAGGTTTGGGCTTGTAGTAAAACTAAGGCGATATTATAGGAAAAATAACATGAAGCAAATTTCCTCTTCTTTCATGACTAACTTTTATTTAATTATTAAGCGATACTCGGCGTGAAGGAAATGTGATTGAAAAATTGGCTTTTAGTTTTTTTTTTATGGTTTAACCATGAATACTTTTAGAGGTGTAGTGTCTCAGTGTGTGATTGTGTGAATGACCGTCGTTTGGCCTAGTGCCTAAACTAATGAATAGATTCTCTTCAAATTCGATATCACGAGTATCTCTACAATATTTATATCACTTTCTAGACTATAGTTTTCACTTTAAATTCCCGAACAGAGATAGTTTTTCATCAACAAAAAATTAAATTATCGATATACTTGATTTTAGTAGACGTAGAATCGTCGAATATTCGCTGTCTAGCAATCTTATTGACTATAGAGTTAGAATATTATAAGCTAACATTGTCATGTGGTTTTTTACTTAAGTTAAAAAGTTAAAAGTTGCTTAATTGTGTCTTACATCTTTGAAATGAACAAGTAAAAAGATTCGAAGTGCTTTTCTGTGCTGTATAAATAAAAAAACCGCCCAAGTGCGAATCGCAAACGAAAGGTTCCGGACCATCATACAATATAAAATAAAATGCATCTAATTTTCGGATATTGGCTAAACGCTATCTGTCATTTTCTATGGAATTTTTACAAATTTTGTACTTACGAAAGTACGTTTTATAAGTTAATCTATTACTCGTTAAATAATATAGTCTAGAGTTTTCCTTTTAACTACGTTATATACACTCCTGTCAGAAATTTTTCCACATATTCAAAATCAACGGTTTAGCTGGTAGAGGGGGGGGGGGGCAATTGGCACTAACAAATACAGGAAATTGTTTGAAACCTTGTTGGTACCTCTCGCGTTAATATACGATGATTTTTTTTTCGTACTTCACTTACGTGTACGGCAACCTATCTCAAAAAAAAAACTTTCCTAATTTCACTACGTTGTGTAGCGGTTCATAGATTACACCTACCTTCCAAATTTCATTTATATATTGCCAATAGTTTGCGATAAAACCACAGACAGACAGACAGACGGACATGGTGAAACTATAATGGTTCCTTTTTTGTCAATTGGCTACGGAACCCTAAAAATATTTCTAATAACATTAAGAGGATAGTGTAGTACCAAATTTCCATACAAACGACGTTAACGGTTGCACCCCATCAGACCTTAACCGATTGGTAGGTACAAAAAATTATATGGTATTCAGATCAGCAAAAACTAGGTTTATACGTTTTTAATTTTTTAAATATTTTGATACATCATAAGAAAAAAAAAACTTAAATGCGCGGGACTGTTTTTCGTTTTTTTTTCATTTTTCACGTGTTCAATATGAAACTAATTGCATTTTCACATCTCATGGAAATCACACAACACACAATGTGAATTCCGATGAGATGTGAAAATGCAATTCGTTTCCTGTCGAACATGTTGTGAAAAATGAAAAAAATTCGAAAAAAAATTCCGCGCATTTAAGTTTTTTTTTTCTTATGATGTATTTATTTATTTGATTTATTTATTTATAAAATTAAAAACGTATAAACCTAGTTTTTGCTGACCTGAATACCACATATTTTTTTATGTCAGTCGGTGAAAGTTCAATGGGGTGCAAACGTTAACGCCGTTTGCATGGTGGCACTAACAATTTCTTAAGAAATTGATATATTGTGGAAATATGTTACATGCGGAAAAAGCCCTCATTTGAAAGAAACATTGTAAATTAACGTATAGTGGCAACTTTTGGTGTGTAAGCATAAAATTATTGAGCTTCTGATGTTTAAATGTAGGTCATCTAAGGAACGACGATTTGAATTTGTTTTTCTGTTTTACAAATACATGAGTAGTACTTGAGAAACCAATTAGAAACTTTGTTCTTTATAAATTAATCGTGTTTTAAGCAACATGGAATAGTTTAAAACGTATACGGCTATTAGTTTAGAGCCCAACCCTCGGTTGCGTGTTCATGGCCCAAGGCCGGCTCTCCTTATAACTAAATTAAGCGTCGTCTGTTGGTTTAACTTGTAATATTCAGTCACGTTACCGCGGAATGTGTAACTGCGTACGATATAAATAGCACCATCGGACTACAGCGAGAGGGGCGTTGTTCGATTCCGTTGTTTTGTCGGCGGTAGGCGGCTGGGCGGGATGAGGGGTGAAGAGAGAAACTCCAAGACCGTGGGGTGGCCCAGAACTACGCATCTAGCTGCCTAGTCACTATAGGTAAAACACACCACCAACCTCGTGTTGACTCTACTATGCATAAATAATAGTCGACGTGATTCTGAAATCGTACCTATTCGTAAGTATTATACGATACTAGCTGTCGCTGGTTTTTTGCGTACTTTTTGCTAGAACCAGTTTTGGTTACTCCTATACAAATTTTCATCCCCCATTTCGCTCCCTTTAAATGTGAAAACCCAAAAACCCTGAAACACGTCATTATTTATTCATGCTCAGTAGCTGTAATTAAAATTCTTATGTTTCTGACTTCAAAGTTTCATACAAGGCTATCTCCCCATTTCCCCCCTTCAAAATTGGAATTTCCAAAAATCCTATCTCAGCGGATGCTTACGTTATAAAATAAATCTATGTTCCAAATTTCAGCTTCCTAGTTACCTAATAGTTTCGACTGTGCATTGATAGATCAGTGAGAACCAACGATTTAAAGAATATAAATGAGCTGAGATGCACAGGGTTGGGCAAAAAGTCTCGCCCCAAAGCAGGATGGAAATAAAGGGAGAAGTTCTGCATCTTTTTGAGATACAGGATATTTTTTTCTGAAAAACAAGAGAAAATGCCCTATCGTTTAATTAAAATACTCAATTTCCTATAAAACTGCTTGTTTCTGAATCATTTTTTTTCCCAGTTATCTGGAATAATCGTACCGTTGAAAAAAATTTGGGATAGCACTCAAAATTAGAACAACAGAAAAAGAATTATAAAGCAGAAGTTTTGAAAGGTGTATTACAAAAATATTGTAATAAAAAATAATTTGGGGTTTTTTGCGGTTTTTAAAAAATGTTCTATTTAATAGAGAATTCTAAGATAGTTATCATAAATGAGACTACCTTTCCTCAATAAATTATTATCGAATTGAGCGATCTTATCCTATTGCAGAATTAAAGCCCTATTTATTGTGTTGCGTTTGTATCTATAATAAATGTAACTATTTATTTTATTACTATTTATATTATTACAAAAACGGCCTATAATGGCCCAGTTCTCGGTGTTGACTCAAATACCTCTTCGCCATATTAATTTTTAATTACATCCTTTTTCCTCCTCCACCCCACATGGAAGGTAGAGGTGAGAAAGACAAATAAGAGATCTACTGGGGGGAAATGAAGAAAGGGAGATAGTGGAGGATAGAGAAATTTAAAAAAAAGGAAATAGTAGGCGGGAACATAAAATGTGTAACAGGAGAACAAAGGTAGAGAAAATTAAAAAATGTAATTAAATATTATTATAAATGATGGCTACCTTCAAACGTACTAACAAAGATTATTTCTAATATAAAGTAATATATTTCGCCTACTTTATGCAGTTATCTAACCTTAGGGAAAAAAACCGTATGTTACATTAAATTTAAGGCTGAGACCGTTGTCAGGCCCTCGATTTTAAAAGCTGCTAACTCAAAAGTATTTGGATAAAAAAATCTAAAAAAATATATGTTGTTTTTTCATGTGTCCTGCAGTAAAATTAGTATTATTGTCAAGAAAAACAAATGTTATCATATTAAAAAAAAATTTTCAAAACCCATTTTCTCATCTTTCAATGGTCATATCTTGCCATAACTCTTATAAATATTTTTAATTTTTTTTTTCTTAAGAAGGTGTTATGATTTTCTATTGAATTTAGTAGTATCAAGTGGTCATCCTCAAAATTAAAAAATAAATAAAAATAAAATAATGCCTCCGCGACCGAAATACGCTCGCAGCTCAGTTTCGCTCAGGGTTTAATATCGTGTACGGTCCTTTTTTGATATACAAAAATAATTTGCACTATAACCTATAGGTAGTTACATAATGCTCTTCCTGTTATGAATACAACACGGTAACATAGTAACGTCTTTTTGAACCGAAAAACACAGATGGACAACAATGTCATCAGGGATCCTAAAACTGGTTCTTATTCGAAACATTTCAATTATTATTTTTGTGTGTACACACACCCCGTACTACAATATTTCCACTTCCAATCCCACCAGTCCTTTATGCCTCATTGCATAGGTTAGGCCGCCTCTCAGGTAAGGGAGCTTGGTGCTTAATCTACCACGCTGCTGCAGTGCAAGTTGGTGAATTTTAACGACTGCCATCTGTTGATAGCAACCAGGACCGATGGCTTAACGTGCTCTACGAGGTACGGATTCAGTGGTAGTTATGTACTTAAGTCAGAAAAAATAATCGGTCTGCCTGCGGAAAGTGGTTGCGTTAACTAGTTATAGGGACGAAAAAAAAAACACGATCAGCAAAATGGCTGAATTTTATATAGAATTAAGTATTCTATATTATACTTTGATTATTATATATTATTAAATATTATCTATATATATTACTTTTTTTTGGATTGCTGAATAACGCATCCGAATATTTGGTCAGTTTTTATGATTTTCATTAATATGCAACTATTACTTTCTGTATCAAATTGAGTCACTTAACTTATGGCTTTTTTCTGGTCACAATAAAGCATCTTTAAACGAAGATTGCACAATGACGCAACCGAATATATAGTCAGTTTTTATGATTTTCATTAACGTGCAACTAGTACTATATTTTGTATATAATTCAGCCATTTTGCTTATCGTGTTTTTTTTTTGGTCACGATAACTACTTTTTCAAGCGCCATAATACAGTTAACGCAACCACTTTGCGCAGGCAGACTGACATATTTGGCATCAGAGAGTTACCCTGAATCATGTCCACCCAGACTAGGCCACTTTGGATATTGTTACCAGATCTGTCGTGATCTCCTAGACTAAAGCTATAGCGGGTTCGCTGCGCTTAGGTTATCACGACAATATTAATTTTTTTGGCGTTAATCGAATTTTAAGTACACACAAACATTTTATGGTCCGTAATATCTTTGAAAAACATTACTGAATTATCACTGGTTTGTAAGTATGTATTAAAACTAGAGATGCGCCGAATATTCGTTTTGTATTCGGTATTCGGCATATTTGGCGGTTTTGGAGCTATTCGTATTCGGCCGAATATTCGGTTTTCTTGCCGAATATATTCGGTTCCAGATTTTAAATATAATAACATAACATGATACTTATTATTGCAGCAAATCTCAACTGAAATTCCAAAATATTGGGGAAATATATATATACATACTTTTCAGATCAGTAAATAAAATAATACTAGAAAGATGTAATCCAGGGTAAGTCAGAATGTTATGCAGGTTTTCAAAAATTTATTATGTGAAATATAATGAACATATAATATTGTGAGATATACTGTGTGAAAGGTGAACTCTCAAAGGTTAGTTTAGTGTAGTTTTTTTTAAAAAAACACATCAAAGGTGTTCTATGTGACCGCCTTTTGTTACACGACAGACATCAAGCCGATATTCAATCTCCTGCCAAACTTTCTGCAGCATATCGCGGTCGATATCAGCAATGGCTTCTGTGATACGAGCACGCAGTTCATCCAGTGTTGTTGGAAGTGGTGGTACATAAACACGATCCTTTACAAAACCCCACATGAAGAAATCACACGGGGTTAGATCGGGTGAACGAGGGACTAGTCGACGGACGGCCAGTTGATTTTCGTTTACAGATGCAGCCTGCATCCCTAAATTGTGTGTACCACTTACGAATGAACCTCCCGTCTGGCGGGTCTCTCTGATATTTGGTACGAAAATGTCGTTGAACAGTAATCACGGAGTTGTTAACATGGTAATCAAGCACACAGAACGACTTCTGCTCGCCAGTCAGCGCCATTTTCTTTAACTGCTCTCCTGCTGACATCTTGCGGGCGAACGCGGAATCAGTTTCACGAAACTAAACTTTGAGAGTTTACCTTTCACACAGTGTATCTCACAATATTATATGTTCATTATATTTCACATAATAAATTTTTGAAAACCTGCATAACATTCTGACTTACCCTGTATTTATTTACTTTGGGGCCGTCCATTAATCACGTGATCTTTTTAAAGCATTTTTAACCCCCCTCCCCCTAGGTGATACATGGTGAGGTTTAAGACTACCCCCTACCCCCCAACCAGCATCACGTGAATTTTTAGTATCTACAAAAAATCTTAAATTTTTAAGAATATTTTAGAATATTATCTTAAATACAGGTATAAAGTATAATCTTATTTTGTTCTGAAATTAAGGACCATGATAAAAATGTCTAGACAGAAAGGTTGCAGGTTGTTTTTGTTTGGCATAAAAATAATAATAAACGAATGGTGTACACTACACGCCGCTTTTTGATTTAAAAACAGCGCGTTTGAAAAAATAATGAAAAAATAAATACACGTGATATCTTACTACACCCCTCTCCCCTCTTGTGATATTTCGTGATTTTTGTCAAACCCCTCCTCCCCCCCCTTCAAGCCACACGTGATTAATGGACGGCCCCTTTAATCAACAATCAAAGCAATCAAATGAAAAGTTATTCTTCTCCGAAATCACCTGATTATGACTAACTAAATAATAACGTGATCTGATCATACATGAAATATAGCAAACAGTCACAATAGACAAGCAATTTGATTTAGTATTTGAAATTAACCGACGGTAAATTGTGATGTATAAATACTAAACTTTCAGCTCTATCTGGCAGCAACTTATTGCGCTTTTCTTCATAGACTTGCTTTCCGCGTCTGTCTGTCTGTATATCCGCTAACTCCTCCTAAACCACGAAATGGATTTTGATACGGTTTCCCCTGTTATTTAAAGATTTTTTTTCTGGAAGGTTTATATGACTAACACACTAGATTTTGCCCCCAGATTCGCCTGTGTATTTGTAGGTTTTGTAATATTTGTCGGATTTTAATAGGATCTTTTTAAATTTTATTTCATATGACATACGAACGCCATATGATTGGTTTTGTAAACCATGTGCTCATCTCCGCTCGCTTCGTGAATATTTACTTCACAAGAATGAAAACGAAAACGAGACCGGACTGGACTAGGAACGGGAAGATGATGCCAATAGAAATTTTTTTTTGTCAAAAAAGATTTAATGAAATATATTTTTAAAGATTATATCGGTAATAATGACGAAAATATCAGTAATAAATAAGTAGGCCGTTTTACTCTGGGATCAGTGCCGCTGTTCTCGGGTAATAGGAATTTTTGGTAGCACATAACTGACTGCACATTAACTGATTTTAGTAGATTTGGTTACCCAATTAATATCATTATACATTTAAAAAACATTTGGCATGTAATAAATAAAATATATTGATTAAATTCTTGTTCTTTTGGTTACAATACAACCCTGATACACGTCGAAGGCGAAAGCGGTCCGCTGCGGGGTGAAACGCGCTCTAGGTATAAGTTGTCGGCTTTTTGACCATTTTTAAAGAAGATACGTCTCCATTAACTTGTTTAATTATTATTTACTCGTGTGAACCGAATAGTTCGGCCGAATATTCGGTTCGGTAAGTGTTAAACCGAATAGTATTCGGTATTCGGCACAAATCACTATTCGGCGCATCTCTAATTAAAACCAAAAAGACGAGTAAATGTTTGTAATCAAATTTCAATTATTTGAAATTCATATACACAATTATTCTTTTGTTGGCATGAAACAATGACCACAATCATTGAATTAATTATTAAATTTTAGATATGTGCCGTCTCCAAGTTATTATTAGGTCTATGAATCATGTTAAGACAACGTAGCTCGCGAAACAGAAGCTAAAAAAGCGTTTAGCGATCCGAGCACTCCCCTCTTACCCCCGGCCGTATTTTCGTTTTTGATATTTTTCTGACGCCCGCCTGACCCTTGATATTGTACTTCATAAATTTTCTTTTTTTCTCTTTTCGCTTTAATGTTGCGGGCAATAACTTTTTGTATATTCTTTCAAAATAAGTTATTAATAATTGTTTGTGTAACTAGAGAGCAAAATTCGTTTTTGTTGCGACTGTTGAGTCTGAATTCCGAGCAACCGCAGGATTCAAAGGCACGAGAAACAAAATAAGTAATTTGCTTTCGTGTTAAAAATGCTATGCTATGCTATAGAGGTAAGAAAAATGATTGTAAATAGATTGAACAATACAGTTATTTTACAGGTCTTCGAACAGGTCTTTGCGCATTTAACAAGTATCTAAATTTAAATTACATTATTTACTAAATAATTCATAGGCTTTAAGCTTAGACGGCTTAATAATAATGGAATGGAATGGAGTGTCTCATACCTATTTTGAAACGATCGATAACGTGAGCAAAATGTCAGACTCAGTGATTAGATAGACCATACATCATTATCATTGTTTTGAACAAACATTTTGTTAAAATACGAATTTTACATGTGGGTCACACAAAATTGTAGCGAATATTTCAAATATACACAGCGAATATTTAAAAAAAAAACCTGTCTACCATAAATGATAGCTGAATCCCGTAGAAGTAACCCGAAATGTCGCATCATCCTACACCATAATGATGTGAGCTCCCACACTGCCATTAAGTTGATGATCCATCTTCCGTACAGTCCTACTGACAGAACTGACGATAGAATTGTTCATCAACCCGCTGGAAAGTCACGTTTTAATTTGTGAGAACGTCCTTAACCATTTTTAACTTCCCGCTATCCAAGGGAAGTTATTGATTTGGGTTCGATTTTCGAAAATCGAGTTTTTATCAGATCTCCACGTTTTGAGGTCCTGGGAAGCCATTCTCGCCAATTTCGGCTGAACGTCCGTATGTCTGTGTATGTAACTTTTTTGTCGTAAGTACGATATCTTGAAACGGATTGACCGATTAAGACCCGCGATGCGGTATTTGAAAAAAAAGGTTTATCGAGACTTAGATCTGATTAGATTTTGAAGTCAAAAACACACTAAAAAAATTTTTTTTTAATGTGTTTTAAAATCAATTTGAGATTTTCCAACCGATCTACTTAAAACCTTATATACGTTTTTTGTACATAAAAATTGCGTCGAGTGCCGTCAAAAATATCAAAATCGAACGACGCGTTCAAAAGATATCGCAGTTCACAAATTTCCGAAAACGTGTTTTTTAAACATAACTTTGAGATTTTACAACCAATCGATTTTTGACTTCATACGAGAATTTTGTGCTTACAAAATCACATAAAATACCGTAAATTTCATTAAAATCGAACGACGCGTTCAAAAGATATGGCGGTTCTCAAATTTCCGAAAACGTGTTTGTTAAACATAACTTTGACATTTTACGACCAATCGATTTTTGACTTCATACAAGAATTTTGTGCTTACAAAATCACATAAAATACCGTAAATTTCATTAAAATCGAACGACGCGTTCAAAAGATATGGCGGTTCTAAAATTTCCGAAAACGTGTTTGTTAAACATAACTTTGAAATTTTACGACCAATCGATTTTTGACTTCATACAAGAATTTTGTGCTTACAAAATCACATAAAATACCGTAAATTTCATTAAAATCGAACGACGCGTTCAAAAGATATGGCGGTTCTCAAATTTCCGAAAACGTGTTTGTTAAACATAACTTTGAAATTTTACGACCAATTGATTTTTGACTTCATACAAGAATTTTGTGCTTACAAAATCACATAAAATACCGTAAATTTCATTAAAATCGAACGACGCGTTCAAAAGATATGGCGGTTCTAAAATTTCCGAAAACGTGTTTGTTAAACATAACTTTGAAATTTTACGACCAATCGATTTTTGACTTCATACAAGAATTTTGTACTTACAAAATCACATAAAATACCGTAAGTTTCATTAAAAACGAACAACGCGTTCAAAAGATGTCGCAGTTAAAAATATTTCCAAAATGACGTTATTTTAAAATAACTCCGATATTAGAGCCCCAAAATATTAAAATCTATGCAAATAGTACCTAAATATGCAAATAATATACCGAAATGTATATTTTTGTACTCATAAAATTTCTACAGCAATGTTTTATCTAAATAATCCTGATTTTAAAGCTCCAAAAAACTACCTTTTAAACCTAGTTGTGGATTTAGAGAAAAAGGTAACATTTTCTTTTATATGTCCCAGGTTTCTGAGCTTGAAGAACTCTAAATGTATAGAAATTCTGTTTTTGGGCTTGGAGTGCTCGGAAAATGACTATTATGAGCTCGAAGAGCTAAATAGCTTTCTAACTTTTGAGCGCTTTGAACTCGAAAGTAGTGGGAAGTTTCAGGGATGGCCTGCAAGGTCAACCGATTTTTTTATTTGATTTTTTCTGAGAAATAATAGATACTATACTATGTATATGAGTCAAATGTCTTACAAAATTATTTGACTAAAAAATAATGGGAAATAAATTTTGAAAAAATAAATGTATTTAATAGAAAAAAATCTATTAACTACATTTCTAAACATTAAGATCAAAAAACTAAAAATACTATGTAAATAAAGGGAACTCGGGAAATTTTAAGGAGATGGACGGGTTCAGAGTACTAAGGATATTTATACTTATCGCGTTACCGCGCTTTATTGCGACACTGATCCTGAACAAGGTATTTCTTGCTCAAAGGATCTCCTGTCAACAAACACAGCGCACACCGAAATCATTGGCGAGAAATTTGGCATCTTTGAACCAGGGACTTTAACTAACGTAACTTTGACGCAACAGGTATTCACACAGGTTACATCCTGCAAATAAGAGTTCTACCACTTTTGTATGGAAGTATAGTTAATTTTATCGAATGTAAAAGTGTCTAAATCGTCTAGGTTAAATTGTAACAGAGAATATTTGGAAAACCAATAAAAATTGTTTAGTGATCTTGTTTTTTTTTATTCCTGATTATTTCGGTGTGCCTCACGTACCTATGATAGTACTGCCAAGTTATGTCCTTTTCAGAATATGTTTTCGCTTGGAACTTAAGAATAGGTTTTAAATGAACGGGTCAGATTAGTTTAGTTAGGTTTTAAATATTTGGAAAGGACCCATAAGTGATATATTATAGATGTTCTGTGCTATACTTTTGAGATACGAAATCTTATATAAACTAACAAAATACTTTAAAAACATTATAGTAAAGTACAATGTAGTTTAATAAGGAAAATATTGACTCCTAGAGGTTGACACAGACAATTTAATAGGTTTTGCGGATGATCTTTTATTGACGTAATGCAATTTCAAAAAACTGTAGGAGTCACTTCGAAGTAATGATAAATTCGCAAGATATTACTTATTTTAACCTATTTTATTGGTAAAATAATAATAATAATAATAATAACACACACAATCACAACAACGTCTAGGTCCCAAACTAAGCATTAGCTTGTGTTTTGGGTACCAAGCGAAGACACCACATACAAATAACAACCAAGACCCGGTACCAGTATCAATATTCATCATATAAATACTGACCCGACCTGGGATTCGAACCCGGGACCTCCAGCTTCGCAGGCAGGGTCGCTGCCCACTAGGCTAAGCGGTCGTAAATAGCCTACTAATTTAAATTAATAGTCTATTATACTCTACAGCGCTTTATGCAGATCAATGACGTGCAGTGACTCATAAAAGGATAAGGCGACCGCGATAATCTAAGAGATAGACACCCTGTCAATTATATTGCGATGGTATATTCTAATGTTTAGGGTCTGTTAGCTATGAACATTAGCGTAAGTAGACTTTATGAATGACAAGGTGTTTACCACCTAGATTATCGCCATCGACTTACCTTTTATAGGTCACCGCACGTCACTGATGCAAATCTTGAGCTCCGCATCATATCCCACGATTTCAGACAAATTTCACCTAGCGAATCAATTAATCTTCAAAAAAAGATTTTTCAGTAGATAAAACGAAATGCTGAACATGTTATTTATGTACAAAAGCAATAATTACTTTAAGTTAGTGCTTAGTAGTACCTGTCAAATTCAGAAACGTTTATTTAGATCACGTTTAGCCCCTTTTTTGTCTCTTTCTTTACATTCAAGTGTAATCAATAAATAACAATATCCATATCAACCCAATATGCCCCACTGCAGGGGTTAGGTCTCCCCTCGGTATGAGGGTGCTTGGAGCTTAAACCACCATGCTGCTCCAGTGCGCATTGGTGGATTTTAACGACTGTCATTTTGTGGAAGCAACCGGCAACGACGGCTTCACGAGCTCTCCGAGGCACGGATTTAGTGATAATTAAATAGTGATGCTTAAATCAGAAAAAAACTCTTTGGTACATACCGGTCTCTGGGATTTGAACCACGACCTTCCAGACAAGAAGCGGGCTCGCCACCACTCGGCTATCACGACATTATCAGCGACACGAATTAGCACAAAACATATTATAATTAAACTGGGACTAAAGAAGGATGCCCATCTCTCATACAAACATGGGCTAGGAAAAAAATTATGGGTACTTTGAATTTTGTGCATGTGGTTTGATTCGCATAGGTACATGAAGCCTTATGATATAGACATAAATTTTTTCAAAGCTGGAAATTGACTAGCATCATGCTATAAAAGGTTAAATAAATGCAACTCCTCTATTAAATGATAAAGAGATAATAACGAGCTAGAAATCCGGTTTTATTCAAAATAACACACATAGAATGACTTCAGGCGTCATTTTAAAAACTCTATAAATCGTACATACAACTTCTTGAATACAAATAAGTAATATAGTACAATATGACACTGGCAAAACTGTCTAGAACACAAGGTAGTTGCCAAAGATAAAAGAAGAAATCAACTTATCTGTCATGTGACCTGAATGACCGTGAATGACAGTCTTAAATGTCAGTGATGACAGCAATGAAAATGTTTATGCCATTATCGAAAGTGTTTAATTTCCAAGAAACTTATTTTCAGAATTTAAATTGTTTTTAGTAAAACTAAAAAAAAATCAAAATACGATGTTTAACTATTTTATAAATTTTCAATTATAATTATAAGTCTGCTAACAAAAACAAAATCATCATTAAAAGTATACCTGTGTCATATTAGTATTTTTTTTTTAAAATCTATTGTACGTAAGTTAAATATATTTCATTAATTACTTTACAGAAAAAACCTTTCTTTCTTTTCGTTTTCGGTCCAGAATTACGTGCCATGGGAAAATCCTCATAATTGGTAACCCCAATTTGAGTAATAAACATTGCAAATGGATGCATTCATTATAAACTATTATAAATGATTTCTAGATGCGTTCAAAATACAACTTGAACATTATTTATTTCAATAGTCATTTTCTATTTTTCACATACTTTTAGAATAATAATGAAGTAGTTAAAAATAGCTGCTTTACTAAGTGTATTGACATTTATGGTTCTTATCTCAAGTACTTTTCCTAGCCCAGGATGGGCATCATCCTTTACGTTTCGGAATTAGACAGTATATCATTAGTGGAACCTCGTACTGGCGGACAGAATGCTTATATGAAATATGATAAAAAAGTAAGGTTCATTCGTGACTGAAATCATTTATAGTTCAAAGATTTTTGAAGTCACCGTTATCAAAATTAATAGTAGACCAATATATAGCACTTACTCGCGATATAAGTTAATTTGTAAACCTTGAAATATAGTTAATCTTAATATGCTTTCATTGCAAGAATCACCATCCAAAAGCATTTTGTACACACGACGGGCATTCAATCAATTTAAATTGGCATTACGAACGATTTTATCAACGCCTATTGAGTTTATATGTAGTTGTGTAAATGCGCGCAAATAGTTGAATGTTCCATTGACGCAAAACCATTCGTTTCAGTTATGTAGATACTTGTGTTAGGTTTGTGAGTGTACTCAGACCTATCTCGCTCATTTCATTTGTTCCGAGGACTGAAAACAGATACATTTGTCGGGATGCTTAGTTTTCATACAACGTAAAGTATAGGTAGTTCGTAATATTACAGGTAATGGTTTATAAGGCACAAATTAATTTTTGCGTATATTTATTATCTGCATATCTGCATTGAGTGGCTATTTCTGCGTAAAATAACCTAGTAATAACCACTGAACTATATACTAGTATAACCGACGCCGCGAACCAAATTTCCTGCGCCAAGCGTTGTTGCCGAGCGGCAACAACTCATTCAGTCACTTGCCTATGCTCATCGCGACCGCGTGCCAAAAAACGTGAAACAACAATTAAAAATGCCGTTGTGGGCGTTAAAAACGTGTAAAAATCAATCAACTGCGAATAAAAAAGATAGTGGCATAACTTATCGTCGATAATTAAACAAAACAAAACTAAAACCATCCAAAACAAATTTTTGTACCTACATTATTTTCTACTATTGCCGCCATACTCCTTTTAACTACAAGTAATGTCACGACATGTATAATACACCTATTAAAGACTTGTATGATACTTGTAAATCTGTGTATTCTAGTGGAAAAGAAACGAGGATAACATGTATGAGACATGTATAATATAGTGTATTATACTGGGTAGAAAAATCAGTACAGCAGAAATAAAGGTGATAGTGCCGCACGTACAGATTTTGTTCGTGCCGTCTGTTCTACTAGTATGTAGTTTAGTGGTAATAACTCGCTGTTTAGAAATTTTATCTACACTGACTTCGTAAAATTCTGATATTAATTAAAAAATAGTGAATAATGATTATACTTTATTCACGAAACATTATTGAAGAATTTTTTTCTTGACATAAAATACTTTCATTTTTTCCAATTAAATTACACTGTGGTCGGCCAAGGCGTTTTCAATTTAATTTTTTAGCGGCCGTACATTGTTTATTGGCGACGCAACGGCACGCACTGAAGCGCGTGAACTGCTGGTATTTGGTTCAATATTTTATTTACTTATTCACTGTGTTTTAACGTGAAGTCGATGAACGTATTACGTTTCGATAAAGGGTGTCATTCCAGAAAAATCGTGTAATGAAGGCTATGTATTTTTGAGGGCTCCGTGTAAATAGTTTATAAATTAGAAAAATAATAAATTCCATATAACTAACGACTACACAAAGCTATTTTTTGAACTCGCTCATCTTCCATCGTTCATGGCCATAAGCCGCGAAAGATAGCGCTAAAAAAGTACATTTAAAAAAAAAACGACTGCGTAAAAAGTGAACTTAAAAAAAAGATGGAAACAAGATCTCCGACCCCCAGCCAAGTAACGGTTGCCAACCAAATTCAAATCG
Source organism: Luffia ferchaultella (assembly GCA_949709985.1). Classification (NCBI taxonomy): domain Eukaryota; kingdom Metazoa; phylum Arthropoda; class Insecta; order Lepidoptera; family Psychidae; genus Luffia; species Luffia ferchaultella. The sequence continues at coordinate 21,550,928 of OX453241.1, read as the reverse complement.
TTAAAGAACAATATAAATGGTTATCTATTCAAATATTTGAGAAACATAAATATATTTTAAACCCTTGTCAGTAGTGCTACCCCATTTGACATAATTTATTGAGTTTAATTTTTAGAGTTCCGAACCGCAAAAGAAAAAAACGGAGCTTTTATAGGATCACTTTGTTGTACGTCTATCTGTCTGTCTATCAAGACTCTTTTTCTCAGGAACGCGTGGAGGTATCAAGCTGAAATTCATGTCAAATACTCAGGTTTACTGTTCCTTGGAGCTGTGAAAAAAAGCAATCAAAGGATACAGCCGTTTGTGCTGCAAATTTTAAAAGGAAAAAAACGGAACCCTTATAGGATCACTTTGTTGTTCGTCCGTCTGTCTATATGTCAAGACCCTTTTTCACAGGGACGCGTGCAGGTATCAAGCTGAAATTCATATCAAATACGCAGGTCTACTGTTTCTTGGAGCTGTGAAAAAATTAAACTTCTAAGTCAACGCAATCAAAGGATACAGCCGTTTATGCTGCTAATTTTCTATACTCGCAAGGGAATCAAAATCTACAGCGTACTTCCCTCAGAATCTTGAAATTTACGGAACAACGTCTTATAGCACAAATAAAGGAAAAATTGCGAGAAGTATAAATTTTTAGATATATCTTAATATAAAAATATTTTTAATGATTTCAAACTTAGTACCCCTTTCTTCATGAACACGTAGAGGTATTCAATTGAAATTCATATCAATTACTCAGGTCTATAATACCTTTAAGCTGTAACAAAATCAAACTTACATTTACTAATATATTTACAGGTTTGTACGGAACTCTCGGTGCGCGAGTCTGACTCGCACTTGGGTGGTTTTTTGTTAATAAGTTTCGATATTTACTATCTTAAAGTTCTCCAAGCAATAAATAAATAAATACGAATGTCATCATTTTTCTATTCTACCCGTGTTTTGGTTGACTAATTTGAACAAAAAATGGTTATTGCCACTTAACTACAATAGTTAGACATATAACTTCGCAGATTTTTTGTGGGTAAAGACGAGTAGGTACTATAAACATGTTACATTATTTTATGCATCAATAGTTTTAGCAGCGCACCCCAACTAATGACTTTTATAAGCAACTTTTTGATACCTTGGATTACAATTTTGTAATTTTTATAGGGATTTATAATTCTTTTTAAAATAAAAGACACCCAATGTGTTTCACTGATAATGCTGTTTTCTATGGGTGAAAGAGTTTTTAAAATCAGTTGAATAGTTTTTGAGTCTATCCGTTACAAACAAACAAACATAAATAAAACATAATCTTTTCTCTTTATAATATTTGTTTAGATATGTATGAAGAAATTACTAACTAACAATGAAAAGAGAAAATGAAGCTATTGAAAACACAAGTTTCGCTTCCGAGTTACGGAAGTTTTCATAGTTTAGAGCACTTCATCAGAGCAGCGGTGGGAGCTTAAATATATCAAAGATAAGATAAGCGCTGGCTAATGGAGTATACTGTGCGAAAATTTACTATATGAAATAATAAGTCAAATGTGATATTTCTATAGTAATGGAAATATGAATCGTCGATATTGAATTTTTACCCGACCGCGGAGGGCAATTTTTTCGAGATATCACTACTTATTATAAAATAAAGTCGCCCGCCACGTCTGTCTGTCTGTCTGTCTGATAAACTCAAAAACTACCGAACGGATTGACATATTATTGACACCGATGGAAGAGGAAGGTTTACGTATATAGTTTATTAATGTTTTATTATTGTTGAAGAAGTCGGAAAAAAATCAAGCCGGCTGGGAGCTTTCATCGAAAACGCTGCCTAATCCTTTTGAGATATAACAAAATAATGCATGGAAGAATTGTTTCTTTTGTATAGGACTCCAAAAAAGTCCGCGATGGCATATGTCTATCCTTTAGCGTACTATATATATAGGATAGCTTACTATATCTATTTTTATGTTTGAAAAAATGGTGTCATATGATGAGGTAATTGGTAAGCAGTTTATACGGATACAGTATTAATCCTTATCAAATTAAACACGTTATTTACCTTTAGCATTTTATGCAGATCAGACAAGACCCGGCCTCTTGTCGCGCGACAAACAAACATAGAAATAATATTACTATAGAACAGACGGCGCGAACAGTGCATACGTTTGCAACAGTGAGCAGTGCGGGGTGCACGCGAGGCGGCTAAATTAGCCGTACTAATGAGTCATAGATATACAATGTCATCGTCACAGAGGCGACATCTGAAACTTTGTTTATATTCTGCCTATTGAATTGAGTAATGTAAGGGAACGTAGTAAAATAAATTGAAAGAGGCAAAACTGATAGTTTTAATTACAATGTCAATCTTAATTAATACTTTGTGTACATATTTCCCCAAATAAGTAAAACAATTATACATTAAACTGTAATTGGTACTGAATATGGGTACTAGAATATAGGTACATTGCAATGTGATATAAACTTTTCTTCCCCTAAACAAAATTATGTTAGTAAGTTTCTGACTGAAAAATACGCTGTGACAGACAGACAGATGGCATAGGTTGAGTAATAAAGAAACAAAAAAAATAATCAGTTACTTTTAAGTCATATAATTCTCCAACATTTTATACATACGTATACAAACTGTACGTTTCACTCTTCATAATCTATGATTTTTATATAGAAATGGCGGCAAAAGACAAAATTTTGGTTTGATTGATTTTAGTTGATGGTTTGCTTACTTACCAATGATAAGATACGCCACTACCTTTTTTCATCGAAGTTGACTCATTTTTCCACGTTTTTAACACGCACGACGACATTTTTGAATTGTTGTTTAATTATGGTTTAGTTACAATTTTGGCACGTAATCATGATGAGTGTAGACGAGACCGCGGCGTCGCTTTTCTACGTTAGTAATATTACTTCTATGCATAGAAATAGCGCGGCGCTGCGCCGGGCGTCGTCATCGTCCCCATACCGTTGCGACACGTGTGGTTAGGCAGAAGCTATCAATTATATATATAAAGAAATATTTTAGTTTGTTTTTATGTATATATTCTTTACTTTTTCAAATATTTACAGAATTGGAAATGAAATACATTAAAAATACTCCAAATAGGATGAAATTACGTTAATTAAATCTAATCCATATGTTCGACGCAACAAGCTGATATAACACTATGACAGTAAAAACACTACAGCTTATATGCTCTGTTATCCGTGCGAAGCCGGGGCGGGCCGCTAGTACCTATATAATATGTATGTGTCTTAGATATTTCTTTAACGCACTCTGTAGCTTAACGGCTTGATAGATTTGAACGTATGAGGTGTCGTTAGATTTTTCTTAATTGTCGGAGTGACACAGAACAAATCATATTTCAATATGAGGTCTGCAAATCAAAAGAGAGAGAAGAAATAAAAAAAAATTTTATTACTGCAATATGGGTATTACATGAAAGGTAGTAGGTAAATAGCCCATTCCACACACATACATACTGCAATATTAATATACACTAAAAAACAGCGTGTCTGACATTATGTTTTATCTTTGTGGGCTGTATCCAAAACTAAAGTAAATGCGTCCACATTAATAAAACCATGAATAAAACTGAAAAGTTTAAAATAAACTAAATTATTCAAAAAAAAGAAATAAAAACCTGACTGCAAAACCACTTTACCGAAAAGGGCAAAACAAGCTATATTCAGGCTATATTTTTAGAATTTGCTTTGAACAACGTAGAATACACCATGCAAGATTCATTATTAAATAGAAAAATAAAATACAATGTAGGTACATAGGCATACAGTAGGCGATATTATCACTAAACAGTTATCTTTTCAAAACAAACTTTGGTTGAAATAGAAATGAATTAACGTTAAGGGAATCAGTGCACGAAGTAATATTAATACATATAAACATACATACATACACAAAATATCTGATAAGAGTAACAGGAATAAAATATGCAAAAAGAAAGGATCACTGGAAAAGATAGTGTGCTTCTCTGTGGTGTGCTTTGGATCTGTCTTTTAAAAGATCGTATGGAAGGAGCTAGGTAGTCGGATAGAAGTAGGTAAGGCGTTCTACAGCCGTGCTGCCTGAATTGTTAGGGAAGAGCTATAGAAGTGGGATGAGTGGGAGGGGGTGTACTTAAGCAGATATTAAAATATACTATCACTAGCGACCCGCTCCGGCTTCACATGGGTAACAGAGCATATAAGCCTTAGATTTTTTCTGTCGTACTGTCCTATCAGCAGCTCGCGAACATGTGGAGTGGATTTAATTAGATTTTAATGTAACGTAAATTCATCCTACTTGGAGTATTTTTAATATATTTTATTTCCAATTCTATAAATATTTGAAAAAGGAAAGAATAAATACATAAAAACAAACTACATTACTTCTTTGTATATAACATTGATAACTTCTGCCTAATTTTATATCACGAAAATCGCGTCGGTGTCGGGCCCCGGCCGCCTTGTCGCGCTGTAGTTTTTATTTCGCTAGAACTCTGAAGTTATTAATTTAAATTGTATGGTGTAAAGGGCAATTATAATGTGTATGAAATTCTGAAGGTAAATAACGTACTTAATTCGATAAGGATTAATACTGTATTGATATAAATTGCTTTCCAATCTACACATCATTGATACCATTTTTTTAACATAAAAATAGGTATAGTAAGTTATCCATAAAAGATAGATTTATGCCATCACGGACTTTGTTGTAGTCCTATGAAAAAGAAACAATTCCGTAATACATTGTTTTGTTATATCTCAAAGGGATTAGGCAGCGTTTTCGATGAAAATTTTTTCCGCCGTCTTCAACTATAATCGTCATAAATTTAAGTAATTTGCACAAAACATTTTTGTTTTAATTGATTTATCAAATCAAAGTTCATTTCCATTTACATTCTTATAAAAAAAACAACATTGAAAAACCACAAAGGTTTGTAATAATCCTGTTATCAAATTATACACATAAACCTTCCTCTGGAATCACTCCATCCATTAGCGTCAACCATATGCCAATCCGCTTGGTAGTTTTTGAGTTTATCGCGTTCAGACAGACAGACAGACAGACGCGGCGTGGGACTTTGTTTTATATTATGTAGTGACATAAATATGACTTGAATAGTATTTAAGGTATTGCAAGCGGGGACATACAAACCAGTCACCAAAAGATGTTTGATGGTGGTCTATGTGTGAAAATAAAGATTTTTACAACAATAAATATGTTTTACAGTATTTGTTTGTCCCCGCTTGAAATATCATAAATGACATTCAAATCATATTTATAGGGTAGTATATTTTAATATCTGCTTTAGTAGGTACCGGACAAAAAACATTTCATGGTGTATTCCACGTTGTTCAAACCAAATTTTATAGGTATAGTTTATTTTTTTCTTTCAGTAAGTGGTTTTGCAGGCGGTTTTTTTTTTAAATAATATAGTTTATTTTAAACTTTTTAGTTTTACTTATTAATAGTTCAGGGCGTTCACAGCGTACTAGAAGTTTGGCACAAGCTGTTCTACAACTGGCGCCAAACTTTTAGTTCGTTCTGAAGTTGAAGCCGGTTCGTTTTGCGCAGGTGCGCGCGTACTCTCGACTCTCTGAATCTCTGATAACCATTTTTCCCACTACGACTCTACTCGCTAGCAATAACGGATCTTTACCACTCCAGCCGCGCGGGCAGCGAGAGGTAGTTGTGGGGTACATAACTATCACTGACTCCGTGCCTCGGAGAGCACGTTAAGCAGTCGGTCCCGGACGCTGTCAATAGATGGCGGTCGTTACAATCCCCAACCCGCAGTGGAGCAAAGATTTTGAAAAACCCTTTTTTTGGTACTGCTTGTAAACAATGAACAATTAAGAAATTTAAATTGTTTCTTTTACATCTTTGTAAAATTCTTAAAAAAAATGGGTGTTTATTTTATTTTGTTAATCCTCAACAAATCATTCGAAATAACGTTGCATGTTGCATAGTAATTTTTTTGAGTACTTACTTTGTTACTCATATACTTATTTATTTTTTTGATGAGTTCTTACCGTACAAATGACACTGCCCACAGGAAAGTAAAAAATAATCTCTTAAATTACGACATAATTAAAGACTTATACTTGGTGGTGAAATATTTTTTTAATATAGGTATAAACTGTGTTAACTGTGGTAAACGGTGGCAAAATAATGTAACAATCCATTTTCGCAACTGGTTACGAAACTTTTATAAAAGTTTTAATGGCAACAAAAGCGTTCTTAATTGGCAAGTGGTTGAGAATAGGATAAATTTCACAACTGGCTTTCAAAATCCAATCAAGATTGTAGCTGGAATGCTCTTGCTCGCATTGCATCATTTGCGCCTTCGATAATCTTTCACATCATTACATATCTATATTAATAAAATTGTAGTTTCTATCTGTCTGTTCCGACTAATCTCCGAAACGGCGGAACCGATTTCAATGAAACTTTACAAACGTTCAGAGGGCATCATCGGGGGTGACATAGGCTATTTTTGTCAGTCTGTCTGTCCGTCTGTCTATCTGTCTGTTCGAGCTGATCTCCGAAACGGCCGAACCGATTTCAATGAAACTTGGTGAACGTGCAGAGGGCATTATTGGGGGTACATAGGCTGCTTTTTGTCTGTCTGTTTGTCTGTTCCGGCTAATCTCCGAAACGGCTAAATCGATTTCAATGAAACTTGGCAGACGTGTAGATGGCATTATTGTGGGTGGTATAGGCTGCTTTTTGTATGTTCATGTTTTGTCTGTTTCGGCTAATCTCCGAAACAGCTGAACCTATCTCAATGAAACTTTGCAGACATGCAGAGGAAAATATCAAGGGTAACATAGGCTACTTTTGTCATTGAAAATGACTATCATATCCATTTCACGGGAAACGCATTTTTGGCCATAACTCCGAGGGTATGATGTCTAGCCAAGATTTTAAGGTTTTAAAAGATTAAGAATTTCGTTGTGCATTGTATGACATCAAAATTTTGGAAATCGGTTAAGTAGTTTTTAAAAAAAAATGGAAAATGTAAAAAAATCGGGATTTTTTCGGTTTTTTTTTTACTAAATCCACAATATTTCAAGAACGGGGACCGATATCGAAAATAAAAAAAAATGGCATCTCGGCCATTAACGTAGCTACGATTTGAGACCATGTTTTTGGAAATCGGTTGGTAATTGTAAGAGAAATTATTTCCGAAAGATGAGATTTTTTGGTCGATCGCTTGTGTTTGTGGATATAAGTTACTATATTTCAGAGGGTATTCGTCGGATCGCTTCAAAGTGTTATACCGAAGGTTAGAAGGCGTCGGTAGCTACAGTTTAAGATCAAAATTTTGGAAATCGGTTGGAAATCGAATAAGAAATTTGACATCATATGTTAGATTTTATGGACGTTCGGGAACTTGTTAACATTACGGTCATCGCCTTTCGGCCTGTATTCGTTCGAATGCTTAATTATCGAGTTCAGAACGTTTAAGGATATCAGAAGCTGCAGTTTAAAACCTAAATGTTTCAAATATGTTGAACTAGCGACCCGTCCCGGTTTCGCACGGGTAGCAGAGAATTTTTTCGTTGATTTATTTCTGAGTTTAAAGAGTTGAAAAGAATAGTGCCACGTTTTCGTGGCAATCTATACTAATATTATAAAGCTGAAGAGTTTGTCTGTTTGTCTGTTTGTCTTCTTTTTCTGTTTGTCTGTTTGTCTTTTTTTTTCTGTTTTGTCTGTTTGTCTGTTTGTCTGTTTGTCTTTTTTTTCTGTTTGTCTGTTTGTCTTTTTTTTTCTGTTTGTCTGTTTGTCTGTTTGTCTTTTTTTTTTCTGTTTGTCTGTTTGTCTGTTTGTCTGTTTGTCTTTTTTTTCTGTTTGTCTGTCTGTCTGTCTGTCTGTCTGAGAAAATCTCCAAAACAGCTAAACCGATTTTGATGAAACTTCACAGATGTGGATAGAAAGTGGTCAAAAATTACATACACTACCTTTTGTATGTCTGTATGTACGTCCATTTCTCTATTCCAGCTAATCTCTTAAACGGCTAAATCGATTTTAATGAAGTTTCACGGGTATGAAAAGGAGGTAGTCAAAAGTGACATACGCTACTTTTTGTTCGTCTGTCTGTCTGTACGTCTATGTGTCTATTCGAGCTAATCTTCAAAACGGCTGAATAGATTTTAATGAAACTTTGCAGACGTGAAAGAAAGTTGTCAAGAGTGACATCAGTTACTTTTTGTGGCTGTCTGTCGTTTGTCCTCACTGATCTATCAGCGTAGATAAAGCCGAAACTACTAAATCTAGGAAGCCGAAATTTGGAACAGTGGTTTATTTTATAACGTGAATATAAATTAAAAAAAAAGGAATATTTGGAAAATTCAAATTGAAGGAGGGAGGGATGGAGGGGCTTCGTATGAGAGTCTTTGTTCTTTAAAGTTAGAAACATAAAAATTTTAACATAAATAAATAATGACGTCTTTCAAGGTTTTTGGATATCAAGGGTGGAAAACGGGATGTGAAAAGTATGGGAGTATTGATTTTCTTAAAGGAGTGGGGAGAATGAAGATTGAAAGTTTGAATGGGTGTCCCCAATATTAGTTTTAGCAAAAAGTACCTACGTATTAACCATTTCGAATGTTAATACTACCTAAAACAGGAATGTGTAATCTACGCAAGCGAAGCTGCGGGTGGTCGCTAGTAAAATAATATAATCTGTGAAAATCGGCTTTGGGTAGGTTCATTTTCAATGAAACCGGTGGTTGCGGGGACTGCAAGATCTGTGGATTTTTGTTTGTCTGTCTGTCCGTATGTCTGTATGTTCGAGTTGATCTCCGAAATGGCTTAATCGATTTCAATGAAACTTCACAGATATGATAAAAACATTATCAGGAGTGACATTCAATATTTTTTATCTGTTTGTCCGTCTGTTCGAGATAATCTCCGAAACGGCTGAATCGATTTCAATGGAACTTCACAGATATGATAAAAACATTATCATGAGTGGCATACAACACTTTGTTTATCTGTCTGTCTGTCCGTCCGTCTGTTTGTTCGAACTGATCTCCGAAAGGGCTGAACTTATTTCAATGAAACTTTCAAAGATATGATTAAAAGTTTGTCAGGATCAGGAGTGATATACAATACTTTTTGTTTGTCTGTCTGGCCGTCTTTCTGTCTGTTCGAGCTAAACTCAAAAACATTTAACCAATTTTAATGAAACTTCGCAGACGTGAAAAGACGGGTGTGAGAAGTGACATACGCTACTTTTTGTTTGTCTGTCTGTCTGTTTATATATATATTCGGGCGAAATTTTTAAATATTTTAATGAAACTATGCAGACATTAAAAATACGTTGTCAGGAGTGATATAGGTAACTTTTTGTCCATGTACTGTGTGACTAAACCCTTTCTATGAATCTTCGCAGACATAAAGGTTATAAGGAGTGACACAAGTTGGTTTTTGTCTGTGAGTTTGTCTGTCTGTTTGTTAGGGCTAATCGTCAAAACGGCGGATCCGATTTAACTGAAATTTTACAAATATAACGAGGGCGTTGTCAGAAGTAAAAAGCATTTTTTATATATATTTATAAAAATCGTAGTGTCTGTTAGTCCGTCTATCTGTTCTGGTTAATCTCCAAAACGGCTGACAGATTTTGGCACCGACTTGTGGGATAGCTATTTTTCATGCTAAAATGGCTAAATGGACTTTTATGAAATTAGGTGTAGATATTTCCTAGGTAGATAAGTTTCAGAATGTTCTAGAACGTGTTACAATGTTCTGGAGCGTCGCGTTCCTTTAACTGTCCCGATACAACTGTGTAGTCCACGAGAGGAAAGTTGCGGGCGGAAAGCTAGTTGAAAATAATCCCCCCCACGTCTGTCTGTCAGTCTGAACGCGATAAACTCAAAAACTACCGAACGGATTGGCATATGGGTGACACCAATGAACGGAGTGATTCAAGAGAAAGGTTTTCGTGTATAATTTATTAATGTTTTGTGGAAATTAGTTGAAATATGACGATTATTGTTGAAGAAGTCAAAAAAAAATCAAGCCGGCTGGGAGCTTTCATCAAAAACGCTGCAAATCCCTTGATATAACAAAATAATGTATGGAGGGATTGTTTCTCTTTTATAGGACTAAAGAAAAGTCTGCAATGGCATATGTCTATATTTTTTTAAATAGCTTACTATGCCTATTTTTATGTTTAAAAAAATGGTGTCCTATGATGAGGCAGTTGGAAAGCAATTTATACGGATACAGTTTTAATCCTTATCAAATTAAATACGTTATTTACCTTCAGCTTTAATGCAGATCATAATTGCCCTTTGCACCATACAATTTAAATTAATATCTTAAGAATTATTGCGAAATAAACACTATTGCGCGACAATTTAAGCGGTCGGGCGCCGCGCCGGACTTAGTCCCAGTACCAATGCGATACGTCTGGGTAGGCAGAAGTTATCAATGTTGTATATATAAAAAAAATATTTTAATTAGTTTTTATGTATATATTCTTTACTTTTTCAAATATTTACAGAATTGGAAATTAAATACATTAAAAATATTCGTAAGTAGAATTAACTACATTAATCTAATTAAATCTAATCCATATGTTCGACGCAACAAGCTGACATGACACTACCACAGAAAAAAACACTACGGCTTATATGCTCTGCTACCCGTGCGAAGCCGGGGCGGGTCGCTAGTTAAAAATAAATGACAAACGTTTGTCAGTTCCGTAATGGGTATCATATTAATAATAATAATATCTGGGACATCTCACACAGCGCCATCTAGTCCCAAACTAAGCACGTATTACGCTTGTATTATGGGGTGCTAGTGAACTGATATACAGACTTAAATATTATTATTTTTGTAATATATACATAGGTATATAGGTACTTAGACACGGAACGAATAGACATGTCCTGGACGGAAATCGAACCCGCCACCCTCGGCTCCGCAGTTAGGGCCTCTAACAACCGGTCAGTCATGATGGCATGATGGTTATGTGAGTGACACAATATTTTCGGAACCATCTTAACTCTGTCAGGCACCGGGCTTTGAATTAGTTCAATAGAAGAGTAATGTTCGAGAACTTTGTCACATTTGAAACATAGCACGAGGAGGGAATCGGGTGGAACGCGCGTTTAGTTAGCCCACGCGATTTATTACCTAGATGTTGTGTTGTGCCTAGGTCTGCTGTTTATTACTCGTCACAACTAGAGACATACTATTGAATCAAAGGTACGCATACATTCATACATACATATACACATACACACAACATAGAAAGTCCCATAAAAAAATTAAACTAAATAAAGTTGACAAAATTTGTCGGCTTTGGATCTTTTTTTTAGCAAGCGTGCGCCTTCTAGTCTGTCCCATTCAAAGTTCGGTGCTGATAGAACAGGTCTTGTTTACTTATATGTCTGTGGTTACGGTTCCTTAATGTAGGTCTCGTAAACAAACTCAGAGTTACTCTACTGTCTACGGAGAGAACGCTTGAAGTTTCTCTGTGGCGTACACTACGGAAAAACATATTGGCTGACAATTGACAATACTAGGTACCAGAACGTTTAATAGCAGGAAAAATTGTGATTCATACTATAATTTTGTAATCTTTGACCAGAAAGTAATTTTAAAACAACAGATTAATTTGATTTTATAACGAATACAAAAGAAAAACTTGTAAACGTGAATTTTGTATATTTAACGAGAAATTTATTTAATTTAACAAAATGTTCCATACGAATTACCAGAATATTGTTTGATTTACTACAAAATTAAGTTAAGAATACTTCTAAACACGTAATTGAAACAATAATTTATCTACAATAATATTATAGTACGCATGACTATCTGTTTGATGGTCACAAATAAAACTAGAAATCCTAGTCCTAGTTACTATATTTTTTTCTGTGCAATGAAAAAATCCGTAGAACTAAAATGACCAATGTAGCTCACAAAATTAGCAAGTCAAAGTGGCAATGGGGCAGCCTAGCCACATTGCTCGCAGAACCGATAACCGCTGATGAAGAAAGGTTTTCGAGTGGCGTCTATGAACCGGACATCGTAGAATACGAAGGCCCCATACTAGGTGGACTGACGACAAGGTAAAGGCGACGATCCCGTAAAGGATCTGGCCCAAGACAATGTGGTATGGAGATCTAGGGGGAGGCCTATGTGTAGTAGTGGACGTCTACTGGCTGAAATGATGACGATGATGGTTATGGCGACGGTCATTTGACACTTATAACTAGATTTAAATACCAAACGGGACCGAGACGAGCTAGAACTCTGTTCATGTTTGTCTTTGCACATTTGAAGCTACGAAAACCAAAAAATATCACTTAAATCATAGAGATATCAAAGGTTAGGTACAGAAAATACAGTTAAATTATTCACAATTAAACAAATAAATATATAACAGTGAAAATAACAGGTCACTCACCGCCATCGGCGTATGTCTCCGAGCCGTTTCCATCTTGTAGGGCGTTGGCCCAAGTGCCCTCGTACTTGGCGTTACTTGTCGTGCTCTGGCGCACGCCATAGCGGCCCTTGTACCCTTGTGTCCATTCGCCGCGGTACAGCCAGCGGCCACGTGTCTCCACGCCCAGTCCGTGCCTCTTGCCGTTCTGCCATTGTCCTTCATATGCACTCCCACTGAAATACAATGATATACTAGATGAGTACATAATAAAACAATGTTTCTAACATTATTTAGTTGAAGAAGAAGTTCGTGGCCATGAAATATTGTATGTGTCTAAACACTCTTTTATTTTGGTGGTGTTATAGTTGTTAATACAGAGAAATATATTTACTGTAATGAGCCTATGGAATTTTTAGTGCATACAAATATTCAATGCAGATCAATGCCAATAAAATTTGTTGTTGATGCCCAAATTCAAACAGCACTGCTGGATGCAAGTTCAATGTTCGATTATAATTAATAATAACTGCTGGTAACATAATGCCCGAAATTTGAAAAATAACCCTTAATTTGCTCTTTCTTTTCTTGTTCCTTGATATCTCTGGTTTGTATAAGGAACACAATTTCGTGTTAGGTGTGATCATGTTGTGATACCATTCATAGAGCTAGAAAACACAACAATTCATACATAGACTGTTAAAGTTACAATAAAAAACCAAAGTCGGATATCCGTTCATCCGAGCCGACCCGAACGTTACGCTTTCTAATAGTATGTAGCTGGGCCTGGGGAAATCACACTAATTAAAGCTGTCTGTCTACAAAACTCGCCAATGGGATCGTAATGGCGGACAACAAAACGCTGGCCTGACGCCTTCGTAATTACGGCGCTCGTAGGTATTATTTACTAACGTTACTAAACACATTCCATATAATGTAACTTATCTAAATACTCGTTTATATTAAATTGTTTTCCCCGTAAATGCAAACATTTAAGTGAACGGACGGTATTTCAAGGAGTATGGAGACAATGGTGATTTGGTGATTTACGAAGGAAGGAAAACTGAACGAGCAACGTCTGCTGACGACGACGTCATGTGAATGCCGTATAAGAAAATGTTAGGTGTGAATCACTTTCGTAACACAATTATGCGTTTGTAACAGAATTCATAGATTAACGAATTTAGGGATGGTGATAGTATGCATGTAAAGTGAAATGATTCGCCGGCAGAGTCAGTGTGTCGGTTGGGCGGCGGCGGCCTGCGCTATATTTACCGCGCGAGGGCCGCGGGCGGGCGGCCGGCCGGTTGGCTCACCGCACCGCTAGTCCACGCCACTCGCCGCTGCGGTCATCGATTCATTGCTCACTTCATTCCTCGACACCATCCTACTTGTATTGTAATCGAACGCACATCGACTAGGTATTAAGTGTTAGAGAAACAAATATGTTCTACGCTGACTCTACGGGTAGATACCTTTAATAATAACATTACTAATATACTTGGCGTAGTTGATTTTACGACGAGAAACGAACGGGACAATGGTAAAAACTGATAGATTAAAAAAAAAATGGTCTCAATGGTTTCGAGGAATAATAGAGCGTGATTTATAAACTACAGTAGAAGAACAAAAAATATTTATCAAAATGGTTTTGTCTATTACACTACTGATTGTGTAGGTACAAATTTTTTGGAAGTGGTTTATTTTGTTGTCAAATAACAATATTGACCACTTTGTTTAAATCAGAAAAGTACGGACGAAAGATTCATTATTTACATTAATACTAAATAAACGATTATTATGTTTACATCTTACCGTATATGCTAGGCAAGAAATGTCCTTGACCGACATTTTGAATAGAATACATAAACAAATTCCATACGTGACGAAAGTCAAAGCAACATCCTTGAATCGTCATCATTGTCTGAGTCATGCCGTTATGTATGGTATAGGAATCAATGTAAAGGGAATGGAGTGCGGGCTCGCGTATATACCGGGCGGACGAGACTTCGTCACGCGTTTATTTTCTAATGACCGAACCAGTGGCGTTGACTCAAAGGTTAAACAGAACATCGGCGTTCGGCGTACAGATGCATGTATTCGTACCTACCAACTTGTAATTTTATTTTATTGAATCGATATACGGAGCAATCAACGAATATAAGATTGCGTTCTCGTTTTATTATTCGACGCGCTTTTGCATTTCAAATGTGGCTTTATTTTATGTGAAAGTCAGTACATAATTTATTTTAGTAATTTGTCTATAGAACGAGCAGAGACCGCTTCCGGAATGTGGGTATCGTGTTTAAAAACAGAAATATATATTTTATGTAGTCAGTTGAATATTAAGCAAATAAAGAAATGCCGACCTGGTATTATAGTCCTGTATCTGATAGTACTTGAAAAATATGATTGACTTTATCGAAATTTCAAATTTTTTAAGTTTGGCATTCTGGCTATCCTATTCCTGGCTTAAAGTACCTATCAACCAGACTTCTCATAGCATGGTGATAGACTATAACAAATTAAAGATAATAATTCACTTTTTACACATATAACTATCTTAAATATAGAATAGGATTGTCTGTCTCCCTGAAACAAGTTTTGCATTAGTACAATGAGCGCATTTGATTGTCGCTGCGGGAGTATACTAATTAAACAACAGGAATAAATAACAGTATTCCTGTTTTTGTACGGTAGGTACGGTATATTTGTAAGGGTTCGATGCGGGGTGGTGTGGCACTTGAGAATGGCTCGTTCTTACAAGCCCTCAAGGTCGTTCGTTGTTACTTTTATCTCAACGTTGCCAGACATACTGCAGGTTTTTTGAACTCATCAAGAATAAAATTAACAGGCCACGGTCACTGCAGAGAGCGCGGAAAAAATGATGTCAATTCTAATGTAAGTATTTACACGCGATTTTATCCTTCGCAGTCGCCTTTGAAAAATATATTCATGAAGACGCAAACTCTGAAACACGCTGTCGAATTCAACAATGTTATTTTGCTTACATTTTTTAAATCTACGGTGGTCGCGGGAATGCGATCGCAATAGCGGGTGCGTACGAAATTCACTTCGCGAGCCTTCAGCTAGGAAGTTGACACGATGAGAATCAGATATTCTAGAATTACGAACTGTGCTGTATGCACAGTCACAAAATCCACAGCACTCAAGAGCCAAAAGAATGAGAGCCACCTTCCATGCTACGTTATTCTGAGCATACTACGTTTGCCTTGTCAAAATGGAGCAATGGTTTGTGAAGGCGATAGACGAATTGATCGTATGTAAAACTTGGTTCTTAGATAGAAATAATATAATTATAATAACAATATATAATGTGGGTTTTTATAGATATTTGTAAAAACAAATTAAAATATAATCTTCTTCTGCCTACATAAAAAAAACAATACGTCAAATAATACTGATTGATACTATATTGCATTGATTGAATCTGTGATTGATTGCACATATATCTGATCATTCACTGTTGACGTCAATCAACCATGAATGTAACGACATGACAACTTTTTTCCCCCCCATGGTTCCAGAAGCAAAGGCATATAATTAACTTAATGCACTTAAATTTTTACAAAAATATCAAAGAAACCCCATTGTACAAATCAAAATTGTAATTGTATCATTTAATGATACAATGTATATAACTAATTTACCAAAAACTAAGCATCGCCGTGATAACCCCTTTTATACTTGATTTTACTAGGCAGATTTGGAGCTTGTTCTTTGGCCAGATGGATCATTTGATGATCCATACATAAGTTAACGCACCGATGTAAAATGTAGACGCTTACTAGGAACGGATATATAGTTATTGTGGCCGAAAACAGACGGATTTTTTGATCACTTTTCAAACTTTTTCTAAGCATTAGATGTAAACCCTTTAAAATAAGTACATCAAATTTTCTTATGAAAATATTTTTCCCTAAATAATTATCGATACAGTGTGGTTACTAAGTCAAACATAAATACAACGCACGAAAAAGGGGCGAGCGCAGGCGCAGCGGGGTATCCTATCCGCGGCCTCCTACTGACGCAATTGTCAGTCGCCCAAGCATTCCCACGTTAAAGGTGATTGAAAAATTATTCTACATGTATAGTACTGACTGCCGTTCAGAAACACCACGAGAGTGTACATATAAAGGTAAGACCAAATGAATAGTTATCAACAGCGTTATTATCAATAAATATATTTTATATGACATAATAAACATTACACACCTAAATAATGAAACAAACCGCAACAAAATTGTTTCAAGTATAAAAAATCGGCCAAGTGCGAAATGGACTCGCGCCCCGAGAGTTCCATACAGTTATGTATAAACGTATATTGACGTGTTTATCGTTATTCGCATCCAAAATGTCACGTAAACGCATATTTCAATTTAAATAAATTTCAAAATATTTTTATATCATATATATAACTACAAATTAACGATTTTTGGATTTATTACTTTAATGGACCGATAAGACCTTACGAGAGCACCACAATGGGTTTACGAGTAGCCACTAAAGGGTTCTGTAATCCAAGGTTCACCTCCATCATCAGAACCTGGTCACCGTGTTGTATAAAAACTGCTCGTGAAGACAAATGGAATGAGGCCGATCGCGGTGAATTTACTAGTAGCCATGGATGGGTCTGCTACTTACCTACCTTACTTAATACCTTTTCATTACTCATACTCAGAAAGTACGCTTGAAATTACCTGATCAAAGGGATGAAAGTAGTTCTTTTCGTCCCTGGGAAACGATTTTCCCTGCTGTCAAATAAATTTAAAAAAATAAATCAATGCAGGCCATGTCCCAACTTTTATACGACGACTCTGTTGAATCGCGGCGTAAAATTCTAATAAAAAACATCATCAACAAATTTCTAGTATGACTTTACACTTTTAATATACTTTTAACTAAATTGTTATTTAATTATTAACATAGATTTGAACTAAAAATTAAAACCATGATCAATGATAAAAAGTACTGGCTGGTAAATGCCAAACTAAAAGAAAAATAAAAAATTCGAGAAAGCAGCAATTCGATCTTCAGTTGTTCTGGCGAGTGGTGGTTATTTACATATTATAGACATATTTGTATAAAATGAGTTCATCAGATTCAGATATGCAGAATGTTTACCTCGGGTGAAAGTCCTATTTCGGCACTCGAACTATTAGCGCCCTCGCTACGCTCGTGCGCCAAACCATCTCGTGCCTGAGTCCCTTTCAACCCTTGTGTAACAATCTACTATTACATATATGTGGTTACGATGACGATGTAATAATTAGGTTTTGTTAACCAGCCTTATGCAGCCAGGATCGTCTCTTCATGAGAGAACCCCTCGACGGGTAATCTATCAAGTTGAAATTTTACAGATAAATACGATTTTGATGACAGTTGATTATTATGGTACCACTGAGGTGATGGAGTTGAAAAGGGGCCAAACGGTTAACAGCAGTAAACTTATCGAGCTTAAGTTCAATAGATTTTTCTACGAGCACTTTTAACTGCACATACTGACGAGAATCTAACGATGGTAAGGTAGGAAGCTGGAAGCTGGAAGGTAGATAACAGAACTCTTCAATGGCTAATAATAAACCCACCAAGTTTGGGTTCATTATATTTGGCTTCACGAGCCCTTTTTATAGCACATGATGGCGAGGATATGATGATGGAGTAAGAAGGTCGATAACAGAACTATGATGCAATA
The DNA here is from genome assembly GCA_949709985.1 of Luffia ferchaultella. Lineage (NCBI taxonomy): Eukaryota > Metazoa > Arthropoda > Insecta > Lepidoptera > Psychidae > Luffia > Luffia ferchaultella. The sequence goes on along the minus strand of OX453241.1, from coordinate 21,532,793 downwards.
GCTTCTCGTATACCCACTGTGGTGCCTTCGACCGGTTCTAAGTAAGGTAGAAGCAATGGCATGAGAGAAACTACGTCGCGAATAACCAACTACCCAAACTCAAGATGGAGTTCGTGTTGAGGACGTGGATAGCGAGGAGTGGCAAACATATATATGTCACAAATGTGCCAACCTCTTGGCCGTAAACCCATAAATACGAATAAGTTTAAGTATTAAGACTACAAAAAGACCTACTAAAAACTCTAAAATAAAATATTGAAAGGCAGCGATTTTTAAAAGGCTAAGACACATCACATTAAATTCAATATGGCGACCTCTAAATACCTTAAAGTCATGAATTAAAAAATTGTTTTTTTTTTTGAAAGGTGCCATTTTGGATATCAAATTAAAGGACTTAATTAGCACATTTCAAAAATATATATATTACTAGTTAGTTGTTGCTTGTTGCTGTGTTTGTAGTAACTCGATGATTGCGTATAATTCATAAAATCACGCCTCAGAAGTCTTTAAACAGTTTATAATATCAGTTCCTTTGTGTTCTCGATGCTTTGAGTTGTACTAAAACGAATCTAATATTCATAATATCGTTAACAAAAGAAACAGTCTAAAATTAATATAAATTATACAACGGCACTGCACACACTTCATGGCAGAAATAAAACCCCAAAATATTTTAAATAACAAAATTAGTTTAAAAACTAAAACTGGACTATATGGAAAAAGTGAAATGAAAAAAATTGGCTACATTCGGGGCATAGCTGTGGTCGTATGTTGTAATAAGGATGTATATTTTATGTTGGTAAATAAAGGTAGTATAGCAGTGAACAATATAATGGTTTCGACACAAAATCACATAGTTTAGGAGGAACAGGTTGGACAACAATTTATTACGATAATATAGTTGATTTTTTTCAAAGGTTCATTCGTACAAGCTGTAATTTGAAGAAGATCAAGAAGATAAAAGAAAAGATATCTTCCTTCTAATCTAGCAGTCCATAAGAAACACTAATAAAAAAGTTATTAAAAAGTAAAAACCTTTTTAAAGTTCGAAGACTGCTGTATTTTGAAGAATAAATTACTGCAATAAAATCTGGCGATTTCAAGAGAAATCGATTCACTTTACGTTTGAATTGTGCAATGTTTATGAAGCTTGGTCCTTAGTCGAATTAATAATAAATTTGAAGGGCTCGTGTAGTGCTTTTCAGTGCGCGAGTTTATTTTCTGCTATTCGTTCAATATTTTAGTTTATTTCTCACACTACAGCAGATAGATTGAATTACATTGATGATTACTAGTGATGATAATAACATTTTAGTTACTTGATTTAACTCGCGGTGTAAGTACAAGACTGGAATTCCGTTAATAGATCCATATCCATATCAGCCTATTAGGCCCCACGCCCCATTAGAGCTTAGGCCGCCCCTCGGTATGAGGATGCTTGGAGCTTTATTCACCACACTGCTCCAGCGCGGGCTGGTGGATTTTAACGATAGCCATCTGGTGGCGGCAACCGGGACCGACGGTTTAACGTGCTCTCCGAGGCACGGCGTCAGTGATAATTATGTACTTAAGTTAGAAAAACTCATTGGTATAGCGAGAGAAGCGGCTCCTCTAGGCGTCACATAGGAAGGGGCGCGAAAACACAACCATAAAACACTATCTTCAATTTTGTTGCTCCGGCTTCGATACAACGTAAGTAATAATGACGAAAAAAATTTGATATCCCACGGGAACCTTCGACAGGAATAAACAGAAAGATGTTACTCTCCGTTCATTCAAGTTCATTCAACTATCTCAATCCAAAAAATCACGACATTTCGTTGCTTCGTTACGTTGAACAAGACATACAAACAAAATAACTAACTTTTGCATTTTGCACTTATGATATTAGTATGGGTCTGAATGATATCGAACCTGAAAAATTGTTTCTGTCGGATACGGTAATATTTTCCGTTAGAATCGAATATTGATTCGATAAATTTAGAATTCAATAATGAGTTCAAGTGAGTAGGTAGGTACTAAACGAAAATAAGTAGAACTTTTCATTTCAGAAGTAAATAATGATGTATTAAGTATTAAAACATACGTAACAAGTACTTTTTAAATGGCTAATTTGCAATCTTGGATGAATAAAACTAAACCTATATAACTATATACCGTGTCCGGCGGAACGTAGTCCAAACTTATAGAGGGTGTAGAGCTTACTAAATTAAACAAAAAGTTTCATGTGACCAAATGGCGCAAACTAACGGTTACCGAGAAAAACACGTTCATCAGTTATCTATTTTTTTTAACTTATTGTTTGGTTCGGTAACTCTACACGCTCTATATGTGGGGATTACATTTACCCAAAACGCCGCCCGTTTCATACTTCGAAATGATGGAAAACCGTAGAACAGTGACAAAATTATATCATAATCATTCTATCTCTTTCGCTCTAAGCAAATATTTACGAATGAACGAAGACAGAATGTTATACACGTATGTCTATAACAAAAACGTAGTTTTAAGTTAGGTAGATAGGTTTCAAGTATGATTACAATGATTGAATTTCCCACACAATTGCCTACATTGAATTCCTTAAAGATTCCCTTCCAATACGTAGTTCTGTGGCTGCCCATATCACTGTTTTTAGGAAATTTGGATCAGCCATTGCTCGTGCTCTTATCCAGCCTTATAACTGTAATCTTTTGTTTTCATCCCCTAAATGTAACGCTTGTACAGGTCGGTCTTTAACGTAATATTTGTAATTATGTTTTTAAAGCAATTTTTTAAAATTCGATTTATATACGCCTATTCAACAGCTTCCACTGTAGAGGCCTTTGGGAATGCTTCGTTAATTCGTTAATCACAGTCCTTGGCCTAATTCTTTTAGGATTGAAACTACCACTTCTTGGTAAATTACGGACCATTAGCATGCAGAACATTTTACGACTTAGGTAACGCACGATTTGGATATTTCCCCTGATACCACTGCAAATCATTTTTAGGACAATAGTTATTGATAAAATATATTTCAAAAGTCCACTTTGTCACTATCAGACCAGTCACTATCAGCCATGTTTGATCATAACAATAACGAAAAAAACAAATCACTATCAAAATGTTTGTTCTTAATTCAAAATTTATTGTAAATACGTATTGAATATTTATGAATACTGGCCATGTACTTTTTACAATTGCAAAATAATACATTTTTGAAAATATTACTAACTCCTGGTGCTCAGATTTCTTTGATTCCATGCAATAATTTGTTCCTTATAGCAAAATAGACTGATAAATGCAAAAAAAAAATTAAAAAATCTATTTTTGTGTCAAAATCACACTGAAGCAAAAAACCAACTATGCCAATTTACTTTTTGTCAAAAAGAAGCTCCAAAAGTAAATTTTGATGTATCACTTAAGTTTAACACGTTGCCATAGAGTCACGTTTAAATAATCAACTCTGTATATGTATGTATATACACTAGGAGATTTTTTCATCACGTTCCGAATTTTTGTAAGCATTTAGTACTGTCTAAAGTCTCCGTTAAAAAATAGGCAAATCACGTTTACACATAAAAATAATATTTTCAAAGAATTATCGTCAAACACAAACACTATCAGTGGGAAGAAATATTAGAAACTACGGTACAAAACAAGCGAGACAAATAACTACATTTGATGGAAATTTTCTGCAAAGTGCTGGAACGTTTGAACCTTAGAGTGTCTGAGGATATACTATAAGAAGTGCTAGACAAACTGTAAGTGTTAAAATGATGTGCACATTTTTCAAGAGTGGTTGACAATAGAAAAGAGGATTTATTTTGCTGTAAATTATTAGTTTGCGATATGAACGTGAAGTGACCTTCCCGTTGGTTTTACTGAACGCAGTAATAAACCCAAAATAGTAACAGTATTCTGCTTAATCTTTTATTCAAACGGGAATAAAAATAATACGTGGCCTAATTTTTTTTCCCAAAGTAATGCCACGCACACAGGACACAGAATAGCGATAGTTGTATCATGTGTATGGTTGCATCAAAGCTTCAGCCTTATTGTAGTTTTAATTATTCAAGAGGTTTAGCCCACCATTTAAAGTGACATACTATCACACTGCTGTCAAATTAATTTACTCTATGATCACCTAGCACTTTAACTCACTTTGCCTTATCGGTAAAGAAATGAACGAAGTGCAATGAAAATCATCGTTGCAATGTGGTATAAACTTTACTTACCCTTAAACAAAATTATCTTAGTAAGTTTCTGACTGAAAAATACGCTGTGACAGACAGGCAGAATGGCTTAGGTTAAGTAATAAAGGTACAAAAAAAAATAATCAGTTACACCCATTACACCTAAGTCATATAATTCCCCAACATTTTACACATAGCATAGGTACGTATCCAAACTATACGGTTCACTTTTCATAATCTATGTTTTTTATGTAGAAATGGCGGCAAAATACAAAAATTTGTTTTCATTGATTTTAGTTGATGGTTTGCTTACTTACTGATAAGATACGCCACTACGTTATTTCTTCGAATTTAACTCATTTTTACACGTTTTTACACGCACGACGGCATTTTTGAATTGTTGTTTAATTTTTTATTTTAGTTTATTTTTATTTAAGTACTTAAAAATAAACTAAACTTACTTTTTCAAATATTTACAAAATTGGAAATAAAATACATTAAAAATACTCCTAGTAGGATGAAATCACGTTACATATAAATCTAATTAAATCTAATCCACATGTTCGACGCAACAAGCTGATATGACACGACAGAAAAAAAACCCTACGGCTTATATGCTCTGCTACCCGTGCGAAGCCGGGACGGGTCGCTAGTGTAGTATAAATACGACTTCAATATATGATATTGCTGGCTGGGACAAACAAACCAATGGGGTGGATTATTGGATTAGTTTTATTTATTATTATTATTATTATTTTTATACTATAATAGAAATACTTATTATAAAGCTGAAGAGTTTGTTCGTAGCATCAAAAATTCATAAGTTTTTATAAATAATACTTTTTGGAAATGAGGAGCGCAATAAAACAACAAACCAATAATCAAAATATGTTTGTTAGTGGTCTATAAGTGCAAATAAAGATTTTTACTATAAATATGTTTTGTAATTTTTGTATTTCCTCACCTGCAATACCTTATATACCATTTAGGTCATTTCTGCTTAAGTAAGTAGTATCGGACAAAAAAACATTGCATGGTGCATTGCATACTACGTTATTCCAAACAAATTCTATAGAATATAGTTTAATTTTCCCTTTTCAGTTCTATCGATCATTATGTAGGTATGGACCAGAAACAAAGTCCAAAATTGACCCACATTATTTACTATTTGTTTAAAGAAAATCAATATCGTAAATGAAGATACGTGAAAATACTTTTAACTTGGGATTTGTGATTTTATATGCAGCGGAATTTGATAAACGTTAAAAAAACTATCTAGTTAGATTGCGATGGAGTAGATATAGAAAATTAGACATTCAATATATGCAGCGAAATAATCTGCAATCGAATTAGTCGCTTACAGATGGCGCAATACTAGTTACTAGTTATTATTATTTACAATAGATGGTGCTATCACTAGAGTTGTTTTGAATAAACCTTGATTAATAAAAATGTATAACAAAAATTATAGGGTTTCAAGCATGTAACGTGTATTATTTTAGAAAAATAGACATTGTTTGAAATAAAAACATTCGAATGCAACTGTGTAATATATAAAGATGGCGCCACATATAAATGTCTTAGTATATTTCGAAAATACCTCTTTTTTGAATATATTATATATTACTAACAACCTTCAAAAAAGACAAATTTCTCAATAACATATGTTTCAATTTGACGCAACTTATAGTCATATACTAGGTATGTAATAATTACTTAGGCCGAATGCATATAGCGCAATGGGCACTGTGCTTTCATTCAAACAAAACAAAGAAAGGCTCTGAAAGAGAATGCTAGAACTAGGGAGTTATGTGTTTAGAAGGTCGTGGTTCGAATCGCAGGGCATATACCAATAAGTTTTTCTAACTTATGTACATAACTATCACTGACCCTGTGCCTTGGAGAGCACGTTTAGCCGTCGGTCCCAGTTGCCATCAATAAATGGCAGTCGTTAAAATCCATCAACCCGCGCTGGGGCAGCGTCGTGGATTAAGCTCCCACCCCGAGGGGAGGCCTAAGCTCCTGCAGTGGGATTTTAATGGGTTGATGGTATGGTATGGAGTAATGGAGTTATGTGACGAATCAACACAAAAATTTGCGGACCATGTAATGGTGATGCCTATCGATATATAAAAATATGTAATAATATATCAATGATTTTCAGGGTTTCATCCTTCCGTCTTGCAAGGGTAAGGAAGAGGCGAGGAAGAAGAACTAATATAAAAAACTGGGTGTCTAATATCCGTGTGTTCATTTACAAGAAGTGATATAATTTTTTTGTAAAAAATTCAATCTTTTCTTTAGTGTAACTGTAACTTGTTTGTATTTAGTATGGGTAAACCTTCTAAATGGGTATAGGCTGCTCAAATAAGACAGCGCCGTGTGGAAAAACTTGTGACGAAATAGAAGACTTTTAAAAAAAACCGGCCAAGTGCGAATCGGACTCGGACACGAAAGGTTCCGTACCACCATACAATATAAGAATTATTGTATAAATATATTTTATTTTTATTTCGTTAGTTATCTAGAAGACGCTTGATCCTCTCCGGCTAATCTGTAAAGTAATGACATGAGTGCACTGATAACTAGAGACAATTTTTATTACTTTATTATTAACTATAAGGGTTCCTTTTTTGCCATTTGGGTACGGAACCCTAAGCATGACGTAAGATTTAAAAAAATTGCGCAAGAAATGCAGTAATTTCTTGGTTGAGTGCTTTCCGCAACCATATTAGTGGAAACGGCACGGAAACAAATGACGACTCTATGCTGTATTCCGCGGCCTCTTCGATGACAGCCAAAACATAGAAGGAAGTCCTCGTCAAAACGAATCATATGAGTCCAAACATAAGGTAGCTGCTGTACATCGTTAAGGAGTTCCCATGGACTGCCTGCCATTTCCATCAGCAGATCAGCTCTAAGTTACCATAATATTTTATTTTCATTAGAACCACATCTGTGTGCCAAGTTTTACTAAAATAATAAATAGAATACATCCCCTAATTTTCTATTTTAGAGGTATAACAATTTTATCAAATTTAAATAGAACCAACCCCAAAATATAGTTCATCCAATAAAAATGCTCAATGAAATTCATTTACAATCGGCGAAGATATCGCGCAACATACATACCTACAATAAAATATAGCCGAATTCAGAACGTCCTCTTTTTTGAAGATAGTTATAACTTCCAGTACACTACGCGCCACCATGTAAAAGGTCGTCAGCTGTACACTTCTCTTTGACTTGCATAGCGCTGCCGGGTATTTCTCCGAAATACGGATACTTAGCAATTTCGTAAAAACTATCAGATAATAGGCTATTTGTATACCTACATTATATATAATGTATTTTGCAAAACTATTAAGCCATGGTGCACTCATTATGTTCATGTATTCTAGAAATATTTAGCAACGATTAACTGGTCAAGACACGTCACAAACGGCTAAAGACGCGAATATACCTATAAAACATTCTTAAGATAAATACTAGGTGGTAGAAAATCCCCAAGGCTATCAAAGAAAGCTGTTTTTTATACGAACCTAAGGATTTGAAAAAAGTATAGAAGGTTAAATAGTACAAATGGTAAAGACACATTAAAACTGGCAAGGACAAGAAAAAGACAAAAAACAAAAAGGACAACACTTTTTAACTAAGTTTGTATAACACTTGCTGCGTCGATAAAACAACACACCTCCATTGACGGGCATAGGCATTACTCCGAGCACAATGGAAGACTTGCGCGTCTTTCGCGGGCGGGGGACTCGTTAGAGTGAATGAGACATCTACACATAGACTATTTTCTTTCAAAAGATGATAAAGAAAATAAAGTTTCTGTCCTCAAACATGTACCTCCCTATATAACGTGCGCTTATTTAAAATTTGTTTGTTTGATCTTACTTAATAACTAGTACAGAGTATCAGGTATGAGAAAATGTTAATTTGATGGAGATTTTTATACGTGTTTTTATATTGTCTGACTTTCGAAATAAAATAACGTGGTCGCACCCACCGGATACCATGAAAACGTATGATTTAATGGTAGGTATATGTAATTTATAAATTACGTATTTTAAAACAATTATCTTAGAATTATTTAAAAAACAATTATATACACATCTTCTAATAAAGAAATATAATTTATAGTGCATATTTTTCAAATAATATGAATGCAACCTTATTTTGTGTAGGTTGTCACTGGCAATTTTGAATTTTGAACTCGCTTCCGATCGGCGAGTGTGTACAGCCGGTGGCCTTTTACATCGGTAGCGCGTATTGTACCTACCGAGCAAACGCGAGGGCTAAGGCAACGTGAAAAAAAAAAAACAATAAAACGGCGGATTTTCACGAAAAACCGATGGCGTGGCCCTGAACTGCGCCTATCGGATTTCATTTCAAAAATTGACGCGTAACGTTGATTTTGAAAACGAAATCGAAGATTGTTAGTTTCGTTTCAGTGACTGGGATTTCTTGAACTAATTTAAGTACCGTGTTTTGTTATAAACCAAGAATGAATTATTTGTGTTTACGTTTTATGGTATTGCGTTACTTTGCGTAACAAACACGTGGCTTTTTTACCCTACACTGTTCCGATATATCGGAAAAAAAAATTAATAAACACACATAGTTGTACTACCTGTATGATACTACGAAAATTATTACGACTATCTAGAGCCAACTGGTTCACGAGTTATAGCCGATAAAATAAATACGCAGCAATTTAAAAAAATTATAAACTCATTATTTCGTTTTATGGTCTATGTTATTGGCATGGCTAAATACACTTGTTGAGTGAATTCCAGGCGGAGATCCATCTCATTATGGAATGCACTGAAATAGTACAGATGTTCTCACAGGTGACAGTACCAACATAGTAATATACAGCGACAGTCAAGCAGCACTTAAAACATTGAATAAAGTAGAAGTCAAATCTGCACTGGTGAAAGAGTGTAAAAGAACACTCAATAAACTAGCAGAGACGGCAGAAGTAACAGTTACTTGGGACCTGGCCGTCGGGCACACGAAGGAAATGAAAAAGCGGATGAATTTGTCAGAAAATGAGCAGATGGGATCATTGTGGGATTAATACCTAGATTATCGATCCCACACAATAGTACAAAAGGAATCATTCAGAGGAAAGTATAAAAGAATCAAATATCAGTTGGAGTACAGTAGAAGAAGGCTGTTGACAATCGAAAATAGCGTGAGATGGCCCTTCACTAGGTGAACTGACGACCTGGAAAAGGTCGCCGGCCGTTAGTTGTTGCCCAAGACCGTTCGTTGTGAAAATCTAGAGCGAAGGCCTATGTCCAAGGGACGTCTAGCATGTGAAGCTAACAAACGAAAGTAACTCCGACGAGTATGTTAAACAATCATAAGCTCGAGTAGGACACGATAAAAGTAAAAGAACACAGTAAACAATAATGTCCTTTTCCAAATCTGCACCTCTCGAAATTTAGGAAAAGAGTTTAGTGTTGATGACCGTTTCATGTTAGATGTGGTTGGATGCGGCTATGACAATTTTCACAGTAACAGCCGTATTTATGTAAGTTTGGATACGTCTTTATTAAAAATAATGTGACATGACCATTTTAGCGTTGACAGCCTTATCTAAAATATTCGACGGCCATCTGTCCCAACCTAGGCAGAGCCTGTATCATGGGGGCTAGACACTGATATACATACTAAAAAAATTTTTGGTTTGAAATACTTACATATTTTACATCCAGACACGGATCGATGATTTATTGTATGTAATTTTTTTAACATTGCCATTCTTTTAATATAATATACACGCACTATGGTCAGTCACGGTGGCTACATCCTCGTATACCCAACGACTAACTTTATACTGGTAGCTAGGCTAGCTGTATAGCTAGGTAACTCAATTTGTTCTTTTTGCGTTCCAAAAGGTTGCTTAAATTCCGACCTCTTTATTATTCACCACGTACAGAATTTGAATTGGTGGGTAGTTAAATATGTACGCGCAAATGTTCTGGTGTTAGGGTATTGAACTTGGATAGCATAATAATCAAGATGGAGTATCTCATATTTCAAAACGATCGAAAAAGTGAGCGAAATGCTAAATAAACTCAGTGATTAGACAGACGATACGTCATTATTGTTATTCTAAACATACATTTTCTTAAATTACGAAATGTAATTTCAAAATCTTTTTCTTTTCCAGTGCGAATTTTACGTGTGGGTCACACTAAATTCTATTTTACAGTGAATATTTCAAAACATCAACTGGTGTATATTTAATCTACGGCATTTTTTTTTGCTCACATTTTTGTTGTCACAACGTGGTATCTTGAACGCGGAATGTATATTCATGGTATTGAAGTGTGTTGGTTTAGCCTAACAAAATCTTTCAGCTACAAGGCCTGAACAGTTTTAGTGTCAATATCTAACCTAGCCACTGTCCTGGTTTTGTTTGTCGAAATGGACCGAAATGTCGAGCTAAATAATTTTGTCAGTATTTTTTAAACCGGCTTAGAGTTGTGATGTGAACATTGTGTTGTCCTATAATAGGTACTTACTGAACAGACCAGTATTATAGTATTTTATTGCGTATTTATTTATTATTCTCACCTTTCGTTTATTGTAAGCCAAATAGTGTATCCATGCGATAGACCGCACTTGATTTGATTCAGGTGTAATGTGATGCGATCGGCAACATTGTATTGTAGGACATAGAGGGAGTTTGTATCCAAGTTGTAATGATTTCGGCGGCTGTTATCATGCGTCCGCTATCAGCAGCGGGTACAGATCGATATGAGCAGCGTGCGGCCACGGATGGGCCACGCGGCACTGTCACCGCCGTTACACGCGTTTTCCCGCGAAACGCCGGACTCAATTATTAATAGCAGCCTATTTCGGGATCGGCTTCAGGCGCGGATTTGCGCTCGTAAGAGCGAGTCCCGGGTGAAGACACAATCTCACCTGGGCCAGGTGTAGACGCCGGAGACTTCGAATCCGTAGTGCCAAGATCCGGCGTAGGCCCCCTGACCCTTGGGTCCCGTGCACACACCGAAACCGTGTGCCTTGCCATCCTCCCAGCCTCCACAGTAGGTGCCGCCGTCGTCGAAGTCGAAGCGGCCACCGCTGAGGCCGCGCTGTGGGGGGCTGCCCCCGGCGGCGTGCGCGGCGTCGGCTGGCTCGCCGGGCTGCATCACGCGCGACCGAGGAGCCGCGGAGGGGAGGGCCTCCCGCACGCGCCCTCCGCCGAGCTCGCGGTATAAATAAACATCAGCTGGGCATGTCGCGCCGCGGCGCGCCGCCGAGTGAACGCCGCTCCCGTCCTGCGCGGGGACCACTATGCGCCGTGCCGCGTTTGCCGCCCGCCCCGCGCCGCCGCCGTCGCAACCCTCGCCCGCCCAACACTGCGTCGTCGGTCGCGCACTAACCCTGCGCCGCGCATCGCCGAGCTGATATGGCTGATGGCATGGCGCCTTGCCGCCCTACTCCTTGCCGCACTACTCCACGCATGCCCTCATCCGCACACAAACTGCAATATAATTTTGTACTTTCACACATTTACGAAAAAATATTCGTAACTTGAATAATCTTTATTATTCCCGCGTTACCTGCAAAATGTATCCACTGCTGTTTTCAATCTAACTGAAATGTTTGATATAGATAATACGGTAGATTTTTTTAGAGCAAGCTTGGAGTAACTTCGTACGCACAATTACCTATTTTTCCTCATTGTTAAACAGCGCAGTACGTTACTGCAATATATCGTTGATAATTTTCCCGTTCTTAAAAAAAGAATCTATACGGACAGATAGAGTCGGATCCATGAATAGGACAACCAAACATCAAATTGATTCTATAAGGTTTTGGTTTTTTTACCTTTTGAGGTATGGGCTATCCAAGTAAATCTGGCACAAGCTTTATTAACTATAATATTTTGATAATACATTATACTTTTTTATGACACTCCAAAAAGTTTCATTTCTATCTTCGATGATTCTTCACAAAATAAAAACACTATAAAGGTACGTCACGCAAATTAAATTATTACAATATTAATTTCGTACTTGTTACATTGTGGTGGTTGGTACTTTGGTGCAACAAGTAGGTATGAAACAGAAACATAACGTTTTGATTTGACAACACGAGAAAATTTTACTTTTTGGTGTGAACCAAAGTGTGAACTAACTAGAAAATTATAAAGTTTTGCAGTTGGGTCTAGCGTCCAGGATGGTGTTGCAGCCGCCACGCACCCGCGCCAGAATGGAGAAACAACGTTCGCGTATGATGGCATGAAAGCCATATTATTATACATAATATTGAGGTGTACGAAAACCTAAATGGACGAGAAGCAATTTCCCACTATTATTATTCTTGTTTATCTGGTAAGCGCACTTTAGGCTGCTGTGCACATGTCATGCTGAATAGATGGTATTTTGGATGGGAGAGACACCAATCCACAATTAGTGCACAATCAGACTGCCTGCTGCAGATCTAGATGGACAATAAACGAAAATCTTTAGGGCTGTTATTGTAGGGGAAGGGAGGGTAAGATGACGAGTCGGGTAAGATGACTATTTGATAATGTTTCCATATATCGTGGACAGATAGAGCTACTTTACCCATTAGTTTGACGTAACGGTAATTCCCCTACAGACTAAAACATTAAATTAAGCCATTGTTATTCTTGCCACACGTGTTTTAAGTTCAAACGCAAGTTCGTTATAAAATTTGGATTTCACAAAATAACATCTTTATCATAATTTGTAAGTCTTTAAAAATTTCCTACGATGTTTTGTTAATCTGTGTGTTATTTTATTGATATAACAAATTAACTAAATGCTAAATTAAAATTTTTTGGAATATTTTTTTCGAATTTAGCTTGTCAATGGCGGTGTCGGATAAGTTGACGAGTTCATGCGGCTGGTAAGATAACGAATTCGTCATCTTACCCGCATTGTTTAGAAATCATTCTAATAAAATTCTTAATAAATTTTCCAGTTACTGACATGTGTAAAATATATGTATAAAGACAAACAAACAGGAATGGTCTCGTCAATCCATGATTAAAGCCATGAAGGAAGTGAAACTAGGAGCAAGTGTGAATTCGACTGCGAAAAAATATAATTTACCTGAAGCTACTTTACTAAGTACCTATGTGCTGAATTTCAAAATACTGTTTTTTAGGGTTCCGTAGCCAAATGGCAAAAATGGAACCCTTATAGTTTCGCCATGTCCGTCCGTCCGTCTGTCTGTCTGTCTGGGGTTTTTCTCGGAAACTATTGGCAATATATAGATGAAATTTGGAAGGTAGGTATAATCTATGAACCGCTACACAATGACGTACTGAAATTAAGAAAAAAATTTTTTTGGGGTAGGTCGCCCTACATGTAACTGAAGTACGAAAAAAATAAATTCATCGTACATTAACGCGCGATGTACCAAACGAAAGGTTTTAAAAAATGTTGACGAGGTTTCAAACAATTTTTTTTCATTTTAGTCAACAATTGTTGAGATATGCACTCCTAAATTCAATTTTTGTTAGAGCCATGTATATTGTATGGTGGTACGGAACCCTTCCTGTGCGAGCCCGATTCGCACTTGGCCGGTTTTTTTATGAATCTGCCTGTAAATGCCGGACGTTTCAAGTCAACTTTTTGGGAGGAACAACTTCCAAATCTCAAATTATAATGTAGAAGTCTTAGATAAAAGAGCTTTTAGATTAACTCGAATACAATTTGCAAAAAATACATATGATTATGCTGAAAAATTGAATATTCCACATTGCTTCAATAGGAATGAGACAAGCTGGCAAAGATTTCATCGAAACAGGAAAAAATGAAACTTGGTTTCTCGTTCAATCTACAAGAAGTGGGTCCACGCCGCATTTTTTTTTTTGTGTTCAAGAATGTAATTAAGTTAGTAATTAAATCAAATTATACTTCATTATGTTTCGTCATTTTTTTTATATCTCACCATCTTACCCGCCATGTGAAGTCATATTACCCGCCATGGTGGATAAGATGACGAATTTGACCTGTTATTAAAAAATGTTAATTTCTGTAGTAAAACTTCTGTAAATCAAAACAATATTTTTTTTACTTAGACAGATACATATTAAGGTTATTTTAAATACCTAAACATCACGATACATCCTTATCCCAAATAGAAAAAAAATCGGAAACGTTACTTTCGTCATCTTACTCCTCCTTCCCCTACCTAACTGCACTTGATTGATGAACATAACAATAAAGAAATGTAAATGATTAGGAACAACAAGTGGTTTATTCATTATGTTAGGTTTCATTAATACATTCAGTCAGATTTTTAGTAGGTAGCAAAAATGTACTTTCAATAAAATCTTTATAAACAGGTAAAGTCAATGCGGGTAACTTAAGCTTTCAATATAACATTGACCCACTCTTCACTATTGCATTATTTTATTTTATTTTACGATTTATTTAAAAATAAGCAAAATGTTTCTTAAGTTATTTTGTACCTTAGTATATCCTTAACGCATCCATAACTCAGTGACATTGATACTGGCAATAGATTTAAAATCACAGACTATTTTGTCCGCAGCGTGATTGTGTCGTCGAAAAGATTAAGCAACAAAGTTATTTTTTACGCAGTGTCTGGATAATTTTAACAGGTATATGGCGCTTAAATTGTATTTGTTGTTTATTAGTGTTGACACATATGCAAGTATAATTTAAAATATCTACAAAGTTACAGCGAAATTGTATGATTTGTTCAAAACCGTTTTGCCGCCGGTGAAATACGGCTAACATTAGCCCGGGCGAAAATTACCAGTATCGTTTATGAATTGCTGCCAATTGCTGAAGACAAACTAGGAGAGGAAAGATTGCCGTTTGCTTACCAAAGCACTTGCGAGGGAAGCTTGTTTCCTGGGCAAGTCAGATGTATTCAAGCTCCAAATTACGAAATATTACATAAGCAAAAGGCTGAATAAGCATGGGTATGGCCAAAACAGGTTGATGTGTGGAAATGTACAAAGAAGAACACCATGAAAGTGCGTGAAAAAAACGCTTTAGATTCATATATATAGCGTTCTTTTCACACACTTTTCACGCACAAAGCTACTCTGATAAAAGACGACTTTCTGTCTATGGAGTGGGGCGATTAAAGAGCTTATATATTGCTATCATATGATCTGGATCTTGGAACAGTGTATTAAATTTGCATGTTATAATACTTTCTAAGACTCATTTTTAATTGTATTTTGTGTCAAGGATTGTAATATTACAAGTGTAATTTTAAAAATCTTGATCGAGAACAAATATAGTACCTGTGTCAAGGCAACATTTTTATTCTGGCTATAATTTCCACAAAAAAAATATTTTGACGGTTATAGGTTGTCTATGGGCACTGAGTACGTTTATAAGCATAAACAAGAGGCCAAAGTTATAATGAGAAGCTCAGAATTCAAAATAATACGTAATATTTGAACATGGGTAAAGGTGGGCCAATTATACCTCAAGTCTCCATATAACTTTGGCCCACAAGTTTTAATCGTTTTTTTAAATTTTTTTATAAGGGTGATGCTATATACGAATGATGCAATACAATCTAGACGTTTAGATGCCACCAAAAACATAGGCAACGTGTATTACAAGTTTTAACTCTCTCTTTTCCTTAACGATATTCAACAAAAGTGGGGCAAAGTTACCCACATTGACTGTACCATCTATGCGAACGTGTTACTTAATTCTATCTACTACCTACCACATTTCTTCACTCTTCATCAGGTAATAAAAATTATAAAATAAAAATAATAATCATGGCATTTTTTTCTTGCTGACTGTTTTTTTATTTTTATTTAATGTTAGTAAAAATATTTATCTATGAAATGTTTAAACATAGTGATAAACCAAAAAAAAGATTTTTTTTAACTAGTCATAGGTATTTTTTCATTAAACTCTCTTGTGAAAGTTACTCAGTGTTATTCTGAGTACTCAGTATTTAATAAACTATGGAGTTAAGTAGGTCTAGTTGATGTTTTATTTATTTTTTATTAAAAAAGAATATTATAGAAAGACTTATAATTATTACAAGTTACAGTATTTTGAAAAGAAAAATAGCTTTGTGCGAATACCTACCGGCCCGCCTATTGATCGCTCAGTTGTCAAATAGAGTACTACCTAGGTACCACATATTATTTAATATACCTATAATGATTTTTTTTCCTTCTTATGTCTAACAGGACAGTTCAAATATTCATAATTCTGTTATTAATGACTCATTTTTTAAATTTTATTTCACTGTTGACATATTTTGAAGACTTTCCTACGAAATACTAAAGAAATCAAAACAGTTAATAATAATAATAAGTTAAGAACATTCACAACTACCTTATTTGCCGAACGACAAAGCGACAGTGTGGGACCAGTGTGGGACACGTTTGTGGGATCAACTGGTTGTAGTCTAAACCGGTAGTGTGCTAGTTGTATTTTGTTGGTTGGTTTTTTTTCCCACCTATAAATCTCTACTTTTATGATAAGATGAGCTTGGATGTGAAATATTGTTTCAATTTCTATTTTATATTTTTTTCATTTATTTCGTTTCTTAATTCAATTGGTAGTTCATTAATTAATGTAGGGATAAAGCAGTTTGTGGTTTTTTTGCCGTGTAAGTTATTATATCTAGGTGTTATTAGTTTTTTGTTTATTACTCCGCGAGTTATGTTTGTTTGTCTGTCTAGACTTCATTTTATTAGTGGTATTTAGATATTGTTCAGTTAACATTGTATATTTGATGTTGGGATGTATTGGCATTATTTTACAATACGAAAACAGTTCATGATACTCGATTTTGTATTGTTTTTTTATTGCTGCAGGGACTATTAATTTAATTAATCTAATTTGTAGGTCATATATTTTGACATTGTGGACAGATGTGGACATTTGGATCAAGTCACGTCCCATCTCATAGGTAATACTTTCCCAATTTCCCATTGTCCTTCATTGTCACAATTTGTAAACACAGTACCACAAAGTACCATTGCCGAAAGTGGCATCTACAAAAGTTTTGCGTGACACCCCATTCTGTTACGCGGGCGCACGACATGTGATCAAATGTTTGGCACAACTTTTTTCCAACTTTGCACCCATATTTGGTGCATTTGTGTGCATTTGTGTGCACCTGGTAAACTTTGCAAATAAACGCTCTATACATTTATCGCATAGATATGGCTGAATAGAGACGACGATTTTATGAACACAGTTTGTCTGTTTTATTTGGGTGTCTTTAATTATTTAGGTAGGTATTTGTGATTACGCATAATATTTAAAGAAAACCTCGAAAGAAAGCCTGACTTTTTTAAAATTCAATTTATAATTTTTTTTTAAGATTAGGTACCTATCTTTACCTATACTGTGTTAGTAAACTATTCCTTTTCTTTTTTAGTTCTTCTAGGTACTGTAGAGGGTCCCGACAAATTATTTTTTATTTTGATCCATGCATCGTTTACATGGTTTCGATTTTTGTGATCCTTATTTTTTGAGACTTGATTCAAATACGCAAATACACTTTCGCAAAGTTCAGTTGCACGTGCGTCGTTGATCGGAGGGGTTGTATTTGGCAATAATATACAATGGAGTGGAGTAACGAAACTGTTATTCAATTTATCGAGCTCTTACAAGCAGAACCGTCGATCTGGGATCCAAAAAATAAGGATCATAAAAATCGAGAATCGAAAAATCGAACCATTATGTTCACGATGCATGGATCAGAATAAAAAATAATTTGTCGGTACCCTCTACAGTAGAAGAACTAAAAAAGAAAGGCATAGTTTACTAACACAGTAGGTACACATAAAGACAATCTAAAAAAATATATTAAAATAAAATTTTTAAAAATCACGCTTTCTTCGAAGTTTTCTTTTAATATTATGCAAAATCACAAATAAATAATTAGGCACTCAAATAAAACTGAGAAACGTTTTTCATAAAATCGTCGTCTCTATTCAGCCATATATGCGATGAATGTATAGAGCGTTTATTTACAAAGCAAGTCTAGCAGGTGCACAAATGCACGAAAAATGTGTGCAAAGTTTGAAAAAAGTTTGCCCAAACATTTGATCATATGTCTGGCGCGCGATGGGCGCGCGAAACGTTGATTGACATTGTGACTACTGTGGTTTTGTGCAGTTCTGCGTTTATTTGTGTATTCTGTGTCATTCTGTGGATTGCTGTGGATTTACGTCAAACATTGTCTGTGAACATTGTCAAATGTGGTCAAATGTGCTGTGAAGTGTGAACTGAACAGCAGTGTTTTCCAGTATTTTTCTCATGTATTTCTTTAGATTTTGTTAGATTTTGCCATGCCATACGGTTTTGCGGGTTTGGCTTTGGGTGTATCAGTGCGTCTACCCAATGTCTACTTCGTCTACTTCAGTAAATCATTGATTCATTGAAGTTCTTTTGTGTTTCGTATTGTATTTGTGACTGCGGTTGAAAATAGTCAGACCACCGAACGTGTCTTTGTATTGTATTTCGGATATGATTCATTTCATCTGAGAACAGAAACGACAAGACGAAAGTATATCTTATGTAGACAAAAACTGTAAACTAATCTTAGATGAAAATTGTAAACAGGACTAACTTCAGATAACGTAAGCCATAAGTCCATGTTTAGATAAGTCCGAATTACGTACTTCACCCTGCACCTCACCCCTATTTCATTAATATTTTTGGTCAATAGAAATATTTTTGGAATCTATGTTTTTTAGTTCATTTTAATTTTCCAAGTACATATTTGGACATCAAAAAGCGGAAGAATTATGGAGGAAGCTACAAGAAGTGCAAGCATGGCAGAAAACAATGATAGAAACTCTTGGTGCCACCCCGCACATCCAGTGCATCGTTTCACTGCATTAATGCTTATGTGTTTCCTTTGTTTCGGTGAGTTTACTTCAAATGCCCTATTTTCTATTTAATCTTTTTATGATGACAAACATATGTCTTCAATTTATTGGGTGTACATATTTGCACATAACTGTTGGTTCTAAATTATGATAAATCTACACAATATGCTATTGAATGGTCTTGAGTAGCTCCGGTGATTTTAAGTACATGTGAATCCAGCTCCGAACCTGGCTATGGAGCTAAATTATTGAATCAACTTCAGTTCTAACTCCATGTGAGTACGCATATTTCACGGTGTTGTTGAATCCTGTGGATACAATGATTGCATATTTGGATATTGCAGATTGTAGTGCAAAACAAAAAAATGTGGACTCATGGTCAGAATTATTACTTGCATACGCTGGATTCAACAGGTTCAGTTTCAGGCGTTGGATCTAGACCTGGGATGTGAATCTATTCAGACTATGTACAAACTCCCTCAAAACTATGTACAAACTTCTGTCATCATTTTTTACTACCAAGGAGTGAAAAGCTTAGGATAATTTTTAAGACTACGATTCTTTCAGAGAATATCTACACAATAATATTCAACTATATACTTATTTTGTTGAAGATCATACATAAAATTAAGGAAGCAACAAAATATATTACAATCATGATTCCGGAAACATGCTGGAAAGATTCAGGAAACGCTCCTTCCATAAAATATCATGAAGGGTATACAAACTGGGCACTCAAAATAAAAAATGACCATTGTAGAATTAAAAACAATATTACGAGAGCACCAAAATTATACACTACAGAGAAAACTGAAAGGCTTAAAAGCTGCTGCATTTACAAATTACTTATTGTGGAAATATATGAATTGTTTCGACAAACTGCAAAACAGAAAAACTCCTATCAGAAGAAATGAAAACACTCGGGCGAAAATAAGAAAAAAAAGCCAACATGTTTGGCAAACATTCAGCTAAAGCATTAATGTCAAATGGACTAAAAAACAACAGTATTGGTTTGCTTTTGATTCAAGATCTCCAATTAGACCGTCCACCGTAGTAATAGTGCGAGAGCTTTGGAAGACTATAAACAACCTTAAGGATAAAAAAGTATCTATATTTGACTTACTAACTAAGGAAATACTACAGCAATTGTGGAAAAAAACTACTGTCTTCCTGACTACCCTTTTCAATGGTGTTTTGAGATTACAACACTACCCAGAGATATGGAAAGTCTCAATTATCACTATGATACTCAAGTCTCAAAAACCTACTCAGGAAGGTACATCTTATAGGCCTATTAACCTTTTACCAGTACTGTCACAACTTTTTGAAAGGGTACTATTACAAAGGATCTACTCAGAACTTATATCACTCAACAGCAACACTCTACTGTGTAACTACTACATTGGGTCTGTAATGTCTGTTGAAAAAAAAGAATATTGTTCGTTGGTCATTTTCAATATCCAACAACCTTTTGACAAATTTATTTCATTTCGCTACAATAGTTTTAACACACAGACTCTTTCAAGTTCAGGAATGTGATGAGATATCAATGTTTCATGACATTAAAGTAGGATTGCCTCAGAGATCCATACTCAAACCAGTGCTGTATTTGATATATACGGCAGACCTCCTAAAAGTAAGTGGTGTTACAATGGCCACTTTCCTAGCCAGCCATTGAATGCCTGGTACAGTTCCTAAAAATTTACATAATGGGTTAGATAATACCAATGAATGGTTGCAAACATAGAGAATCAAAGCCAGTAGTACTAAATCAACACAAGTGAATGTCACCTTAAGGCGGGAAGTTTTATTCCCAAGTGTAACCCGGTGTCTGTATCTTACCCCACAATGACACTGTTAGATTCCTGGGATTATATCTGAAACATAGTTTGATTTGGAGGCAACATGTCAATAGCAAAAGAGATAACCTGATAAAACGTTATAGAAATATAATTTTTTTTATGGGTCAAAGTTTAAACTGTCACTTTATGGGTTAGATAAAATTGCTGATCTATAAATCCATCTTAAAACCCATGTGGACATATGATTTATAACTCTGGGGAAGTGCATGCAAATAAAACAGCACCCTCCAAAGGGCCCAGAATGTTATTCTAAGGGCAATATCAGATGTTTCTTGGTTTGTTACTAATGGTGAAATCCATAAAGGACTGGGAATGTTCACAATAAACAAGAAAAAACACTGTATGACGATGAAATACAAAATGCGCTTTTGTAACCACCCAAACTAGCTAGCGTTACAGCATATTGTGTAGTGTAAATTAAACAACATTAATCTTAAGGAGTAACTCCAGTGAGGAAGACACTCCACGATCTGTCTATGCACATTAAAAATCTGCTTATAGTTCTAGGACTGATCGCAGATAAACAAAAAAAATGTGTCATCACCTTCTATTAATGAGTGAAAAGCGTGGGATTAATTTTAATATTGGTTTTTACTTATGTAGTGATTTAAATGCAAATGTCTACTTTAATTTTCTATTATAAAATTTGTCAAACCCCAATCCTTTGTTCATAATTATCGTAACTGACCCATTAATCAATACATATATATGTAAATTTGATAATTCATGATTCATTTGAGTTTAATCAAACCTTACTTGTGGTCTGGCCATTTGGCCTGTTGTTTACAGAAATACTTATCTATAATAGCAATATGTTACCATGCAATGATAAGCAAGCCATATTATTATGTATTCACTTATTGATTTTCACTGAGTTTACAAATCACTAAGGTGTTCCTTTTGGTTTAAAAAGAGCAACATTAGAAATACAGTATCGCTTGGTATTTTTCAATACATTTCCTATTAATATGGTCTATACGACATCGAAACTTGTACCATAATGTTGTATTTTACAGTATTAGGCCTTTTTTACTTAACACCAATCACAAACGAGCATCCTGTCAAACCGCAAAAAACAACCCGTACGTGCCTTTAGTTGCCGCCATTATTACATTTGAAGTATTTTAATTAATTTAATTGTAAATGTGTTAAAATATGTTGTATGATGCTCGTACTCAGTAAACTGGCTATTATAATCTCTGTTTATTATAAGCACTCGGCTTTGCCTCATGCCTGTGAATACCTCAACTATACTACCCAGCTTACCGTACTTGCATCATAGTGTACTATTATGGTACAGTAAACCGCCTGACACACGCCTTGATATTTTTTCGCTGCTATTTATAAAATTATTCTAATTTTGAATGTATACTTATTATACATTTGATTGTACCCATAAGTAAATTCATAGTGAATTATTATTTGCTAGTAAAACGTTTAAAAGTTTTTTTTTGACGTGACAACGTCTAATAAGTTGATGAACGCTGCCTGTACGCACGAAAAAGGATGACTCATTTTACGCTCTAGCCGAGCCGATGCAAGATCGGAGCGAGAGCGCGGCACGAGCGAGCGTAAGGCTAGATCGGCTTGAGCGTTCGGCTTGCGCCGCATCTATCTCTCTTCCACTCGATTGGCCTATGTGTCCGAGGAGAAGAAAGACAGTGGCAGCACACAACTCTGTTTCGTCGACTGTTTATAATGTGAAGTGAAAAGTTAATGTGGTTTTCATAGTTTATTACAACAACAATTGCGACAATCAAACGTGAAAAATGATGAAACATTCCTCAAATGTATGAAAGATATGTACAATCTCGAATGCACATCAGATGTTAATAAGTCAACAACGCTGAGAGGAAAACCATCAATTTGACTTTTTCGAGGCACATTAAACTTGAAACACTCCCATTCGTTTCCTACTTTTCCTACGTCCTATAGTTAACAAAATAACACAGATTGGAAGAAGTTCAATAGCAAACGTGTATAAAAGTAATTATAGTTAAAATAATCTGTTCATTGAAGTAATAAACATATTTGAATTAATGAGTACAAATAAAAGTAAATTTATCAATTAAATTGTAGATTTCATTTCACTCCTTCTTTGTATCCAAACAAAGTTGTGATAATTCAATAAAAATGATTCAATTTTATTCATAAAAGTATGCCATCATTTCATCAATGTTTTGTTATGATGTTGTCACGTTAAACTATCGTCCATAAACTGACTTTACATAACCAAATTTTTTCATATTAATCTCGACTGGTTGGCTTTCTTTTATGTGCAGTGATATGTTATGTTGAATATGACTATACTATATCATTTTCTTTTCCAGGCTCCTATTTTTGTTATGACACTCCGGGAGCACTGGCAGACAACTTTAAAGGAGATGCACGTTTGAATACATCTCAGTTTGCATTATTATATTCAATTTATTCATGGCCCAATGTAATATTATGTTTTATTGGAGGATACCTTATAGACAGGTGTGTTAAATTGTAAATCAGAATTCAATACTTTTTCTAGTAAGTATATGAAAAATCTACCACGTGCAAATTGCGCTCATACATGGAAACTCTATCTTTATAAACTATGTACATTTATTGTGGCAGGTTTACCATGTATACTGAGGAAATTATGAAATATTTTAAGCAGCAATGCAAGGATTTTTGTGAAAATACATTACATATCAGCTTGTTGCGTTGAACATGTGGATTCGATTTAATTAGATTTATATGTAACGTAATTTCATCCTACTTGGAGTATTTTTAATGTATTTTATTTCCAATTGTGTATATATTTGAAAAAGTAAAGAATCATACATAAAAACAAAATAAAATATTGCTTTCTATACAACATTGATAGCTTTTGCCTAACCACACGCCGCATCGGTATGAAGACGACGACGACGCCCGGCGCGGCGCCGCCGCGCTATTTCTATGCATAGATATAATATTACTAACGTAGAGAAGCGACGACACCGCGATCCAGACATTTGCGCCATGCTTTGTTGCCAATCGGCAATAAGTCATTCAGTCACTTGTATGTCACTCGTCGACACTCATCGTGATTACGTGCCGAAAGTGTAACTAAACTATAATAAAACAACAATTAGAAAATGCCGTCGTGCGTGTTATAGACGTGTAAAAATGAGTCAATTTCGAAAAAAAATGGTAGTGGCGTAACTTATTATCGGTAAGTAAGCAAACCATCAACCAAAATCAATCAAAACAAATTTTTGTCATTTGCCGCCATTTTTGCGGATTCACAACAACAAAATAACATAGTTAAAAGAATTGAATGGAATCATACTTTGTGCGTTTAGTAGTAATTATGGAAATTTAAAAATTGAACAATTTTTTACATAATTATGCTTCAAACAGTAGGCAGCGAGGCAGAAAGTTTTTCTTTACGTATATTAGAAATGCATATAAAATAAAATAGCAAGCTTTTCCAATTTTCAAAACACAACTACATAATATTCATTCATTCAGAGCAATTTTTCCCACTTACACTATGTTTTACATAGAAAGATGTCCGAAAATAATGTTAAATAATATAAAACTTAGGTTCATAAAATATATTCAACATTTAGATGAATGTAAAATAATTTAAATATCAAAGAAATATAATGTTATATAATATTATTGTTTCCAGGTGTTTTGGTGTGAGACTTGGAACTGTAATATACATGATATTCGTCTTCATTGGAGCACTGGTCTTTGCACTCGGAGTTTATATTAATCTTTACTGGCTAATGATACTTGGAAGGTTCATTTTTGGGTATGAGGTGTATTTAAATTATTAATTAGTAATGAAATTATATTTAATTTTTGGTCTGTGACAAACTGCAGATAATATATTACACTACACTAGACAAATTGTTCAAGTATTTTTATTTTTAAATCACAGAAGGCTTAAAAGTATGATTAGCAATAACTGAAGTTTTAAACAAACCGAGTAACAGATTCCGTTCGAATTTCGCGCGGTAACTCAGTGTACAGTAGTGCTACCAACTTTCAGAATAAAGATTATAGTGATATCTATTATGCCCATCTTTTTAAACATTCTGGATACTTTTTGCACGAGTTGTACCTATATTGAAATTGTATAACAAAAGTTGCTTCGATAAACATGTGCAATAGTCACTGTATAATAAATCTAATACTCATCACATACATGTTATCTGGTGGCATTTGACACAGTAATGTAGGTCAAACGATGTCAACGACCATTGTTGATTGAGATATTTGTCCTGGATAACGCCATGCTGGTTCACCTGTCATACTGATGCTGATACAAAAAAGTGGATATTGTATATACATTTTTATAATTTTGTAGAATATAGTTTAAAACTGTGTTTGCAAAATTTATACTACTATTATAGTAAATAGAATTTTATTTCAGCATTGGAGGAGAATCACTTCAAGTGGCGGTAAACAATTATGTAGTTCTTTGGTTTAAAGGGAGAGAACTAAACATGGTTTTTGGACTTCAGCTGTCATTCTCAAGATTCGGAAGCACTGTTAATTTTTGGGTAATGGAATCGGTTTACAGAGAGGTTGGTAACTATTACAAGGGTTACACACAACTCGGCGTAGCCTTGTTTTTAGGTTTGTGTTGTTTTAAATTATTCATCAATTAAATACTTTTCACATCATCATTTCATTACAATCGCGCAAAAAGATGTGCAGATTAGTATCAGCATGTTTTGTATATTTATATTCATAATTTTACAATGTCTTGAAGTAATTTATCTTTAAATATATTATAGCGTCATTGACCTGCCTGGGATCACTGATATGTGGAATAATTCTTGGCTTGATGGATCGTCGTGCCGAGAGAATCCTCGGACGTCCAGAGCAGTGCGCGGCCACCGATGAACCTTTTAAAATGCTTGACGTTCTACATTTTAAGAACGTTTTCTGGCTGGTTACTGTAATCTGTGTGTCATACTATCTTGCTATCTTCCCTTTTATTGCTTTGGGAAAGTAAGTATGTAGAATATTAAGTGTAAGAAAATTTGTTTAATAATAAAAATCATTCAAAGATGAACTGCAATTTAGAATCACTTTATTTTTCATGTAATAATGATTGACTAAATGATATAAGTTTATTCTTAATTTTTTTTTACCTGACTGCTGAGGGTAATATTTTGTGTGTACGCATGTTTATTTTTTTGGTATTTTTAGATTCGTATTTTGTTGTGGGAGTGACATAAGGTATATAATATTTAAATACGTTGTCTGAAAATAAAAAATGGGGGAATAAAATTTATTTTAGAACATTGTAAGCTTTAAAGACCACCAGTAAACTTATTTTAATTGGTTTTTCCTCATCTCTAATACCTTATATAACACTCAATTCATTATACAGCTTGTTATTTTTTTTTCAGTAAATGTTTTTTTTTACTAATAATAATTTTTGTTAATAGTTTTTTTTAATTTTTAATAGTAAGTACTTTTTTTCGTATAGTATTGAGCGTGAAAACTGATTATAAATAAAATAAAAAATCTGTAATTATTTATAATTACAGATTTTTTATTTTATTTAATATATAAATATTTAAATAGAAAAGGTTTCGTATCCGACTATATTTGAAAAAAACATTATTTTTGTTGTTATCACCACCTGCCTGGGGGGAGCTTTTTTTAAATTTACATTTAATTGCCTTATGTGTGAACATTGTTATCTTGTGATTTTAGTTAAGGTTAGAATCGGAATTAGCGATAGTTATTAATTTGAAACCATAATGTGAATCGGCCCCCAGAAATTTAAATTAAAACTGAGAACTACTTCACTCCATAAACTCTATCCTTGCAGAAAACTACAACTTGATATAATTCAGCATCAATGAGTTTGTTAACTGGACAAATGAACCTATGAGTAGTTATTTGTCTAACTCAGATCAATGTATGTTCTATTGTCACTTCTTTGTTCTAATAGACTTAGAAAGGAATCTCCGAATCTTATAAACAATATGTATGAACTTAAATCTTTTTCATTATTAATTAAAGATTATAGAAATTAACTATCTATTTAAGTAAAACGGACACCATTATAATTGCAATAAAATATTCTGTTTCAGATTGTTTTTTGAACGTAAATTCGATTACCTACCTCAAGACGCAAACACTGTGAACTCAATGGTATACTTGTTATCAGCCATTCTTAGTCCATTTTGTGGTATTCTGATTGACAAGACAGGCAAGAACGTAATGTGGGTGATAGTGAGCATACTCACAACTATTGGAGCTCATTTCTTACTTGCCTTCACATTTTTCAATCCTTACATTGGAGTTGTAAGTATATAATTATTACTTATTTTATTATACATTGCTTTAATCTAAAATAGCTAGTTAACTATTTTTTTAAAACTATTTTATATCAAAGAGTTCTCTAAATATATCATAAAAGTGAAAGAATTTAAGAAATCAATAATTATTGACAAAGTTATGAATGTTTACAATGCCCTGTTAGACAGAGAGGGCAATTCCGCACGGCGGCGTACCATTTGAACATCGGGCCATTTAAAATAATATTAAATATTGTTTCGCAAGAAAGAGGCAGAGATAAAATTTTAGTACCCTTAAGTTTCATATTCTTTAACCGAATATAATTTTGTTATCGTATAAATTCTAGTTTTATATTTTCTCCATAAATATAATATATTTAATATTAGTCAAATACCATATTATGATTTCATGTACTATAAATGCTGGAACAACGTTCACAAGTACAATTATATTGATTGGCTACTGTGAACTCGATCTTCTTATCCTCACCACAAAACCTGGGTAAAGTATACGCGTACGAAAGTATACAATACCACCACACTGCTATATCTCTATAATATGTTTTGTAAAGAAAACAGCGATACAAGTTAAGTAATGACACAAAGTAAAATTGTTAAACTTATGTGATTCTATAAAAGAGTTTTATATTCACAGTAAATAACCTTATAAGTTGAGTTCGGAACTCGGTTCTTAAAAAGATGCTTCCTAAAAATTTTAAATCTTATTTATCTAGTTTCATACTTCTTTTTAATTATGGCGTTTTCTGTTTGTATCAATTTTGCCAGTGTCATTATTTTTATAAACGGTCTTAGGTTGTAAATGTGCATAAAATCGCTGTTTCTTTTTACACCTATAGTGTAAATAAATTTCACAGCAGATGTTATGACTCCATAATAAATGCACTATCCACTAATTCGTTGATCAATGTCCTCTCTTTGCCCCGTATTGGGGTAGGAAGTTTGAGCTTACAGTTGTCAATCTACATTATGATCAATAGATCAATTTATTTCTCAACTCATACCATCGTAGAGTTGAATCTGCGACTATGTGGAAATCAGCATTAAATACCACCTCAGAATCATTAATAGACATTTAAATGATTGTTAAACTAAAAAATATTCTCTATTCATTGCACATTGAAAAAACAATATGTTTATGTTTACAGATTTGTTTGGGCATCTCGTACTCCCTTCTAGCTGCAGGTTTATGGCCTTTGGTAGCACTTATTGTACCAGAAAGTCAGTTGGGAACAGCATATGGAATGTGAGATTGTTTTTATTTTTGACTTTTATACTTTGTAAATCATGGCTGAATGCAAACAAGCTTATATTGGGCCGGAGAAAGTCTTTTCGCATATAGTTTGTACATACTTTTAAGAAATTCTCTTTGGCTGTACTAGTTGTATCTGGCTGGTTTTGGTACCATTAAAAAGGTTACATTCCAAAAAAGAAACAATTTAGTAAAATATTGTTTCCCGCCGGTTTTAATTTGTTTTTCTTTCTGTCATAATGACTGAATCTAATGAAGAAATTCGATACATTTTAAAATTTTATTATAAAAAAGAAAGAAATGCAACACAAGCTGCAAAAAAAATTGTGACGTTTATGGCCCTAATGCGGTGTCAGGAATTTTGATGTCAAAGATGCACTTCTCTGTGGTCGCCCCGTCACGACTAAAATGGACGCCATTTTTTTAAAAGTGGAGCAAAATATCAGTAGTTAAGACATAGCTGAAGATCTGGGAATTGACCACAAAACAGTTTTGACCCATTCGCGCCGGTGACACCCTAGTGTGCCTCCTGGCCGGTTCGATGAAGTCGTTGGAGCTTTAGGGCTAGTCAAAGGGTGTGGTCAAAGGTCGGTCAAGCTTCACAGACTGTGGCAAAACCCGGGCTAACTCGCAATAAGGTGATGCTGTGTGTATGGTGCGATTGGAAGTGTATTGTTCATTATGAGCTTTTACCGCCGGGCAGAACCATCGATTCGGATCTCTACTGCCAACAACTGATGAGATCAAAGCAAGAAATGAGAGAAAGCGGCCGGAATTAATCAATAGAAAGGGTGTGGTCTTTCATCACGATAACGCTAGATCTCACACATTTTTAGTCACTAAGAAAAAATTAAGAGAGTTTGGCTGGGAGGTGTTAATGCATCCGCCATATAGCCCTGACCTTGGATCTTCAGATTTCCACCTGTTTCGGTCGCTTCAGAATTCTTTAGACAGTATCAGGTTAATATCAAGAGAGTACTGCCAAAACTACTTGTCGCGTTTTTTGATCAGAAGTCCCAAAATTTCTACAGCAACGGGATCATGTCACTACCTACAAAATGGCAGACAGTCATCGAACAAAATGTCACATATATCATCATCATCAGCCCATTTTTTACCCCACTGCTGGGCCTTAGGCCTCCCCCAGGGCGAGGAGGAAGGCTTGGAGCTTAAGTCCACCACGCTGCTCCACTGCGGGTTGGGAACTGTAACGACCGCCATCTATTGACAGCGTCCGGGACCGACTGCTTAACGTGCCCTCCGAAGCACGGTGTCAGTGATATTGTGTACCTAAGTCAGAAAAACTCATTGGTACACGCCCGGATTAGAACCATGGCCCTATGGGGCCTTATAAATTTCAGACAGTTTCGTTGCGCTCTGGGCTATCACGACATCTATATCGTCGTCGTCGTCACTACATCTGCATCGTCACATATATATTGTAATCAAATGTAAACAAACTTTGAAAAAAAAAAAATGTCTTGTGTTTTCATATAAAATGCGAAGAAATTGTTTCCCTGACCCAATAGTTTGTTAGACTTTTCATAAACAAATAAATATATGCATCTCAAACATCACAATTTTTATTTCTTCATGTTATCTATAGAATGTGAAAGTCAGTATGAATAGTTCAACATATGTTTTTTTATTTCAGTTGCCAAGCAGTTCAAAATCTTGGTTTGGCCACTGTTTTAATTTTGGCTGGAATCATTGTTGACAAATATGGATATTTAATGTTAGAAATGTTTTTCTTGGGATGTCTTTTTAGTGAGTATAATTAAAATTTGCCATTATGTTCGTGCTTGATCACAATATTCTAAAAATGCATTCTATTTATCCCCAGTATCTCTGATAGCGGCAGTTCTTATTTACATTTTGGATTCTGCAAGTAATGGTATACTGAATTTATCTCCAAATAAGAGAGAGGCACTGAAGTAAGTATAATTCATACTGTCTTGTACAAAATATTGTAACCAAAGATATTTGTTTAACTATGATACAATATTATTATTTGCCCAACTTCTACTTGGGGGCATTTAAATTTATCGGTTGTTGCAAACACCTATGATTAAACAATGGCCAGAGGGGCGTACAAATCGAGCCAAACTTTAAGACCGATCCAATCATAGCGTCGTGAAGCGTCGCAGCACATTTTAGGTGTCAGCAGAGGTGCTATACCACCGCAATCTTGCATTCGCCTTGTGTTCAGATCGGACATAAAGTTTGGCTGATCTGTAGTGTCAGGATGTATCAAATATTGATACCTAGCTTAAGGGCATATCTCGGTTTTCAAGAGTGAAATAATGGAATTCATTTCCACTAGTCCAAAAGTTCGAAAAGTGTAAGTTAACAAGTAATCCAGCAAATTAAACGTCAGTTTTTTGTTCCATTCACAGTTACTATACAGATATTGAAACATAATTCGGATGATAGTTTGCTTCCAAATCAAATTCCCACACTTGTACTAGTAAACCAGCAATTATTGTAATATCCATACATATTTAATAAGGCAGATGTGTTTATTTGAAACGAAATGGCCGATTTTGATGCGTTTTTTTTTAAAGCAGATTGTTAGACCGGAAGTCACCAGGGCGCGCTACAATAGAAATGTTTCTAAAACAACCGTGCCGAGCTTGATGCGGTTATTTGCTTTACATAGGCATCACTTAAGAGCAGGCTGTTAAGTTTTGCAATTATGGGCTGCTAGGAGGGCGCGGCTGCAATAGATATGTTTGTCTAAAACGGCTAGGCTTCATCTTAACGCGGTTTTTCGTGTTAAGTATATTTTAATGACTTACAAATAATCTAAGAACTTTGAAATTCTTAGATTATTTACAAGTCAATAAAATATACTTATAAATAAATACAAATAAACACAAATTCAAAATTTTCTTATGGGAAGTTATCTTTTTCCCGCAAACTCAAAAAACGCAGAAGGAAGCACTTATGACCAAGTATGAATTGACGACCGTTTAGCCTAGTAGGTAGCGACTCTGCCTACGAAGCTGGAGGTCCCGGGTTCGAGTCCCAGGTCGGGTCAGTATTTATATGATGAATATTGATACTGGTACCGAGTCTTGGTTGTTATATGTATGTGGTGTCTTCGCAAAAATATGTGTATATATTATAAAGAATATTTAAGTATGTATATCAGTTGTCTAGTAACCCATAACACAAGCATAATACTTGCTTACTTTGGGACTAGATGGCGCTGTGTGGGAAGTCCCATGTATTATTATTATGAAATGTAATAACTGTTCACTACAATGTTTAATTTAATTTAGGGCAACTGATGAAACTTCCAATTTACTGGCAAATGAAGAAGGTGCCAGAGAAAATGAAGGTGGAGAATCTTTGACGGCAGAAGCAGACTCTGTACAAGTAGACACTGCTCAAGCGCAGTCGGACAGGATACGCAGCAGATATCTAGCACAAATATTAGCCAACAGCAATGTACCAGATAGACCATAAATTGTGATAATATAATGAAATTGTAATCTTATATACATATATGAACATAGTTGTAAATTATCACAATGTAGCCTTTTTATGTTTTGTATATTAATCCTCTTCTTTAGTTTAAGAATTTTTTAATTTTTATTAAAATATAAGGTGAATATTTCACAGCATTTTAATATTTGTGATGATAATGATCTCATGTAAACAATCTCATTTGAAAAAGTACTATGTTCCCATTGAATTGACCCATTAATGAGTCTATGAGGAGTTTTTCCCTTATGTTACCACGATGGAAATGAAATTGGAATTAAAACGAATCTGCGGGCATGTATGTGGTGTCTTCGCTTGGTATCCAAAATACAAGCTAATGCTTAGTTTGGGGCCTAGACGTTGTTGTGATGTATACGTCATTATTATTATTATTATTCTCTGACCGCAATTATTATACATATTATTATATTGTATGTTAAGATAAAATTAAAGTATATATTTTTAGTAATTTAAAAATATTATACATAAATGGACATTGTATTTGCTAATTTGTGCAATTTAAATAAATAAAAATGTATAATGTGAGCTCCATGTGAAGTAAATAAATAAATAAATTAAAGTCTAATCCATATATGAAAGGGAATGACCCTATCATTTCTGTTGTTCATGATGATAAAATTAATAGGACAATAACTTTCAATAAAAATATGAATATAATTTAATTTCTAGGTCATGGATCATGGGGAAAAAAGTTCCCCGGTGCATCCATTAATGGGTCAAATAAATCGGCTCGTTCCCATTTTAAATATGTTTAAGGATTACAACCTCATTAAAATTTTTTGAATATGTATAAATTGTCATGAGCTGGTCCAGAATTAGAACAGTTTTGTAAACAATGAAAATGAGTTTTGGTTATCAAGCTCCTATAATAAAGTTATCGATAGTTAGGCGATGTAAAATTGTGGGTTACGTGCCGGTTAAATACCAAATATTGATAAATATATTATATCACTATTGAAGTATGCATAAATAGGACATAATTTAGACAATGCACACCTTTTACAATTATACACTGAATGCTTAGATAACAAAATAATCAGGATGGAGCGTCTCATACTTCGAAACAATCGAAAACGTAATAAATAAAATAATACGTCATTGTAATTGTTATAAACAAACATTTTGTTAAATTACACATGAAATGTAGTTTCAGAATCTTTATTTCTTTTTAAATACGAATTTTGCAGCGAATATTTCAAAACATCAACTGATGTATATTTGACATATGTGGTATATTTTTTTGCTTACATTTTTGTCGTCACAACGCGATATCTCTATGAATATCCAATGACTGTTATAATGAAATATTTTTTGAGCATGACATTTATTTATAATGTGCAGAAAAGTGTTAAAGGAACATATAAGGCCCAATTACTATAAACAGTTATTTCTGTATAAGTAGAGAGTGAAATGTACTATTTCCCACTCTTTTGAGACACACGTTTCCGATATGAAATACATTTAAAACCAGTTACAGTTTGTGTTATATTAGAATTGGTAATATCAATAAGCTTTGAATATTTAAAAGGTAACATATGGAAATAATTGACGGCTGGCCTAGTGCATTACCTTGTCAATGTCCAGCCAAAAGTAGGCATCGGGTTCGAGCCTTGACAAAGAAAGTCCATTCATACCTGTTATAAATCCCCTTTAGCTACACTAGCAAACATGCATCTTGCAGCTCATGCTGACTTATATATGCACTTTTGACGATATTCCTTTGCATCCATGTTCCAGTACACCAGCTCTTACATATTGCTATGTAGATTTCTATTTCGATTGGTACTATTTCTATTTTTATAAGTGACAATAGATTTAGGTAAAACATACATAATTGACAATATAAATATAGAACAGGTTCCGGAAGTACCCCCGAGGGATTTTAACAGAACCTTCCAATCAATGTTAGGAACAAATTATTTTAATATTTTTTTTCTGTTGCTAGTTGTTTGAGATATGAATGAAAATGTAAATATTAGAATGTATACTTTTCGTTGTGCAGCGGAGCCTAATAAACAATGTCGGCTTGTGTGTGCAGCTAGCGGCTAGCGAGCAAGGAACCATGAGTAACGAAACATTTACACGGTATCGTATGGTACAGCACGTAAGTTGAAAAATCTGC
Source organism: Luffia ferchaultella (assembly GCA_949709985.1). Taxonomy (NCBI): domain Eukaryota; kingdom Metazoa; phylum Arthropoda; class Insecta; order Lepidoptera; family Psychidae; genus Luffia; species Luffia ferchaultella. The sequence goes on along the minus strand of OX453241.1, from coordinate 21,498,701 downwards.
ATTGTATAAAGCGAATCAATGATAAGACAAATTAATTTAATAAACAAGCACTATTCTCAAATAAATAATTTCGATTTCACTTTAATAATTACAAATAACCGGAATATAAAATTATTAGTAATTAATTTTAATTCTTAAATGTTATTAGGTACCACTGACAATTAAAAAAAATCATAATTTTTTTATTTATCCATCATTCAGTTAATCATAAGACGTAATGGAAACGCGCACGCAGCCGGCTAGCTTCTCCCGCTATCCGCTCGCTTCTTCGACCAGCCACTAGTACACTATGAAATGCAGACCAATATTTTTTTTGGTATAGAAAAAAAATTTAAGATTAAATGAAAAGTTATTTACATTTTTTTCCTTATCTTTATCTCTGGAATCACTGGGCAAAATCCCTCGGGTACCTCGGGAGCTCATTATATATTTAGACTAAGTTTATTTTTAAAATAAATCTTATATATATTTTTCATATACGTGGGAAAGACAAATAAAACACATTATTTAATTTACTTTTGGTATTTGTAATAAATATAAAACAAAATACATATTATTATTTAGTACATAAAGACATGGCACTTCCATCACATTCAGGTGTTTTACATACAAGAATTTGTTGTACAATATTTATCTCAGATGCACAGTTCAGTTAAAAATCATAATTTTAACATAATTAACTATTCATAGTTTAATATTAACTGTGCAAAACATGGTAAAATGTACAGACAGGTATATAAATAGATTTATATTATGTTGTTTAAGAAATATATTTGTTAAGAAATAATTAGTTTATATAATTATTTACCTATAATTAAATGTATACCTAAGTAACATCATTTTAATATTTTGAACATGTAAATAAATGTTTATCACAACACATTGTTTGCAACTACACATGTTTTGCAGTTACGTCCCAGTCCTTGTATAATTTTTAATTACCTATCATCAGAATTGTTGGTTCATATTATATAATAATTGTAAAAATTTAAATATGTTTATTATATACTTCATTAAAATTTATTAATCTGCTACAAATACAAGCAGTTATTCAAGGCCAAGTTAGTGCTTGCGCTTTTGACATTTTTGTCTAGTAATTGTTCAATTATCACAGTAATATTAACACTAAATCAATGATACTTTAATATTTTTTAAGAAATTAATACATAAGAACTGATCTACATGTTGGGTCATGCATAAAAGTAGGATTCCATAGTCATGTCAACAAAAAAACCTATAAACCAAAATCTTATGAGTAATTAAATATTAACTTAAGCAGCTACGGCTCGCATGCTAATTGAATATACATGATATTTTTCATATAGTAAGTTCATACTAATAAAATATGTTCTATATTTATTTCAGATTTTTCAGAATCATAGTTCAAGAGTTGGGAAGGCGCAATCTTATGTAGTCATGAGTTTTAAAAATCTGAATAGCAGATGATAGTACTTACAGAGCTAATTCACATGCTTGCGGTCAGTCAGCTGGACGTGTTAAGGTGCGGCCATACCAATATACAAAAAATAAAATAGAAAAGCAATTTTCTGAAACATTTTTTGTATTTTGGTAGATTTTGCATAAAGTGTTGTGCCAACTAGTCACCATATCTTAGAGTTAAGCGCGTTATCAGCGATGTAATAATATAATGCTACACAAGTTATAACACAATTAGGTAGCGTTCAAGTATTACGTAACACAATTTTTGAAGATTTTGGACCCTCCCTCCCCCTATGTAACGCACCGTAACGTTTTTCTGTACCCCCCCCCCCCTCCTTTAACGTTATGTAACATTTAAGTGACCATTAAAGTTTAAAGTCACAAAGTATAATACCTTTGTTATTGTAATAATTGCGTTTGCAGTAGTAATAAACCAAAGGAGAGAATTTTATGTTTTTATTTAGGCATAAATCAAATAATGTATCTACGCAAAATCGAAATTCAGTTGCAATTACTGCTCATCTGTCTACGGGTTTGCCAGCCACTCAGTCTCTTTAATTACTGGTAATCAGAGAGCAGACGAAGAAGGTTCCGGTATTGTTAAATTACTAGCATCAAACAATCCAGGGATTTCCCGTAAAACAAAAACGAAAAGGGTTGCCAATTTGGAAGATTCTGATTCCTAAGTTTTTTTTTTTTTAAATGTTACGTAACGCGTTGTTTAAATACCCCCCTCCCGCCTTTGTAACGCACCGTAACGTTTTACAAAACCCCCCCTCCCCCCAAATTGCGTTACGTAATACTTGAACGCTCCCTTAACTAAAACCTGGTAAAACTGGTAATTGTAAAATTTCAATTATTTTCAAATTTTTGGATAGTAAAGAGTGCACTGCACCTTAAAACACTCATATTCACCTGACTGATCACAAGTATGTGAATTAGCTGTATTATCAACTGCCAGAAATTCAGGTTTGACTATTTCATTTTTATTTATTAAAAAAGATGACAGAAAGTATTATGAATTACTGAGCCAAATATTTTTTAAATAGAACTTAATTTTGAACAATCAATTTATTGGCTTTCTTTTTTTTTTTGTTGGTGTTTCTTTTAACCTTATTGGAATGAACTTAAAGTAATGACAAAGGACCCTTGTTGTCAGACTGCTTTTGGTATGGCTTTCCAAAACTACCACCCTAGAAGTATTAGTAATAATTTAGGGGATGGTGGGACGAAGACAGAAAACCAACTTTCAGAATTTTTAGAAATGGAGAAATGCGAAAAAACCCAAAAATAAAAACTGAAAACTACATACTCGTTACCACCGACGTGAATTTGCCTTTTGCATTAACATAATCAAAAGATAGACTACTTAAAGAGGGAATAGACTTCAATATTAAATTAAAAACAGTAAATACGTTAAGATTTTCCTAACCTAACTTTAGTAACTATTGAAAATTCGATTTGAATGGCGCTCGACAGCCGCTGCCCGTGGCACGCTTGCTTTTTTATGTTCTCGTCTTTTATGTTCCTAGTGGTTTGGAACCATCGATTGTTGGAACAGTAGTCAGAGTGCCCATGTATTCGGTTTTATATTTTTTTTTAAACTAAACCTACCTATTGATTGAGAAATGGTGGGAAAGCAACCTACCTTAATCAAATTTCTTTTAAACGTTCATTTATGTACGAAACCTTAATAGCTGAGACCAATTGAGACTTATTAGAAGAGTGACTGGCCATTTAGTGTTAGTTTCAAGTGTTTTGAGTTGGAGGGTTATCAAAAATGTCTTAGTAGCAGGTATTACTTATTTTTAATTTCGCTTTTTTCGTATCTTTTTTCGTATTTCCGCATTTTCAAAAATTCTTAAAATGGTTTTAATCTCTTCACATCACCCCCCTCTTTTTTATTATTAATACCCTTAGGGTGGTAGTTTTGGCAAGCCAACCCCTGCTTTTGACCCATAAATCAACTAGGATTGCTAATTGCTGGATACGCACAGTAATAATAAATAGTGAGTGCCATCAAGGAAAGAGGTCTCTAAAATCCCACTGACCATTTTTCAGTATCAAATACCATACGCTGTTGTCAGTTTTTTTACTTAAACATTTCAGTACTTAGGTAACAGATATTCCCATTAGAATAGAATGGAAACGGGATGATCTATTTCCCTCTCCATTCTCACAGTCATGTAATCGGAGGCATTATTTATTCCAGTTAAATTGAAGAAGATGCTCCTGACTGCATTTTTTATTATTCACTTTTTAGTTATTGTAAGAAGGTAAATTTAGCAATCTTGTCACAACATTCATAAAAAAAATTAAGTGAGAATGTTTGCCAACCAATTCTAATGACTCTAAATAGTTATTTCAAAAAGAAATTGATTTGAGGAGTATGAAAATTGTGGTGGTTTACAAGTTTATTAATCACATGCAGCAGTTAACAAGAAAAAAAGTGGAAATAAATAACTAACATATGAAATAATGCGTAGACGGACCGCCATGGAGAATCTAAAAGTTTCTCGCAGATGTGGAACCCTAAAAACGAATTTAATTATTTTTACGATCATCTGGCCATTCTAGTCCATTTCCTAGCAAAGGACTGTGTATAAATGGTGATAACCAAGTTATGTACCATTTTGTACCTAATACTTCTCTTAAATTCAATTTCCATCCATAATTATATGAAAAGTTATCTTTAGGATGCTTAGCTTCACCTGCCGTTTTGCCTTTCAAAATATTATTCATATGGTAAAAAAATAGAAATCCTGAAAAGAGAGTTATTATGACATTTATAACTGTTAATAATATATACAAAGTTTCATTACCAAAGTCCAATGCCACACTTGCCAAAGGGAAAATAAATTTAAGTATAACAAGACCATGGTTCCACGATAAGAAACCAGACAGAAATTTGACATTGAAATAGAATGCATACATCATACTTATAAAAACATACATAACAAAACATATAAAGTATCTTTGGTTATAATATCCAACACAGCATGCAAAGAATGAACAGTGATGATCTCTTTTCAAAATGCATATATTACAAAGATTGCAGTGCCATGCACGGGGTGGCCGCATGCACTCGCAACCTGCACACAATGTCCAGTTTTGCTTGCTGTTGTCAAAAGGAAGTAATTTACCTTTAATGCTTGTGTCTGTCCACATACCAAAGATCATGTTTCCTATAATATTTTGTGACAGGAATATGGCACAGATTAAATGTACAAAGTATTCAACACTCCACTCTTCCGCAATTGTAGGTAATACTACACATAGTTCAAAGTAGTAGAAACTAGGTATTAAAACAAGAATTATGATCACATACACAGCATGTTCAAGCCATCTTTTAATGGTTCTATTGTGAATATTATCAAGTTTTATAATCATTGTACCCAGATATTTAGAAGATCCAACTGCTTAAGAAACTGTTCTTATTAAAAAAAATTTTTTTTTAAACTATGTTGCGGTGCATATTCAAATTCGTGAAAATTTGGTCAAGAAAGTCAAATAATAACATGCATGAGTAAGTATTTTCTTCAAGGGATATTATATCATAATACAACCGGCTGGTTAATTAACTTGGCTTACATACATCGACCATCATGAAATTTGCTAAAACTTGCGATTCCTTGTTTGGTAAATAGGTAAAAAAATTGTGATGGTTTCAGATTTAAAGAAATTCACTGTCATAGGCACAAATCTATGCAAAGGCACAGTACAATCGTATTTCAATTATTTACAATTTTTGTTAGCAACCACATCCACATTTGCAAACAAACAACCAAAACTGAAAAGAAAGAACCACGCAAAGTCACATTTTTTTTTTTTTTTTTAAATATGTTTAGGGCCTGGATTGAAGTCCTTTTAGCCGCTATTTCGTTTTTGTTCGAATGTTTAGTCAATCCTTATTCCTATTATATGTTTTCAAGTCCAACAGTCGTTATTAAATATTCATAGAGAGGCGGGAATAACTTTGTATTCGATAAGATGTCCGTGATTTCGGTAGGCATATTTTCACAAATTTTTTCCAATTGTGTTACCAGTGTTAAGCGCTGTGTTTCAAATATTGGACATTCTTGTATTATATGCTTAATATCCGCTGCAGGGCTCTGACAATGATCACATTTATCATTTGTCTTAATTTTCAACCTGTGCAAATGAGATGGGCTTTTGAAATGGCCAAAACGCAATCTATTCATAGTGGTTATATATTTTCTTGGTACATATTTTAATTTATGGTACCATGGCTTTGGATTTATGTGATTTTGTATTTTAGCGTACCATTTTCCAGTTTTTAGAATGCTATTATTCCAATATTCTTTCCAAAAGTTTAGCGTTTTTTCTTTAACTGCTGCATGATAGTCTTGGAACGGAACGTCAAATTCAATAGGCTGTTCATTGACCCCATGACAAGCAGCAAAATCAGCTGTTTCATTTCCAGGTATATTTTGATGGGATGGAACCCATACAAAGTGGATTTCTTTAGTAAGTCTTATGGTGTATAATAATTCTTTTATCTTAGTTATTAAGTAGTTTACTTTATAATTTAAATTATTATTTTTTAAACATAATAATACACTTAGACTGTCAGTAATTATTACAAATTTATTTTGATGATTCTCACACAAGTCTCTAATATATTCTATAGCTTTATAAATAGCAAGTGCCTCAGCTGTATAAATAGAACAGTAATTACTTAGTTTATAACTAAAAGAAACTTTTACTTGTTCATCAAAAAAGGCTGATCTAACAACCGATTGTGTTTTACTTCCATCTGTATAAATTCTATAAAAACCATGTTTTTTACTTATCACTCTCAAAAAGTCATATTTATTTTCTATTTTGTGAACAGTAATATTAATATTTAAAAATAAACTATAATAAAAATTATTGTAACAGGGCCATAACCGATTTTTATAAATAGTATTTAGACTATTATTTAAAGGATATTTAAATTTTTGGACTTGGGCAGGTATACTATCTTCTAATGCTAGATTTTTTAATTTAAATCTTTCTATAAAAGCGAGACGTCTTATATGTAGGGGCATTATACAACTTTCTACTTCCATTGCATTGATAGGTGTGGAACAAATGGCTCCAGTAATTATTCTTAATGCTTTGTTCTGCATAACATCTAGTTTTTTTAATAATACAGTACTAGCATTCATGTAAGCGAGACAACTGTAGTCAAAGTGACTACGCACTATGCTTTTATATAAATTTGCCAATATAACAGGATCTGCACCCCAATATGTTCCAGCTATACATCTTAAAATATTTAGTCCTTTAGTTGCATTAGAAATAATATAATTAATATGTGAATTAAAATTCAGTTTGTAATGTAGAATTACACCTAAAAACTTCTTTTCTGTAACTAAATTCAATTTTTCACCATTACACATTATGTTGGGTAATGTATTGTACATTCTTTTGTTGAAGATCATTGCTGAACTTTTTTCTACACTTATTTTCAATTTTAGTTCATTGTGTAAATAGTTATGAAAAGAACTCAGATTTGTATTTAAATTATTTATAGCTAGATTTATATTATAGTCAGAAGCATATAGAACAATGTCATCAGCAAACTGTAGGATATTTACTGGACTATTTACATATTTGTGATACATAAAGATTGTACAATAATGGGGATAATACTGCTCCTTGCATAGTGCCTTTATATACATGTTTTGGTCCATGTACAATACCATTGAATTTCACATACATAGTCCTATCAAACAAGAGATTAAAGATCCATTTAATTAATTTACCTGGAAGACCTATTTCAAACAAGATTTTAGCCAAAACTTCCATATTCACATTGTCAAAAGCACCCCTTATGTCCAAAAATGCACAAACGGTAGCTTTGTTACTATTTAAAGAATCCTTTATATCAGACACTAGTGATGAAAAATTATCAGCGGAACTTCTCCCTTTTCGAAATCCAAATTGACTTGCAGGCAATAAATTATTACGTTCAGCATACCAGTCAAGTCTTACTTTAATTATGGATTCAAATAACTTCCCAAGACAAGATGATAGTGATATAGGGCGATATGATTCAGGATCATTTTTTGGTTTACCTGGTTTGTGTATAGGGACAACACATTGAGTCTTCCATGAGTCTGGAATGACCATTGATGACCATAATCCATTAAATATAATTAACAATATTCTTTGAAATTTGACATGAAGTTTAGAAATAAGTAAATATGGGATATCATCAAGTCCTGGAGATGTATTTTTTTTTGATTGTAAAACCATAGAAAACTCTTCCCAAGAAAACCAATTCAATAAAAATTTGCTTGACTCATTACTTAGCTGACTAAAATATAAATTTAAATTGTTTATGTCCACTTTTTTTTCAGGTGGAGAATCAGGAGCCAATTTATCAAAAAATGAATCCAACCAACTATCATTAAATGATTTTTTTAAATTTGAGACGTGTTTAAATTTTTTTACATAGCTCCATATTCTAGATACAGGTGTAGTCCTATTAAATGATTCACAAAGTGATTTCCACTTGAGTCGTTGATGTTCTTTCAAAAATCTTTTTTTAAGAGCATCCACACGTTTATACTCTATAAAATTATCCAAAGTTGGAAACTTTCTATAAAATTTCAGGGCATTTTTGCTTTTTTGTACCATGTCTCGACACTCATCATCCCACCAAGGTACGGGTAATTTAGATTTATTATTATGGAAGTTCTTTCTTATAGGAATACATTTATTTTTTAGAATGTGTAAAGATTTACAAAACTCATTATATGATTTTAAAGGATTATTTGAGTCATACACAAATTTGTCAGCTATTTCTTTTGATAAATCACAATATTTGTGCCAGTCAGCTTTTTTATATATATATTTTTCAGAATGAAAATTATTTATGTAGTTGCTGGGATTTAGTTGAATAGAGATGAGTGTCGGGAGATGATAGCTACCCATAGGATCGTCAATTACTGACCACTCACAAAATGGAGCAAGAGATGGACTAGCACACGATATGTCTATTGCTGAAGGGTTTCTATTTGGACCACCAATAGTTGTGGGCGAACCTGAATTAAGAATACAAAGATCACATTCCTCAAATATATCATATAAACTGTTTCCTCTGGCATTTGAACTGAAGCAGCCAAAAGCAACATGGTGGGCATTAAAGTCGCCAGATATTAATATAGGTTTGGGTAAATTATTAATAATATTTTTCAAAGTTTTACTTCTGAAACGTCCTCCTCTCGGAGGGCAATATACACATAAGATAGAAAAAATAATAGTGTCGGTCTTCAGCGATATTGCCACAGTCTGCACATTCTCACAAAAAGCTGTATCAACAACAGTAAATTGGAAAAGGCTTCTAATTAAAATACCGACTCCACCACGACCGTTTTTTGCATTTTTGAAAATAAATTCATAACCAGGTATTTTAACTACATGACAGTTTTTACACCAAGTTTCATTTAAGAGACAAATATCAATTTTATGTTCATTAAGAAATTGTATTAATAATGATTTTTTACTTTGTAAGCTCTGTATGTTAAACTGCATAATACGTAAATTGTTTAAATGATTGTTATTAAATCTATCCATTAAAATCTATGTTTAATTTTAATATATCCTTGATTCTCTTTGTTGTAATTGGTTCATTGTTTTTATCATTGCTAAGAGCTATTATAGTTTTAATTATAGCATTCAAAACTTTATCATTTTCTAGTAATATGGCACTTGAAGTGTTAATAATTTTATTAGATGATGACTTGCTGTGTACAGGTGGAAATTCAGTTTGATAATTTTTTGTTACTAGTGAAGTAGTAGCTGCTGCACTTGCATAAGATATTTTTTTTTTTTTTTCTTGAGTTTTTTTAATTTTAATTGGACAATCTTTAAAAATAGCTAAGTGGGATCCTCCACAATTAATACATTTCAGAGGTGTCTCAGTCATACAGTCTTTATAATGGTGTTCTTCAGAACACAATGAACATTTTTGGGCACGTTTACATATTTTAGCAGAATGATTGAAACCAAAGCATTTGTAGCATTGTAAAAGAGGAGGAATATATTCAAAAACTTTAAACCTCCATAAATTTAAATATACATAATCAGGTAGATTGGTGGATAGAAAAGTAACACTTACCGTTTGTAAAGGAATTAATTCACCTTCCACCTTCTTCATGAACCTCTTAATACTAATTATTTCATAATCTGATACTAACATTTTATATAATTCGTCATTGGATACTTCAATTGGAACAAATCGCAACACGCCAATTTTTTCTATGTATTTGGATGAAATGTACGCATTCAAATTATGTTTATTGAGAAAAGACTCGTTTTTCAAAAAATTATTAGCCAAATTTGGCTGGCCAAAAACGATTGCCACTTTACTAGCATTAACTCGACTCATACGAATCATGCCCTTCACTTCTTTTTGAAACAAATTTGTCAATGTTACAGGATTTTTGTTGCCCAACTTTTCATTAGGACTGGTATTCTCAACAAAAACTGTAAATTCTGTGCTCACCGACTTCTCAGGAAATAATCTTTTATAATTTTCCTTTATGTAGGTATCATATTTGCCTTTTTCCAGGTTCCCGCCTCTTTCATTTCTTTTACTTTTTAGTTTTTTTCTTTTATTTAATCCACCTCCTTCATCCTCTGTAGGATCTTCTTCCATTTTGTATGATTTTTAGTAGGTTTACACCTTTAATGAAAATTTATTTTCCAATTTATATTTGCTTAGGTTAAACTCGACCACGTTGTTCGATTTCCCGCCAAAGAATCCGCAAAGTCACAAACACAGAAATACACAGAAAACTGAGAAATCAGAATACACATGTATTTTGTGGAATACACCACGAATACACTACACACAACCACAGATTGTATCCACAGACTATATTTATATCACACAGCATAAACAAATCTGTTGATGAATTAGGTAGGAGCATGAACATAATAAACCTACTACGTAGGTTCAGGACCATGCACTCCCGAAACTGTATAATACAAAAATGAAACCTTTTCGTTACGCATAAAGTTAACTTTAAATTGAAAACCGCAAGGAAGCAAAATGAGTTTGTAGGAGATATCTACCGGAGAGTCCGTTTATTCCTTTCTAACACTTGCCATTAGAAACAAATATTTCGTCTAGTAGGTTCATTATCAATTTTTATATATGTGATTACTTGTCTAATATCTATTTTCTGTGACTTCTGGTTTTTTATATGTCTTGGTATTCGGATGATAATAATATTTTTGAAAGTTCTTAGGTCACATTTTACAAATTTATAAAAATTTTCGTTTATATTTAAAAAGGATGTCTTAATTTATGGTTACATACCTACTAGCAACTAAAACGAGAATTGGGGGAATTTTGACGTGTGTATTGTTAGAGTTGAAGTTTTTGACGTCATATTACTAAGGTTACCATAATATTTTCTTAAGTTAGTAGGAATTCTTTATGAAAATTAAGAAAAAAATACATAATGGGTTCAAAATATCCAATTTTTGTGCAATGCAAATTTAAAACACTATATTAAAAACAAAAATATTCTGATATAGTAAAAAATATGTTTAAATATATAGAATAGCATAGTACTTGCGCACAAAAAAACCAATAGAGCATCAGACGGAAAATTTAAAATGTCTAACTACATGCGCGCGAAAAGGAGTCAGCAGCAGGAATCAGTCTAGCGTAGGCCAATGTTTCGGCAATATGACATTAATTAAATTTTTTCTCTTACCCTTTTTTTTCTTTAATCTTTAAAAATCTTTCTTTACCTGCCATTTTTTCCATCACACACATCCGCTATTTAGATATTTGTCATCTTTTCTCGTTTATTAGTTCTTTAAGTAAACTTGTTATTATAGAGCACTCGCAACAAAAGTCAAGATGAGAGAAGAAAAAAATAAAAATAAATTATTATCACCCTAGAAGAAAACAGACAAAGGGACTTCGACCTCGCTATTTAATCTCTTTGTTTTGCAAAACCGAGTGCACTGTCCTGGACCTAGTATTACGTCCATGGTCATAACTGGGGTCATAACATTAGAATTTGTTTTATTTGTTTGTGTATTTGGTGCGAGAGTTAATGAACAATTGACCATTTTCAAACAGCACTAAAGTGTTAGTTGTCATGTCATCAACTGTCATGACAGCTAATACAAGTATATATTGTTCTGTGGCTAATACTCTGGGAGTAGCATAGCATTATTTTGTAAATATAGCTAACCTTATAATTTCACAAAAAAATACAAATTAGTTTCATAAAATTATTTATTTTTTCCAAAAATAACGGACTTTAGTTAAAAAAATTGGGAATGGTAAATCGGTATTATTTTGTTCAAATTATATTTTGGTCATCTCACTTTAATTCACACACACAACTCAACCACGAATCGTTTTCATATGGGTGATATTATTTTATATCTATTTACGCGTCAAATTTGATATATTCTTCTTCAATCCATATTTAGTAAAATCTTTGGCAATATCTATATAGATAATAATATTACCTGAGACATGCCACACAGTAAGGAAATATGCTTATGTTATGGGCACTAGACAACTAATATAATTAAATAATCTTTAAAATATATAGCATGTACGCGCTGTTCGGCTGAACGTAGTCCAAACTTGTAGAACGTGTAGAACTTACCAAACCAAACAAAAAATTAAAAATTAATTAGATAATAATAAAAAATTGAAATTTCAACTACCAATGTTTTTTCGGTAAAAGTTAGTTTGCGCCATCTGCTCAGTTGACACTTTTTGTTCAATTTGGCAAACTACACGCTCTATTAGTTTGGACTACGTTCACCAGAGCAATCAGTATAGATATATTTTTTTTATACCCAGTCATGGAACAAGTCGACTTATTCATGCACACAAATAATTGTCTCGGGTGGGAATCGCACTCGCGACCTTTGTTTCTACAGTTAAGGCCTCTAACCACTCGGCCAGTCGGTTAGTCAGATAAATATAATTAAGATCGTGAATGCAATTTAGTTAAGATTTGTGTACACGGAAGTATTTCACCCAGTGTACAAGCACAGTTCTACTTTTACGCTTACAGCGTTTCAACCTGCGTTTACGCCTGGGGCTGCAGCGTGCAAGAATCTGTGGGTGGAGGACCGCCAGCATCAGTCGCGGCGTGGTCGCGGCGATGCAGCCGCTGCCGTCGTTGGCTCGCGTCGCTTTTGGTCTCGATTCTGGAAAGTGAAAGGTTTTCATTGCTAGACGTTTCCTTGGGTTGGTATTCGCAGTGGGATTTAAAAGGGGATTAGATACCTATACTACGTAAACTTCGAATATCCTTCTCAGAGAAGTGGGTCAAAGTAAATTAGTCCAGTAAAAATAAACTTCTGGATTGATTGAAAAATTTCTTTTTACAATAGTAATACTGCTGTATAATTATGCACTCAATGTGCTTTGGTTGCATTATGAGTGTTGCATGTTGAGAAATACCTAAAGATGTGTTTTTTTCACCCTTTACATTAAATAGTGGGTAGGTGACAAATTAACTGTATATTTATGGAAGCAATATGATTTTGATTTAGAAGTAATCCCCAGTAAACATGTTACAAATACTGAATATTACGAGATTTTATTTAATTTAAAAAAAAGTTAAACTTAAAATCGCACTTTTGGTGATTTTCTGTTTTTATACTCTAGATTTAAGCCATAATAGTTTGTTAAATAATCACCTATATGACTTCTCAACAACCATTAAAAAAAGTCTTTTTTGTTAATTTTTATGACGCGCATTAAAGACACTCTAAATATTTTATTTAATATGAGTCAGTATTAATATTCTTCATCATAAATTAATATAATCCCTTATTTATGTCAAAAGCGTTATTCATAAAAACGAATAATTCTAAATTACCCAATAGGACAGGTAATGTCCTTTTAAGTCTGACTATTTATGCATGACCTTGGTCGTCTGCCGCATCTCGCTAACATTGCGAAAAAAGGACGGCAATATCTCATATCAAGTTTTTTTTTTGAGCTAAAATTTGTTAAGTTAGAAGCATGTCGATCTCTGGTTAGAAGTATTATTTATATTGCATTATTAGTAATTTGGCTGATAATTTGAAATATTATAGCGCAATATTTGTGAAATATTAAATAAAATACCTACATATGTACCTATACATACATATAAAAACGGATTACCTTTATTAGGGTTCCGTACCATCAATTTATCGACAATCAGAAGTTAGATAACATTAACATTTTTTGTAAGTTATTTTTTTTTTTCAAAAGCCTTTGATAATTATGCGTTGAACAAATCTAAATTGAGAAATGGTCGGATCTGTCTTTGTTGGCTAAGATAAAAAAAAATATTAAAAAAAATTAATATTTCTTATATATATTATTTGTAATATTTTTTTACGTACGAAAACAAAACATATAATATATTTGTGATCTAATATACCTAGGTGAATGTCCTCGTAAGGTATTGTCGTGATATCCCGAGCGCAGTGAACCTCGTGAACCTGTTTCTAGGAACCAGGATATTTTTGACGTTAAAGGATCATAGAGATCAGAGATAATGACTGATAAAGAAGACCGATGTGTTTGCTTTTTCTCTCGCTAGATGACGCATGAGCGATGTAAATAATTTGTAGTGTGCAGCTTTGAAATGTAAAAATCGATGAGCCCATACGCCATCCAACGCCGCAAGCTTTAAGAAAAGGCTTTGAAGAGGAAAAATTGGAAATAACAGCTTGGTCGAGGTTCTGTTCTAAACATTTTTTTATCAACAGATTGAAGGTATTTGCCATCATTTGTCTTTTAATTGAGTGACTGATAGCGTTGATTACATTATTACCCCAAAAATAAAATATATTCACAAAATATAGGTAAAGTCATACTTTGTAAAGAAGGTACCATTGCCGAAAACGCCATCTACAAAAGTTTTGCTTGATAAACCCCATTACGCTGCAGAGCAAAACATTAAATGGTAATTTAATAAAAATCGGCTAAACGCTTGTCGGACACTCATCAACTCAGGGTTCCGTAGACTGAACTACAAGCAAACACTTTACAGTCACCAATCACACCTTTTTTTGGTAAAACTAGGATTTGCGTATACTGTTCAAATTCAAACATTATTGTTCAAAACAATTTTCTGATGTTAAATTCGCTGTGAAGTGAGACCCATATGTAAAGGTACTGGAAAAGAAAATAAAAATATGAAACTAGATTTCCTGAGTAATTTAACAATATATCTGTTTATTAGTCATTTCATAGGGAAAATATACCTGCTTCCTTTTTGCACTAACATCAATCGTATCACCTCTGTGTGTAGAAGCATGCTAGTTCAGTCCTGTTCCCAGTCCCAAATTATTAAAAAAAATGGATTCCCCTCTCTTGCCTCGACCCTGTTCCCTTTTGTCATCTTCGAAAGTTTTAGGTTCAAAGTCTGGGTGCTTAAATAAAATTATATTTATTTCGTAACAAAACTATTTATAAAGCGTTTACTGTGATATATATTTTTAAATATGGCTAATTCTAAAATACTAGGTGCTCTAAAGGCGTTGCGAACTCGTAATTCCGTCTTCATTCCAAAAGGTAACACTGATTTCTTTCTAAAATATAGTGTACTTAAGTTATTATTTTTCCGCAGTACTTAATTATTATTTATGAAAAAATTTAATCTACGTTCTAGGTGTCTATAGTAAAAGTTTTGCTGCTGCCGCTGCGGGTAAAGTTCACACAAAATGCAAAATTGTCAATGGTGTGTATGTCATAACTTTGGATTCTCCAAATGTGAAAGTAAGTTAATTAATTTAACACTATTTATTTTCTATACAATATTAAATGTACCACAAAATTACCAAACATTGAAAATTGTAAATTGAAAAAAGAAGTTCATTTTAACCGTATTTGAACCTTAAAATTTTGAATAATTAACCCCTTTGATTTTTGTTCATAATATGGTACGGGTTTTCAAAACAACCACCCTAAACATAAACCCAACTTTTAGTAAAATAAACCAACTTTAGTATTTTTAGTACTGCGGCAAAGTGAGAAAATCAAATAAAATAAATATGCACCTTTTACAAAGGCATTATATACTGTCATTAAAACACTCAATCTAACTGTAAATTATTTTGCTGTGTCATCTTCTGGGTGACTTGTTGCTTTGCTTTGCTTTGTACCACACATTTATATACCATATGCAGGCCCGGCGAGAGCCAGATCAGGTCCCGGGTGTAAAACACTGCGCGCCCCCACCCCTTCTTTTTTAAAAAATCTACGGATTTTGCTCTTCTCGCATCCATCGGAAGACATTGAAAATGAACATCAAAAATGAAAACTTAAAATATATTTTTGTCAAAATTTTTTATTAAATTCGAAAACAATTATTGACTAAAGCGCCGCAAGCTCCTACATCTTTTGACACTACTGCCTTTTGTCAACCTTTATAACTTTCTGAAACATAACCGAAGGTTACGACCGATTCCAAAAATTTTTTTTCCAAACGGTAGACAATCTTTTTCTCTGGAGCTTTTTTTAATTTTTTTCGATATTGGCTTTCGTTTTTTAAATAATCAACTTTTTGTTTGATAAATCAGGAAATTTTGTATGTATTGTCACATGTTTTATTTAAAAAAAAAAAGTTAGTTACAGATTGATTTTAGAAAATTTGGTAGCATACAATGGTCCACGAGCCTCTGCATCTTTTGGCACCAGTGCCTTTCGTCTACCATCATAAACTTGGGAAATATAGCCGAATTATACTCCTACACGAAAACGATTTCATAAACATTTTCAATGTTAAAAAAATCAATTATTTAATCACTACTGCAAAAATAGTTATTTATTAGCATACATGCGTATTGTGTAATAGTACTTAGCAATAATATTATTTGGAATCTATAAGAGTAAGTGGAAAATTCTAGAGGAGAACGTAACAAGGATTAAAAATTTGGAGATGCAAAATAAACTTTAGTGTCATGTGAAATATAAAATGTTCCGCCTTACAGCAAGAATAGGGTCTTGGTGTTTTTAGTAAAGTCATCATTATTATAATAGATACCTACCATTAACAGGACACTTTTTCTTGAAACTTATAAAATTTTAACCAATGGGGTTAAGTTAATACTATAAGAAAAGTCCGCATTGCAATTTCTTGTAACAAAAAAGTTAAACCGCCAAAAAAACTAAAAAGCAAAAAATAATAAAACTTTTCTATTAATTAACTTTAGAAACTAAGTTCTTAAACTAATGTATTTATACCTAAGTAATTTTCACTCAGCGCCAAACAAGCCTTCAAGTTTCACCGAGTCTTTAAACTTAAGGTAATTTAGTTCATTGATTATTTGGCACGGACTCAAAATTACTTAGGTATAAACACATTTGGGTTGGCTTTCCAAAACTACCACCCTAAGGGTATTAATAATAAGAAAGAGGGGGACGAGATGAAGATATTAAACCCACTTCTAGAATTTTTAAAAATGCGGAAATACAAAAAAAGTGAAATTAAAAATGAGTAATACATACCTGCTACTAAAACATTTTTGATAACCCTCCAACTCAAAACACTTGAAACTAACACTAAATGGCCAGTCACTCTTCTAATAAGTCTCCACTGGTCTCAACTATTTAGGTTTGGTACATAAAAGAACGTTTAAAAGAAATTTGGTTAAGGTAGGTTGCTTTCCCGCCATTTACCTCAATCAATAGGTAGGTTAGGTTAGTTTAAAAAAAATATACAATGAAACCGAATATATGGGCACTTCGACTACTGTTCCAACAATCAATGGTTCCAATCCACTAGGAACATAAAAAAACGCGTGAGGCGAGCGAGCGAAGCGAGCGTGCCGCGCCAGCGACCGCCGAGCGCCATGCAAATCAAATTTTCAATTGTTACTAAAGTTATAGGAAATTCTTTACATATTTACTGTTTTCAATTTATTTTAATATTGAAGTCTATTCCCTCCTTCAATAGTCGATCCTTTGATTATGTCGATACAAGGAGCAAATTCATGTCTGTAGTAATGGGTATGTAATTTTCAATTTTTATTTTTGTTTTTTTTTTCACATTTTCGCATATCTGAAAATTCTGAAAGTTGGTTTTCTGTCCTCGTCCTTCCATCCCCTAAATTATTATTAACATGTCTATGGTGGTAGTTTTGGAAAGCCGTACCACACATTCATTTAAGAAGTTAGTTTCAAAGGTTCAATAATAAAAAAGGTTTATTATTTTTTGGTTTTTAGTTTTTTCGGTGGTTTAATTTTTTTGTTTAAAAGTTTTTATTTTATAATTTTTTGTGGCTATAATCTACTAAGTACATGCCTTCAAGCTACCTTCAAGCATGGTCGTGAGTGAACAATCGATCATCCCCTGTTTTCCTACTTTGTTGGTTGGAATTATTTATACATATACTATATACATATTCTACTGATTGAATTTCACAGGTCAATTCTTTAAATACAGAAGTAATGGATGAAGTCACCTCTATTATTAATGAGGTTGAATCAAATCCATCCATAGAAGCAGCAGTATTCATATCTGGCAAACCCGGGTGTTTTATTGCTGGAGCAGATATCACTATGATTGAAAAGTGCAAAACTAAGGAGGAAGTGGTCACTTTATCTAAAAAAGGTGTGATTATTATATTTTATGAATTGTTTGTATTTTCTCTGTCAAACTTGTAAATTTTGATTAAGTATATGTGTTATCAACATGAAAATATTGCAGGACACCAAATATTTAATAGAATCGAATCATCTCGCAAACCTTTTGTAGCAGCTATTCAAGGTAGTTGTCTAGGTGGTGGCTTAGAAACTGCTCTTGCTTGTAAATATCGTATCGCCGTGAAAGACTCTAAAACTGGTTTCGCTTTACCTGAAGTAATGCTGGGCCTACTACCAGGTGGAGGAGGCACTCAAAGGTACAATGATTCCTTTAATGTATAATAAATATATTTTTGTTTCTTAAAGTGGTACCTAATAAATGAGTATGCTCAATAGCAACTAAAACCCATTGATCCACTCAGATTTGAGAGACATTATATCGTGAAAATCAGAATATGTCAATGTCACCAATTTTAATTATTGGACAAATTTTATGTTGAAATATTATTGCACTGGATACATGAGTTATTTATTATATTATACACTTAGTTCTGTATGGAGGCTGGTTTTCAGATTTCGGCACCAATACAAGTTAATTGACTTAAAGAACTTAAATTATGGACACTAGCTTAGAAAATAGTTTTTAATTACCGCCATTAATATTTTAATGATTGATTTAAAAAGCGTAGTGGACGTTTAAAACACTAAATATACCCTACTGAGTGTGACCTAAAAGGGCATGAACCCAGGGCCGTTAAAAATTTAACAAATAAAAACCTACTAACTGTGAAAGGGCTAGACACCGTGTCGTTTCAATGAAAAAAAGTCACTGAAGTTGAATGGAGGATGCGGTTTTTTTCATTCAGCTGTATTACCCTATGTGCAAAATTGCTATTGGATTCGGAGGCACAGGCAAAAGAGGGTTAAAGGCTGTTCCGCAGCTTACAGCTGTAAAGAATATTCACATCCTTTTATACATATAGAATCTGAGAGTAGTATATTTCTGCAGTTTTCATAGATAATGGCTGTTGGGACATGCTGGCTGCTAACACAGGTAGTCTTCGCGCTTTTAAAGCGGGTTGTTTGTGGTATTCGTAAAATAGAACCTAAATTACCGCTTAGAGACAAATTTAAAGCAATACAAAAAAAAACAATTTTTTACAAAAATTGTAATCGGCATAATGTTAATACAAGAAACAAACATAAACTTGCTTATCATGTTAGCACAGACAAATTTAAAGCAATTAAAAAAAATATTTTTACAAAAATTGTTATCGGCATAATCTAAGTAAGTAAGTAAATAAAGAAAAACTTGCTGATCATGATAGCCAATTCAATAAAACCACACTATCTTTTATAGCCCTTTATCATCACACTTTAACATAGATAGCCTCAAATGTTAAAACTTATTAGAACTTATGCTTATTTTAAACTATATTATTAAAATTACCCTAAGGTCAAAATAAGACCTACCATTAAATATTGTGATTGCTATACCAAGTAACACTTTAAATAATTACCTGTGTAATATATTTTAGATTGCCAGCACTCTCTTCAGTGCCTACAACCTTAGACCTTGCATTAACAGGAAAAACTGTCAAAGCTGATAAAGCCAAGAAACTTGGTATCGTCGACTTATTAGTCTCGCCTTTGGGCCCTGGTATGTATTTCTGTGTGTCATATATCAATTTTTTATGTAAAAATTATATTTTATTGTTATGCAGGTTACAATGAGACTGCAGAGCATATTGTTACAAACAGATTCTACTTGTCAATTACATTTTTTTTTCATACCCATTTTTGTCAGATTTATCGTTTTCTAGAAACGAGTTTCAATAATTTGGCATATAAGGTTTCGGCTGCTAACAGATGCCAATTATATAGATAAGAGCATCTAAGCGTCGCTTACATAGCATAATATATATGTAGGCACATTCCAGCGCGGTACAGTAATACACACGGGTCTTTGCCGCTGCGAAGTTATTTACAGAAAACGTCGCTGTAGCATAAAATAGGAGCGCGGAGGAGATGAAGGAGAGGTCGAACAGCTTGCTCAAATCGCACGCGCGCTCGGTTTGCACCTCCTATTACTATCGCTTGCTGCCGCGCGGCTGTACCTGCGCATTGGGTCATTCGCAGGCAACTCAGAGCGGCAAAGATCCGTCGTATTACTTGTACGGTGCGTTAAGATTTGGAAAATATTTAAAAAAAAAAAACAAGTATGTTTATCAATTTTGTTTTTATATTATATATTTTTTATTAATAAAAAATTAAGATTAAAATTAAGTTCTTCATGATTAACTCCATATGTAGTGCAGTTCAGCCTGCAGTTCACTTCCAACCTTTATACATATACTGTGTGTCCAGCTTCCGCCATTGTACCTTTTAAGATATAACTTAAGAGCTAGGTTTTATTAATCGACTACACTGCAAAGGGAAACAAATGCAAATGCTTATTTTTAATATGATTTACTTATTGTAATTTTTTTTTTCACTTTTGCCAAGAAAATTTATTGAACTTTTAATTTATTATGGCTTTGCACGATGTTTTTTCTTCAATTGTTAATGAAATTAGTTCAATAATAAAGTATAAATTAATAATGTGTTAGTTTTTGAATCCAAAAAAAGGCATGTTAAAAGAATCATAAAAAAGTACTTAGTATTTTTTGTCAGGTTAATACAATTTTTTCGAAACACTAGCACAGAGTCAGCACTGTATTTCATATTCATCAATATAAAAATAAAATAAAAAATAAAATAATCACAAATTTTTACTAATTTTTTATTTTTTTATTATTTATGTATATAATTCTACTAAATTTTTTCGAAACACAATACTCATTTCAATTTAAAACTGGTCTAGCATTGACATAAACCTTGGCAACATTGTATTATCATGTTATATGTTAAGGCGATGTTAGAAGCTGAGGACGGCATTTTCAAACAACGATATCGCTTAAAGTATTTCATGTATCTTAATGTCTTTAAAATATATTAAATCACTGTCATCGTTTTATACGACGTTTGTTTTGAAATTATTATTTAATAAGTTTTACAGATAAAAAATAAATCGTAAAAATACCTCTTAAAATCCTCTTATCAATCATTGTAGCTGAGTAAGAAGTTTGTTATAGTTGAAAAAAATATATTATATAGATTTCATAATTCTGTATTCGATGCTCGTTTTGTATTTTTCAATAGGCGTTTCAATTAAAAGAAATTAAATTTTAATAATTTTTCACTTACGCCCTTTAATTTCAAGCGGTGCGCTATTGTGCGTCTCGCTTGTGTAAAGCACGAACTCGTATAACAAGGTATGTCGCCTTTGGGGCCAGTGGGCGGCGACATTCTGAATTTTCGTTGGCTTATGACATTCTCTTAAAAGTACCTTATGTTGAGATCGCTGATTTTCCACTGAATAATGCGAATAATGCAATGACAAGTTTCTTAAGGTTTGTCACAATAATTACGTAGTTTTGAAATAAAATGAAAAGTCATGACCTTTATGATTTCATAAAGTTATATTTTTTTTATTGAAAACATTAAAAATAATTTCTTTTCATTTGCCAGTTTTTTTTAGATTGAACAATTGGTTTTGTTTAATTAAATGAGAATAAAGTTAAGTAAGGAAAATTAACTTTTGTTTATATGTTTCTATTAATTAATGACTAATTAAAAATCTTACTAAACAATACTAAAAATTGATTAAACATTCTGTTTATATATTTTTATTTAATTATTGAATGCTATTAAGTAATTGAAGAGAACCAAAAAATTGATACAGCCATATTAATTTAAAAGCTATAAATTAATATGTTTTGCTTGGCAGAAGTGAGAAAAAAAATTATAAGTTATTTGAAATAAACTAAGCATACATTTGTCCTCTATTGTTGTTTCATTGATAAAAGTTTATTTTTATACCTTATAAATTCCTAATTACAGAAATCGGGCACACTGTGTATACATATTTAATAATAACAAAAAAAATAATATTCCAGGCTTAAGTGGACCTGAAGAGAACACAATGAAATATTTGGAATCTGTTGCAATACAGATAGCTAAAGATATTGCTGCTGGAAAGATGAAAGTAGATAGATCCAAGAAGGGTATGATTGAAAAAATAACAGCATACGCAATGACAGTTGACTTAGTAAAGAATTTTGTTTTCAAGAAAGCCAAAGAGCAAGTCATGAAAATGTCCAGAGGTCTTTATCCAGCTCCCCTGAAAGTAGGTTAATATGAATTACATATTTAAATTAGGTTGTACTATAAGACTTTCATACTTCGCTTCCGCTAACGTCTGTCGCTTTGCAGGCGTGCCGTGCATGGACTAGATGGCCTAATAAATTTGCTTTTTTAAATTGTAATTTATATCAAATAAAATTAAAGTATTTATAAATAAATGTATATAAATATTATTTATATTTATATACATTTATTTATCATTGTGAGGGGACGTCCTCTAAGGGTGACCATATAGTGTATCCAGCCTAAACAACATATTTTCCTAATGTCGGAAATGCTAAACTATCAATAAAAGTACTGTTTTCTTAAAAAAAATATAACTTACAAAAATGCCAAAATCCCGAGTCAAATGAGAAATAAAAATTGTGTATAAAATGGAATGAATATTTGGAGCGAGTGCGATAACAAGGATATTCTCTAGTCATAGTGATTCTGCTGGTCGCAAACAGGCTAAAGAATTAGATTTTTTCTTAAAAATTTCTTTTTGGTATGAACTCTAAATTATATTACTCCAATGGGTGAAGAATATCGAAATATGTATCTATGTTCATAATATATTTTTTTTTGTATGACTAATGCTCCACTTGGATAACGGGTTTGAATTAGTTTTGCGTGGCGCTCGACGTCCGCTACCGAAGCACGTTCACTTCGCTAGCCCGCATCGTGCGTTTTTCGTTATGCCCAGCTTCAAAATTCGGTTTATTTAGTAAATTTATTCCTCTTAGGGTTCCGCAGCCTAAGGCAAAAAAGCAGTACCCTAATAATTTCGTCCGTCTGTCTCTTTGTCTGTAACAGCCATTTTACTTGGAAGCTGTTGGCACTAGCTTAAAATAATAATAATACCTGGGACAACCTATACAGCACCATCTAGTCCCAAAGTAAGCAAGTATCATGCTTGTATTATGGGGTCCTAGACAACAGATAAATATACTTAAATATTTTTTTTTTAAATAGATACATATATAGATACTTTTTACACCCAGACACGGTATAAATAAACATGTTCATACACACAAATATTTGTACCGAGTGGGAATCGAACCCGCGATCCTTGGCTCTGCAGTTAGGGTCTCTAACCACACGGCCAATCGGTCAGTCTAATCAAATCTGATTAAAGAACAAATCAGTGTTACCCACGCTATTCATTATTTATTTAAAATTAAAATGACTGGCCCTTAAAAAAATCATTATAAAAATAAAATTACGCGAAAATATCAATATCGCTTTTGTGATTTTCTATTCGACGGAGTAGGATAAAAACTAAAAAAAATTGTGGGATTGCGATAGAGTACATTAAAAAAATATGAAACATCCAATAAATCAGCGAATTATATCTGATTTTAATTAGTCGCTATGTATTACCATAGATAGCGCTATACTGAATCGATATATAGTTATTATTGTTTACGACAGATGGTGCTATCACTAAAACTATTTTTAATGAACATTAACTACAATTTTTAACAATAAATATAAGCTTTCAAACATTTTACATGTATTATTTCAGAAAAATATGTATTGACATACTATAAAAATGGCTCCATGTAAGATCCACATCTACATGTTTTAGTATATGAGATCTCGAAAACGCCTCTTTCTTGAAAATATATTTTACAAATAATAAAAAAAACTAGATTTTCAAAGACACATGTTCCAATTTACACAACTAATGGTTATGTAAATATAACTTGGATCATTTGCATATAATGCAATGGGCATTTATAAGTGTAATCTATGAACAACTATACTATGGTACAGCAAATTTCTGTAAAAAAAAAAAAAATTGGGTAAGGCACTATATATGTAACTGAGGGACGAGAAAAATGCACATTAACTTAAGAAGCGCTCATAGGTAGGTCTTTTAAAATAATATAGTGTTTTCAATATGACTTTTTATTTAATAGTTGTTGAGATATGGTCTAAAGTCCTAAAAGATGTGCCTAACTTTAACTTTTCAACTATGGCGTTTAATTAATTAATTAAATTAATTTAAGAATTTAAATTTAATTGGAATAAGATATATCAGTAGTTTAAGATATATTTGATTTTGACTTATTATTTGAATTTTAAATTAACGTTCATCCCAACTCTGGAACCTTTCGCTGTGCGTGTTCGACAACACGCACTATGCCGGTTTTTTCATGTAGGTATTTACGACACTAGAAAATATGTATTTCTTTTGGGCATACTAATAGTCTCCCTCCAACAATGATGTGAGACTTTTGCACATTTTTTATCTCTCTTCTCCAAATGTAATGTAAAATTGCGTGCTTTGTTACGATTTGAAAAAAAAAACGTGAGATGATCGTTGACCCCTCTCCCTCTTAGAGAGATTTGGTTGTATGCTCCTATTTGTGATCACATAATAATCAATGGATGTCCCCTA
Source organism: Luffia ferchaultella (assembly GCA_949709985.1). Lineage (NCBI taxonomy): Eukaryota > Metazoa > Arthropoda > Insecta > Lepidoptera > Psychidae > Luffia > Luffia ferchaultella. The sequence continues at coordinate 21,474,042 of OX453241.1, read as the reverse complement.
ATTGATAATTAATTGCCTCAGTCTAAATCACATTTAAAATAGATAAGCGCAAATAAAAGTAGGTACTTAAAATTTTAACTACATAATTTAAAAATTTAAAACACTAAATGCCTAATTACTATCTTGCAATATTTTAATATTATCTGTTTATCTCCTTCGCCCAATAGATCATCGAAGTTGTCAGGGTGGGTGTAGATAAAGGACCTGCAGCAGGGTACGAAGCGGAAGCTCAGGCCTTTGGAGAACTGGCCATGACTCCACAGAGCAAAGGACTTATAGGTCTCTTCCGTGGCCAGACTGAATGCAAGAAAAATAGATTCGGAAAGTCTAAAGTTGATGTGAAGACTGTAAGTAGATATTAAGGATGCGGCCAGATTACCTTACATTCGGGACCTCACTGCGGCTGACAACCAATCACATTACGCCATTTAGCATTCGGTCTGATTGACTGACTGTCTATGCGGCATGATGTGATTGGCTGGGCCACTACCTTCTATAGTTACAAGCCGTGCTATTGAAATTTGGGAACGTTGCGTGTAGTCCGAGCCTTGGTATCAGTCAGGCTATTAGTTGTTTTTTTTCCATTTAAACGTTATGTGAACAGAGTTATTCATTGAAAATAATAATTCAGTGTTAAAACTTATTTGTTGCATCGTGTTTATTCGTAATTTGCAAGGTACCTAAGTTGATATTTTCACCATAATCGTTTTTCGTTTCACGTCACAATCTTGGCACTTTTTAGTGGAAAATATAGTAAATTTTTATCATTTTTCGAGTAAGTTCGAAGATATAGAGTCTGGAGGATTCTGGGGAACTATAGTTATATATGTCATGGTCATTTTAACCGCATGTTAGCCACCAGCAGGTCCGGCGAGATTGATTATGTAGAACCCAGGGAGAGGAAAAAACTGCAAGGAAAGTACATCCCTGTAGAACATTATAAAATAAAACTAGCTCGTAAGATAGACATAGCCTGTGATAAATGCAGAAAACTGTTAAAACCTTATGGTTTTGTGCATTAACACTAACCGAAGTGAGATATAATAAACATTTATTCTATTTTATTCATTAAATCTACTTATAACACGCGAATGAAGTTGCAGGCTGGTGCTAGTATCATATAATAGGTACTCTTATTTCTATTTGCTACTAAATACCATTTTTAATTTCATATTTAGTTATTTAAATCCCATATTTTCAATTATTAAGTCATGACATCTTGTCAGCTGATGAAGTAAATTGGACTATATGTGACAGATAATGCGACATTGACAAATCTAATAGCACGGCTTGTAACTATAGAAGGCAGTGGCTGGGCAGATTATAAAGCAGCTGTGAGGTAATGTGGCTGTAGTGTTATTGATTAAAGTTCAAGAAGTGATATTACACAATAATAAGTGCTGCTGAGTAATTTAGAACTATTGATATCATTTATTTAAATAAAAATTAATAAATCTAAAGTGTTTATACCACTTCAACACTAGTCATTTTACAAAATAATATTTAGCCTATTTTATGATATTTAAACAAACTACATATATAGAAAAATTTTGATCTCGCAAATACATTAATATGTCATGCCAGAAATTATATCAAATGAATGTGTCTAAGTCTTAGAACTGAATATTTAATCCAATCAAAATAGGCATTTAAGTTAGCCGAAATTCGCATAGAACTGAAAATTGGTATAGACGTTAAATAAACCATTACAAATGAAATGTCAAAAATCCCCTTCGATCTTCTGCAAAAATTTTCATCCAAAATAAAAAATTCAGATTTTTCCTATTTTTCTCTGAAACCGTATTATCGTAAAAATAGGTTAGACAAAAGTTGTACATCATACAATTTTCTACAATAATTGTTGTGATATTTTTTTTTGTTAGAATCACCATTCGTGAGATATACCGATTTTAAACGTTGAATAATTCATATTCTTTATAATATACACACATTTCCGCACCACCTATTAGGTAATGTACTTGGCGCATTTTTTTAACGTGGTTTTCCCAGTAGGCATACTCCACGATCTATTGTGATAAAGAAAGTTTGATCAGTATACAGATCATATCCTATTGATTTAAAGAATGGTAAGAATGGTATAATAAATTCTTATTTTTTCTCACATTAAACGTCTGATGATACAGGCTGCATACTATGTAGAGTATGAATTAATCAACTTTTAAAATGGCAATTTCTCATGAATGGTGATTCGTACTAAAAAAAGTATTAGAAATTTTTTTTAGAAAATTGTATAATGTACAACTTTTGTCTAATCTATTTTTACGATAACACGGCTTCAGAGAAAAATGGGAAAACCTGAATTTTTTATATTTGACCTTCGATAAAATTTTTTTGCAGAAGTAGGATTGAAGGGGATTTTTGACATTTCATTGGTAATGGTTTATTTGATGTCCATACTAATTTTCAGCTCTATGCGATTGGCTAAGTTATAAATTTTTTTTGTCTATTTTGACTGGATTAAGTGTCAAAAAACCGATCTTTTGAAAATTTAGATAGCCAGATAAACAGAGGGACTGACAGTACAGATTATAAAAGTTCTATGTTTAACTGTGAAAAGCTAACAAACATGTGTCTATAAAATTTAGTCATGGTACTATTTTTTTTATTGTTAACTATTCTTCTAATTTACATCAAAGAAGTGTATTAACTTTATGAATGTTTTAACTACTTAACAGATTGGCGTGTTAGGAGCGGGTCTGATGGGTGCAGGTATAGTCCAGGTATCTATAGACAAAGGGTACAATGTGGTGTTGAAGGACGCGACCACAGCCGGCCTTTTCCGCGGCGTGGGCCAAATACAGAATGGTCTGGCAAACGCTGTCAAGAGGAAGAGAATCTCTTCGTAAGTCAATTAGTTACTTTTTAGGGTTCCGTACCCAAAGGGTATCAACGAGAACCTTATTATTACGCCTCCGCTGTCCGTCCGTCTGTATGTCAAAAGCTTGTACCGGCTAAACCGTAATAGACACTTGAAATTTTTATGAAGTGTGTACTACTATGACCACTATGACAACAAATCATCATCATCATCAGCCGTGTCTCTCCACTGCAGGATATAGGCCTCTCCCAAGGCTCGCCACCACACATGGTCCTCCGCCTTCCGCATGCAATTAACCCCGGTATGGTGCTTCAGGTCATCAGTCCACCTGGCCGGGGGGCGTCCAACGCTTCGCTTCCCAATACGTGGCCTCCACTCGAGAACCCGTCTACCCCATCGGTTGTCGGTTCTACGGCAAATTTGACCGGCCCATTGTCACTTCAGCTTGCTAATCACTTCGGCTATGTCGACAATTTTAGTTCTTCGACAGATTTCAGTATTCCTGGTTTTGTCCATCAAGGAAATACCGAGCATAGGCCGCTCCATAGCTGAGCGACTTTAAATTTGTGACAACAAATGACAACAGATAATAAAAATAAAATGAAAGGGGGTCTCCATACAAGAAACGTGTTTTTTTATATTGTATGGTGGTATGGAGCACTTCGTATGCGAGTCGGATTCACACTTGACCGGTTTATAAAGTTATATGGCACAAGTCACTCTTATATGTACATATCTTTAGTCTCATATTAGAATCATACTTAATATACAGTTTCTTTTTTTAAAGTGATGCTGATTCATGAAGTGGGAGTAGATGGCATCATTATGCATTTAAACAAACAAAAGAGTCAGACTAGCTTATTAAAATGGTTAAAGCATAAAACTATGAATTGACTAGAAGCCCTCTTCTGCGTTTACCGTCTAAATATTCATTCTATAGCTAGCTGGTGTAAGATGGCGAGTTCTAGTCCGAGTTTCAGTGCGCAAGGTGCTCGTGCGCCGCTCTTCACCCTCGAGAAATCCCCGCACACTAGTTTTCAACCCCCCGAAATTGCGAAATGTCACTTCGATACTGTGAACTGACACTTATGACTATTAAAACCAAACGCTGCTGTCAAATTAGTTTACTTTATGGGTTAAAGTAAACAATTGTAATTACAAAAGAAGAATTTAAAAAAAGATTTACGAAGTAGAGGCTGACGGACAGTGTGTTAACGTACACCATTGAGGTATTTTTCTGTTTTCTAAAATACACTAGGAAAAAAAATGACTTTACGAAGTCGATGTAACTTTGTACTTTAGCGTACGACAGTGAAACTCACTTCAAGCACAAACAGCGACATCTGTTGAGTGGATGATTTTATTAGCATTCATTCGACTGAAATTTTGTATTGAGGCTCGTTGATGTAGTTAAAGAGCTTCACAAGGAAAATCTTAAATACAAATTCAACTTTTATTTTGTTTGATTATTGATGTTTTCCAATCTACATAATGAAATGCTAGTAAAAATTAATGATATACAAAATAAACACAAGTATTGGAAACAAATATGTACTGGATATAGACCGGGATCCCCATAGGCAAGGTGGCGGTAGTAAGAGTAGAAAGAGAGAAGTCATAAATAACTGCTTGCATAGTTCGTGATTTTTATGCAATGATATTGGGGTTACTGGCAGGGATGTGTCAATAGATTTTACAATATATTTATTTTCAAGCTATGAAAAATTTTCCGTTATAATTTACAGATTACAAAAAGACAGATATATCTCTAATTTAGTGCCAACGCTAGAGTATTCTAAATTCAAAAATGCCGATGTGGTAATCGAAGCAGTCTTTGAAGATATCAATATCAAACACAAAGTACTCAAGGAGTTAGAAGCTGTGGTACCTCAGCACTGCATTATCGCAACCAACACAAGTGCCATTCCGATCACGAAAATAGCTGCTGGCAGCGGTCGTCCAGATAAAGTTATTGGTATGTTTTGGTATTTTGGATATTGATATGGTTGTATTTTGCATATGAAATTATATAAATGGTGCCAGACAGATTCCGAGTGGCGTTTATATATTTATTTGTGGTGGAAATATTCTTTTAATTTCACATATATCGTTATATTTATAGCAATTTCTATTTAAATATCGAATAATAGTATCAAAAAATAGTACGAGTAGAACAAACAGTTCAGACAAATTATAAGTCACTTGACGTCATGTAACTAGAATTGATCTTGTAACAAATACGTAGAATAAGTCTAAATATTTAGTCACAACAATGCTGTAAAGGTTAAGTTTAGAGGATAATTATCATCTTGTTTTTTATTCGTGTTAGTATTTGAAGTTTTTCACTATCTTCACATACAGGTATGCACTACTTTTCTCCCGTTGACAAAATGCAGCTGTTAGAGATTATCCGTCACCCAGGCACCAGCGATGATACTTCAGCGGCGGCGGTAGCTGTCGGCCTGAAGCAAGGCAAAGTGGTGATCACGGTGGGTGATGGGCCTGGTTTCTACACCACTAGAATACTCTCCACGATGCTCAGTGAAGCCGTCAGGTACTTATAATAATTTTAGTTTTGGCAGATATTTTGCTGCTATGAGTCTAAATACAATTTTGACTGTCTTCAACTTTTATGTATCGATTCAATCAGAATTGTTTAGTAAAACCATAAGATGGGCAAGGTAGCCATTCGCTTCGGATCTAGCGTGTGATAAAGACATTTCACTTTTCTATAAAAACATGTGTGCAGAGATGTCGTGATAGCCCAGAGCGCAACGAACCTGTCTCAAATTAATAAGGCCCCATAGGGCCATGGTTCGAATCCGGGCGTGTACCAATGAGTTTTTCTGACTTAAGTACACAATATCACTGACACCGTGCTTCGGAGGGCACGTTAAGCAGTCGGTTCTGGACGCTGTCAATAGATGGCGGTCGTTACAGTTCCCAACCCGCAATGGAGCAGCGTGGTGGACTTAAGCTCCAAGCCCCCCTCCTCACCCTGGGGGAGGCCTAAGCCCCTGCAATGGGGTAAAAATGGGCTGATGATGATGTGTGCAGAGCATATTAACCTTGGATCGCCAGCATATGAATTACACCACAGAGATGTAGAGCCAATTTATAAATTATTGTTATTATTGTTACAGTACAATACCCAATACATTCTGTATTATTTTGCATATACATAATTTTAAGGTTATTTGTATGCTGTATCGCCAACATAAATTCAGTATAAACAAAGTGTTGTAGCAAATATTCTCCTTTTGTGATATTAAAAAAATATTTGGATGTATTTCATTACAGGCTGCTCCAAGAAGGAGTGGATCCTAAAGACTTGGATAACATGACAAAACAGTTCGGTTTCCCCGTTGGCGCCGCTACGCTCGCTGATGAAGTGGGCATCGACGTCGGCGCGCACATAGCCGTCGATCTGTCTAAGGTTTGTGGCGCTAATTTTATAATAGTATTACATCACGACAGAATCATCATTTCCCAAATTAATGGACAATATTCAGTACCCCTCTTCCCTCCAATCTAATTCTGATATTTGTCTAAAATTATTTAAATTCTTACCTGGTTACCTGACAAACCCCATAAATTAACATAAATATTTGATAACACAGTCAAACAAAATCTGGGCAAATATAACAATTTCAAATGGTCATTAGTTCCTTCCTCTGGCTATAATTTTTTACGCCATTTAAAGGTGCTCAAATACATATGTTTTTCTTTATTAATAGGCGTTTGGTGACAGAATTAGTGGAGGAAATTTGCAAATAATGCAAGACTTAGTAAAAGCAGGATTTATGGGCCGTAAATCGGGCAAAGGCTTTTATGTATACGAAAAAGGCACCAAAAACAGAGACGTCAATGCTGAAGCTATTCAAATATTGAAAGAAAAATATTCGCTGGAACCACGTGGCGCTAACACGGTGGAAGACCAGACATTGAGGATGGTGTCCAGGTAAATTGCTCAATTATATTAATATTAAAAAAAAATCCATATAGTTTACTAAATGAAATTAAATTTGTGTAGATTTGTTAATGAAGCGGTGCTGTCTTTGGAAGAAAAAATATTGCACAGTCCTCTTGAAGGCGACGTGGGTGCAGTTTTTGGTCTTGGCTTTCCACCATTCACCGGCGGACCATTCAGGTATTATTAACGTCGAATATAGAGATTGGATTGACACTCCCATTCTACTGTGATTACGCGTTCAGAATGGAATAACATCTTTTGGGATTGTAGCATCCAAAGCGTGCTCTTGTTGCTGGCCATTCAGTCAGTCAGGTAAATTTGCGTCACAGCTCGTGATATGAGTTTGTCAGGTTCCAGACGTGACATGCGCGTATTTCAATAATGGCCTCTAATGAATGGCGTGGCCACTAATGAGTAAAAAACAGGGCAAAGTTTGGAATAGTCAGCCATGCGAAACAATTCTGTCTGTTGATAAATATATTGAAAAAAGACAAAGAGATGCATAAAATATGAGCGGTATTAATATTTTTTGGATAGAATGTTTTTTTTAATTCTGTATCTATGCCTATGAATAAAACTGAAGGTTCTGTCTGTCATTTCAAAATTAATACTTGCATCTCAGTGGGATTAAGGTTTTGTACGATATCCAAGCAATAATAACTGTTCTTAGAATTGCTGTTTGTATGTCTATTTTAAAACAGGCTCCAAAGACGGCTGAATGGATTAACATAATAATTGTTGGTCATTATAGAGGGGCATTTCACTGTACAAACTGTTCTTGTTTCATCTCAATATATTAGAGGGTTATTAAGATAAAAAGCAATTTCATATATTAAAACTCAAGGATACTTTTTTGGAACACGAATTATCTAGAAAATGGCGAGTCGAAAAATAAATTTAGAATACCATTGGAAAAGGTTTGGATCATTGTGCACAACAGTGCATAAAATTGTGAAATGCTAAAATTTTATTTATATTTCTGTTTGCTTGAATCTTTGTACAGAATAGGTGCCGAAATGGCTGAATATATTATGATGGCACTTTCCAGGATCTTAGAGGGTGTATTTTTCTTAGAATTTGTTGTTTTATCTCAGTATTAAAAGGTTACAAAAAAAATAATATTTTTTATATTTTAATTCAAGAGAAAAGGAAAGGAAGATAAAAAACTTGCTATGGAGTTAATAAGTATGCGCTAATATAATTTGTAAAAACAATTATAATGTGTAGTAAACACAAAAAAAAACTGCGTGTGATGTCTACCTCGGTTAATGCTATGATCAAATCAATATGTGGGTATGGCAGTATACAAATGTATGTTAAATATATATTTTTTTATTAACTCCGTTTATTTCTAAAAGTAATTAATTTACTTTGACAAAGTTCCTTCCCATTCTGGTCGCGCGTGAATAGTAATAAAGTTAAGCCTTTCCAACAAATTCACGTGAATTTGAAAATCGAGTTGATCTATTTTGCGGAGTGTACAGTTACAATCAAATTATATATATATATATATATAAAACTGTTTATTGCGACGCGTCTTGTGTCTACTTATATATATATATATACTTATTATATATATATATATATAAGTAGACACAAGACGCGTCGCAATAAACAGTTTTAAGTGTAGCGGGACGCAGTGAAGCGAGGGGAAATAACTACCTGCGCAAGCCCGCTCAAAGCGTTGTATTCAGGAGGTCTACTCTAGTTTCACGAAAAACGAAGTTTCGGCCGATATTTCGGGTGATTCTTACTATCATTCCCATTCGTTCAAACATCGGATCCGACCGAAAATGTATGACGCGTTTATTATCGAAACCCTACTCTAGTCGCCCGTAACTTATGACGAAATATTGAATTTGACACAAGTTTTATCGTGATTTTCAAGCGATTGCCACGACACCTAAATAGCTACCTTGGGATTTTCGGATTGTTAATTATTTAATTATTGGAATGTAGAAACATGGTAAAGTTTATGTTGTGAGTGAAAGCTTTTTGTGAGGAACATGTAGAGTGAAGGAGACGTCGCGACCATCAACGGGAAACCTATAAAATTAATTCGATTCCCGACTATGAATTTGTAAGCAATTGTAGACTTAGTCGGGAATCATTGAAGAATTATGCCAAGAAATTGTGCCACTGCAACCTCTGAATAGAAAACGGGATTCCAATGACCCCGTTAACAAAGTACCTATGCTACTAACGCCAAACTTCTAGTTCGCTCTGAAGTTGATGCCGGTGCATTTTGCTCGGTGCGGGGCGCGAGATACATTCTCGATTTCGGCTTTATGGGCACAAACTTTGATGGGGCTACGGCCAACAGATCTACTAGCTTGTATGAAATTAACACTATATTGAATGCATCCCATCTTCTCAGTAAATATATAGGTATCGTATATATTGACATATCGTGTAACATTTCAAACAACTATTCGTTGTATCCACTTCTCAACATAAACATTCACGAGTTCGTAAGTGGTCATAACTCACAAATACAAAAAACTCGCGACGGTGCGGTGGTCCGTGTTGTTCTAAATAATACAATATACCTACTCCCTGAATACACATAACATACCTCGACCTTCATAACAAAAACTTCCAGCTGATAAATTACGATATAAATTTGAAAAGGTACTTAGTCCGCTATCAATACACGTTGAAATGGTACTATTTAATTTAGTTGGTTAAACAAAGACAATCACTTCATTCGTTCATTTCGCAATTCGTCTGTTCCGAAAATTAGACTGTGGGTTCCGATCGAAGTGTCCGCGCCCGATAGTAAATTAGAGTAGCTTACACTGCTCCGATTCGGTCGAACTTCGTTCGGGCCCGAAACTTCGGTGGGGAAAAACCAGAGTAGACCTCCAGATTCGCCACCACGTTTGACGCGATCTGTACCTATAGTGTTGAAGACAACGGTATATTATTATTTAGCGTGGCCGCAGTAGTGGATGGTGGAGCGGATTTCCGCAAGCACGGTAAATGGAGCCACCTCGCCATATTGTGGAAGGAAATAAGCGATTTCTTACAATAATGTAGCGAGGCTGTGCGCGCTACTTGTGAACTGTTCTGCCACCCGCTAGTGTGATAGGGAGCTGTTTTAAAATTAATATTGTACCCTAGCCATTGTATGTCATAGTTTTAACTGATTTTTTTTGCATTTTTATAGATGGGTAGATCAGTTTGGTGCTGGCAAACTAGTAACGAAAATGGAAGAATTCCAAGGGCTTTATGGAGCTCCATTCAAACCTGCCCAAACATTAGTGGACATGGCCAAGGATCCCGCTAAGAAATTCTATAACTAGTTATACCAAAACCCTAATCTGTTCTCTTTCAACAGGAACCTATAGACTTTTACATTTAAGCTAAAGAACTTATCAAAAAATCAATTATATCGGTTTTTCCTTATTATGATATTCATCGAGATTTACATGATTTGCTATTGTTATCATTTTTAGTGTGTAAGTTTGAATTGTGAATTGATCGGTACGAATGTTAGCCTCCATTTTCAGTTATTTTGAGTCTGTTTTTACATGTTCATGTTATATTTTACAGGATTTCGAATGATTAAGGAGTTTTTTTTTTTGCGAACCTTACGATAGTAATTTTCGAAATGTTTTGAATGGAGACATAAAATTTGTGAGATGTCTGTGCTGTTTGCAATGATCACGTATTTTGAGATGTGGTAATTTATTGGACAGTGTTTGTTGAACTTGGTATTAAAAATATTTATTCTAAATACGCGTTTCATTGAAGTAGTTACAATAATATTATAATACATTCCATATTGAAAAAAAAGTTTCACGACGAAAAATGTTGTTAATATTCGACGAATATTGGAGAGGGCAATAAAAACAAAATTCAAAAGAAGAAAGAAGAAGAAGAGAAGTTGGAGCTTGACCGAGTTTACGTTTAACTAAATGGGGACTAAGGCGCTTGAATCCACAACTAGGCAACAATTGAGAAATGTGACCATAAATGTTAAATATCGCCAATCAAATATTAAACGTTTTTGTACATACTGACTTTAGTCAGACTGCCAAAATTAGAAGCATTTGAACATTAGAAGCAAAAGTCTTGTTCCGCGCTTATCATATAATATTATTACGTGTTAGGGTTCGAAGGATTTGCTGACTCTTTTGAGACTTTATTCACTAGCACTAGGTCCAACACAAAGCACTAGGTCCAAACACTAAGCACTAACGATGTCCTAGGTCGTAGCCAAGTCGTAGATTTCACTTGTATCACTCTTGATCACTAGTTTTCACTTCGAAGTCAAAACTAGTGATCAAGAGTGAAACCTACGACTTGGCTACGACCTAGGACATCGTTAGTGTTTAGTGTTTGGATCTAGTGCTTTGTGTTGGACCTAGTGCTAGTGAATAAAGCCTTCAAAAGAGTCAGCAGGTCTTTCTCTCCAAATCCTTCGAACCCTAACTCGTAACAATATGTTTCTTACCATAGACAACAATAGCATTTGACAGTTGACCTCACTTTGCGGGTGGCGTCGTCTAGTGAGCTTCGAAACAGTAGCTCCCTTAATTTGATTTTTCAGTATAAAATGGATGAGCGAATCTAATTCCTACACCCTTTCAATATTATTATTTCATGTTTAAGTACTGCACATACACTTTTAATTTTGCCACAAATATTGGGATCACAAGTTACTCCTCAGTAAGGTCTACAGGCCGCAATTATCAACCGATTTTCAAAATGTGTTCACCATTCGTTAGACAATTTAGTTCCTCAGATGAGTTTGTTGCAAATTTTCGATAACTCAAATATTTTCGAAAATAGTCATATTTTTGTAAAAAAAAACGACACCCTAAAATTCCCATTTTTTCAGATATAATTTCAATTTAAAAAAATTACCAACTGATTTTCAAAATTTCAACGGATATATCCGATAAGTTTTGCAACTTTTGAAACCCATAGGACCCCAATCCCTCCGTTATCCTCGAAGATATAGCCAAATGTACGTCTCATAGAAAAAGGATCTGATAATCATTTTCAATGGTAAAACGTGTAAACCTAGTTTTTGCTGATCTGAACACCGTATATTATTTTTTGTGCTGTTCGGTTAAGGTTTGATGGGTGCAGCTGTTGACGCCGCCGTTTGTATGGAAATCCGTCACTATCTCACGTCCATATATTTTGAAATACACGGTACAATAATATTAATACCTATCTATTAAATGTACCTACCTACTTACGTACATATTTACTTCTGTATAGATTATACTTATGTGCCCTTAAACCGATGTTTTCATTTAAGTGCTTCCAAAAAGAAGTAAATAAATGGACCAGAATGGACCGTTCTCTCGTTATAATTGCGGTCGGATAATACCCGCAATCAGTTTCGTTCAAAAGTTGACTTGTCCGCAGTCTTTTCGCTGTCAAAAAATTTCGGACGTGCGGTCGATTTCGGTTTCCGTTGCTGGAGTGACGTCATTTTGACGTACTTGCCATAATTTTCTGAAATCAACATAAATGAATGGTTGACGGTCGTTTGATTGTCTCAGACGTACAGTGACGCCTTCGTGTGACAGGGAGAGGGCCGCTGCTGGCAGGTGGACTGTTGGATGAAACAAATCGCTGATATTCTCTGACCACAATGATAACTGCATAGCTACCTTGAATGAATACGGTTCGAAAGCCCATTATAATCTAAATAAATAAAAATTTTAAGGTTATTAAAATGTTTGTAACACTATATTGGAAAAAAACGAAGACTACTTCATGTTTTCTATGTCCGAAGTTAGCGACTGTCTTGGGTAAATCCGATTAGATTCGCATGAATCCACATTGCATCCGTTACGCTATCCATCGCTTTTGTTGCCAATTGTTCGGAACTCTAAAAAGGAACCCTCATAGAATCATTTCGTTGTCCGTCCGTAAGTCTGTCGGTTGTTCTTGTTCTTGTTCTCCGGAACGCGTGGAGGAAGTTGAAATTAGTATCGAAAACTTAGGTTAATTTATTTAGTATTAGAATTAATTATATGAGATGTCTTCATGAATTAACGAAAATACCCTAGCTTTCGTATTAAAATCGTAGAACGTGTCTTGGATGTATATAGCACTAATATAGGCTTTAAGTTTAATGAAAAATATGGCCCCCCAAGCTTGAATCCCGGATACGCCACTGCTTATTATGTCTGCGAAGTTTCATTAAAATCGGCCCAGCCGTTTCGGAGATTAGCCCAAACAGATAGACAGACACAACCATTATATGTATACATAGGTCAATAGAGCTTGCTTATGCAAACAAACTAATTTTAAAATGTCATCTTACAAAACGATTCAATTTGTGTTTTTGCCTATTTATTTTACTTACTAATGTTTTCATCGGGTCAAAAAATTGGGTTAATGGCTGTATTAAAGAATCTCGGTAAGAATAAATGTACTTTTAAAGTCAATTAAAAGAAAAAGTATAACGAGATTATAAAAAAAAAAACTTTATGATAACCCTTTCTTTACAATGAAAATTCAGTTTGAGTTTCAGATACCGCGTTAACAGTTAACATAACCATATTTTTGTATTTATGATAGTCTAAGAGTTGTGTAAATAAAGTGACTTATCTTGTGGTTGGCTCATAAAAAGTTGTATCTGCTAATTGAATCGTGAAGGAAATGTTATTCGGTTTATAGTGGAGTACTTTAAGTGTCTGAAATAAACAAATCTCAGTATCCAATTACATGACTGAATTTTTATTAAACCTGTTAGATTATAGATTATATTATTTATAAGGTATATTACAATTTACTCTTTATAATTCGTTGCTTTACATTTTAATATTGAAATAAATAAAGGCAGATGTATGCATATAATCTAATACATTAGAAGCTTAATAAACTAAGTAATTTCGTGCAGAAATCGTTTTATGAACACATTTCTAACCTAAAAATATTAAAGGTTAATAGTAAAAAACAGTTATTTAAATTTAAAAAATTATAAAAAAATATTCATTTATTTTAACAAATTAAAATTAGAAATGGCGTTAACTCATAGATAATACATCACTAGATCGGTTAAATTGTCAACATAGTTAGGCATGAACCAAATTCCATTCAAACAAAAACAAAGAAGAACTATGACGGAGTTACGTGACGATTTGACACATAACTCCATAGTTTTATCATGGGGCTACAGTTACAATCAAACTTTATGTCGGATCCGAAAGTAGGTACAAGTCGCGTCGTGATAACCAGTTTTAGGTGTAGCGATGGTGTAGCGGGACACAGTGAAGTGAGGGGTGTATGACTACCTGCGCAAGTTTGCCTAAAGCGTTGTATTTAGATCCGCCATAAAGTTTGACGACATACATATGAGATTTCAAAGTGAAAACTGAAAAGTCAAAATAAACCGAGTTCTTTAGGAATGTGCTCATGTTTTGATTCTCGAGAAGTAGGTATTAGAGAGGTGTAGTACGTTCTACAATACGTACTAGGTACAATATTTTCCTTTATCAAATCGATTTTTTTATAGTGTATATTGCCCTTGTAATGTATCCCGTAGGAGTTACGCAAAGAGATCGTCGCGGGCCGTTGAAGTGCTTATTGACATTCAGATTCCCGAAAGGCGTCGCCTCTAAATCGTTCTGCTGAAAATACGGAAAGGTCAAAACGAAAATGGTGGCATATTTTCGGAAAACCTCCGTAAATCTATTACTTCCTTCTTATATGATATTAGCGATCCGCCCCGGGTTCGCTCGGGTATAGATAGAAAGATAAATTAGTACTGTATGTGGACAAATTTTTATGTACCATAAATAATGACTAAAGGAAAAATTTTGATACCTGGGGTTACATTATTGTAATTATTGTAAGGATCTGAAGTTTTTTAAAAATAAAATACAGTTCATGTTATTTACTGATAATTACGCCTTCTATAGGTAAAATATTTTTTAGAATCCGATGAGTATAGTTTTTGAGTTTATCTATTACAAACAAACGTACTGAAAATAAACTCTTTTCTCTTTATTATACCTTCTCTATTTTATTTATTTATTTTATTATCTTGACTATAAATATTGTGTCACTCTCATTAAGGGAAATGTGTAGTGGCAAATCAAAAACGTATAAACCTAGTTTTTATTGATCTTAATACTAATTTTTTTTTTGCGCTGATCGGTTAAGGTTTAATGGGATGCAACCGTTAACGCCGTTTCTATGGAAAACTCCTCTTAATTGTTGTATGTATTTATGCTGTGACTCGTACCTTTAATCATGTACGATAGGATAGGTCGAATTGTATATACCTGTACAATAACTACGATATTTACTTCCCCGACTTATGCACTCATGTTTTTGTTTGTATTTGCATATTTTTTCACTTGTATGTCGAGAACGACTTGATTGATAGATTCAAGAAATGAAAGTGTCAAACGACTCATTGTGATCACAAGGTAGGTAATAATAACAGCATGGTGGTATGGCGTTCATCAGCTGCGTACAATTCTCACTATGCTAAAATAACGTTGTTCCTTTGAATCAAAATGATTTAAACACTACGGAAAATGAGGTGTTAAACGATTGATTTAAATTTCAATATCTCAATGGTAAATAGTTTTCCGAAAAATTTTATTTATCGGAGAGTAGCGGCTAATTTATCGCACCTGTCAGGTACATTACTAAGGAAAAGACTATGACTGAATATCTTCTGAATGTAGTGTTGTAAACGCCATGTCACGATAGAAAAAAATGTTAATTGAAAATATGTTTCTTTATTTTAACAATAACCACAGTTTACAGTTACTACACAGACTTTACGTGGAATTATTTCAGCATAAAATAAATAAAATTAGTGTGAATGAACAGGTCAATTAGCATTTAATTTTCTATAACAGAAATGCTGTAGAACACCTCTATTATCTTTATTATTACTTTGACATTTACTCCCTTTTTAAATTTCAGGTTAATAGATAAGAGTTCACAAAACTTGTTTGTATTTTGACAAAAAAATTAGGACTGGTCTCTAGCAACCCCTTTATCAAAATTAACTGTAATTAACACATATTGATACAATTTCTTAAACTTGATACCATTTACATTTGAATGCACTGCATTCTTTTAATAATAAGTAAATCTAGAAAAGTGCGTGATAACTTGCATTTCGAAACAAAAATAATCATCTTTCATCAATTTTCAGTATAAAATATGACTTGTAGTAGGTACATGTTTTTGTTCGCTGCACACAGACCGATTCATTTCTGTAAAAAAAAATATTTTCTAAAAAATAGCGAATATTTTTGACAAAATAAGATTTTTGAAAAATCCTCGAATGCCAATTTAAAGCAGTCCAAAATCTTAAGATGAATTTCTAAGATCAGAACTTCCCATCTCTACCGGTTAGGGTTGCTACCAAAAGAATACCTGACGCACGACGCGCATACCACGTATTTATTTTGACAAGGGTTCAACCTCCAGGGAGGTTGATAAGGAAATGTTGAAATTGTAATAAAAAACCAAGCAGGAACCTCAATGTGAAAAACGCTGAGCTTTGAGATAAAACTTAATTTTTTATCCTTTTAAAAATTTTCCACACGGACTTGTTTGTTAATAACTTAATTATTATTTACATAAAAAATTTAGGAGCATGCATGCGGAAATAGTGTGGACGTACATTAAAATATAATAATGTTATATATAAAAAATTATAATACTCATTTATAATTCCTTTTGTAACCTATACCTACGTATTTAAATTTAATCTCGTACGTATGAGGAACGAGTAGGTATTATATGAAATACATATTTAATCTGTTTAGGCTGATATGCCTAACGTAAGAATAAATCGGCTTTTCGATTTCACTTTCAGCTCGAAAGCGTACCATCATTTTATCTCGATATTGAATGAAACTGAAGCTTAATGTACATACTCGAATACTAAGTCCTTGGAATGTGCAAACACAAGAAGCGGTTCGTTCTACTGGTCTATTAAATCCACAGAATACTTATGTTACCTACCTACAGAAATACTAGAATAAAATATTTCTCATAAAGTACTTTTATCTGTATATACGTGAAGGAAAAGCTGTTGATCCCTTTTTAAGCATACCTACTACGCGCACGGAGGATATTTGGCATAGTTAAATTTTATGCGGAGTAGGGTAGGAGTGCAGAAAGCTAAAATCTATATACAGGGTTCATTTTTGAGATGAGAGTGTATGGCCAAATCCTAAACTATGAGAAATAGCGAAAAATGTTCAAAGGGGCCATCAGCTCGATTTTTGAGGAAACAAAATCTCCATATTCACATTTTTAGAAAATCTTACTTACTTTTACTGGGAATCAAAGCACTTGATTTGGTAATCTATATACTAACACGTGAAGAGAAAACTATGTAGCCCTTTTAAAGCATATTACGGGTATGGCGGAGTGTGAGATTTGGCAAAAGTAAACTTTAAATGGAAAAGCAGTGCCAAAAGCTAAAATCTATATATACCATGTCATGTCATACGAGTTTAACAGTTTGTCGTTTGATGCAGTTTGAATTGACATGAAATTGACTTACTATCGCCTATTTATTATTGGCGGTTTTAAAAAAGTGAGCACGGTCGTACTTCGACCGCTGGGTGACCACTAGTTTTACTAAATGAAAATAATTTTGGTTTTCAGTATTCGTAACTTCACAAATAACAACGAAACCTTCAATCAGAACCGTTGATTTTGCTTACTCGTCTGTCTGTTTCTCTATCGTATAAAATGGTAATTTCCTGATGTTTTTATAGTTCCCAAACGTTTTTTACAATTAAAGAATCCACTTCTATATTCTTCCTTTGTCGTGTTTTTAGGGGTTCGCAGACCGATAAGCAACATTTATAGATTCTCGATTTTTTTTGTCCATCGTATCTGTAGGTATCTTGTAGAATTAATTTAAAATCATTATGAGTTTTTTTGAAGGTCTATTCCAAAATTGGTTCTTATTTACGAAAATGTATTCGGCGTTTTTATGTGAGGTTGCATCCCCTGTGTAACTCTATAATCACTATTCCATGAAATCTAACGCTAGCACAAAATAAGAACTTATTATGAACTTATCACGGCTACCTAGGGTCAACTACTTCGAGAGTTACAGAACTTATAGTCGCCAAGTTGATGCGTAGTTAATCCTGTGTCAACCCTGAACAAACTCATGATCAAAAAGTATGATTATTATACCTATACTCATGACTATTGTTGACATGGTTATAGAACCCTACACGCTTGCCTTATGCTTGACCCGACACGAACTTAATCGATTCTTCTTATTTGGTATAACAGCGATTACTCGTCATTAACATTTTAAATACCTTTTTATGTTTCTAATCTGAAAATTGATATGGTTTTTTTTTTACTACTACAGTTCCAATCAAACTTTATGGCGGATCTGAACATAGGCATAAGTCGCGTCGTAGTAACCAGTTTTAGGTGTAGCGGGACGCAGTGGAACGAGGGTATATGACTACCTGCCCAAGCACGCTTATAGCGTTGTATTCCGGTCCGCCATAAAGTTTGAGGCGAACTATACTTTATTTTCAAAAATATACAATGAAACTTCCTTTGATTGGCTAAATCCTGTAAATAGACTTTATGGAGATAAAAGTTAATCTCAGAATAATGTTCTCCTTTGCTATCTCTCTAAATGACACGACAGTTGCAGAAACCTCAACTTACTTGCACTCAATTACATTTTCATTTAACGAATGAAATGCATTTCTTGACAAGCCGTCTCTATCAGCCAAGTGATGTTATTATCACGTCAATTTCATGGCAGTTTAAACGTCGAATCATGTTTTAGTGCATATGTTAAGTTTAATGCTTTGATTATATTATATCTGGATATGGAGTTGGCGTCGAAAACAGATAAAAATATCACTTAACAGTTCGGTTATAATTCATACACATAGAGATGGTTCGTACATGGTTAGTACGGCGCTGCCAGAGTACGTGGTCTTTTGAGTCACACACAAGTATGCAAAAGTTGGCCTGTCATTATTGTTGGCATTGTTTTGCGAGAGTCCATCCAGACATTATATGATCAAGGGTTTAATATTACAAATTAAACGTGATTTTCGACGCGGTAAAAGTAAGTCCACTGTCGTTTCCTGATGATGAAATCTTTCTTATGTCTTTGATGTAAAATTGTGAGTAGGTAAAATAAAATACAATATACCTACTCGAAATTTTATTCCCTTTCGTTTTCGTTATAACTAATAAACTAATAATGTAAACAAGACAAAGCAAATATACCTAGTTCGCAAATTGTAATTCGATATAACGCAATCCGTGTCCTAGCTTGATACCCTGGCGTAAAACATTTTACCGTTGTTTAAATAAGTCGTCTACAAAAGTCTTAAAAAGGTAATATTTTCCAAGCTCAAGTGGCAATAGAAAAGCCTCTCATGCGTTTGATAAATTATTCATCTGTTAGCCTAAGTCCTTACATCTAACTCATTTTCTCTCTTTCAAATCATTTTTTGGTTCTAATATTTAATAGGAATATTTATGTAAGTATCTACATAAGTGCTAACTTTGGTTTTAATTTGGTATAGCGAACGCTGGTGACTTTGTTCGTGTAGTATTCAATATTTCTACAGTTTTTCAAGTTTAAAATTAGCCTATCTGTAATATTCTTTAAAATGTCTTCTACCTGTCAGTGAAAGTTCCGTCAGAATTTGTCCAGTCGGTTCAGATATTAGCCCGGACAAACAGACAGACAAAAATTTAAAAAACGCGTTTTTAAGTTTCTGTTACGTGCAAATAAACATAAGCATGAGAAAAAGTTTTATTTCGTATTCACAGACAGTAGTCAGATAATAGGACTTGACTGACCTCTAACGAGAACAAACAAGTCTTATCGCAGAGAAAGCCTGCCAGCTAGCAAACTAAGTGGGCCTGGAAGAGCTTGGTTCCGGCGGTTGGTTTCCACTTAAATACACAGAATTGCAAGTATTATACAAGACTTTAGTAGGTATTATACATGTCGTGACATAACTTGTAGTTAAAACAAGTATGGCGGCAAGTATGGCGGTGACGGTAGAAAATAATGTAGGTACAAAAATTTGTTTTGGATGGTTTTAGTTTTGTATTCATTAATTACCGACGATAAGTTATGCCAATCTTCTTCGCAGACATTTTTTATGACAATGCTATTGATTGATTTTTACAGGTTTTTAAAACCCACGACGGCATTCTTGAATTGTTGTTAAATCAAGTTTTTGTCAAGAGTTGTTGTCAGACGGCAACAATGCTTGGCGCAAGCATTTGGTTCTCGGTGTCGTTTCTATACGCTAGTAATATTAGTTCTATTTGTTTGCCATGCTAACTTTATTGAAAATGTATTATTTGTAATAACTTTGGGACGCCACGTGTGTCAGCACATTTGCCGCCTCTCACCTTGGTCGTATCGTGGGAACGGCCGGAGCCGCTGCGGAGTCTGCAGCCGCCAGAAAACGAGTCAAATACTCTACTCTGGAGAGTAAATACTTGTTCGTCCCTCTTGCGGTGGAAGATGCTGGCTGTTGGGGGATTGAAGCCAAACGTTTCGTCGCGAGCATCGGCCGTCGTCTAAAAGAGAGGGGACTCGACCCTGTTCCGGTTCCTTCCCAAGTAACACACAGAGGCTGAGTAGTAGATGAATAATGGAACTTTGTGTATTTAAGGCTGAATAAAATTTCTGAATAAAGTCTGAATAGTATGCTAATCAGCTACTATATTGCTTAAATGGGCACAAATTATTCAGCCTTAAGTTCACATTGCAATATAACATCGTAATAGTAGCGGTATAATGACGGTATTAGAGGTAACAGGTGGTTACAGGGCAGAAAAGTAGAAAATTAAGGAACCACGAGTTACACCTTATTCCGACTAAACCGTACACATACGCTTTAACTTATTTAGTTTTAAAGCTAAAGGTACACACTATTCTGTTTAAGAACGTAAATAATAATATTTTAGTAACATGTTCGTATTTATGACTTGTGAACGTGATATAAACACAATAAACGAACTCTGATATTTAGTGATAGCGGTAAGTACCCAGTTTTGTTAATTTGATCGTGAAAACTATTGGGAATTCGAGATTACTGTTAATATGTACCTATATTTGTAAGAAATTTTTTATACGCCCTTTGAAAAATGAATTTTACATAAAAATATATGAAAATTATAACCTAGGGCAAATATTTTTCGAATGAATATTGTTTGATTATGCCATTAGTTTAGTCTATTACTAGTAAAAGGTTTAAAATATTTATTTGGTAGGACTTAGTTGTCTTGGTTCATGTTAAAAATATAAAATATTTTGATGTCGAGGAACAAATAAAAGCTCTGATAAAATCAAAATGGTTGGGAAAAGTAAACAGCAATGTGAACTGTTATACTTTAACTTTATTTCCGTGGGCTGCGATATAGCACACATTTGTCTAATTATTCAAGCTGAACCGTAACTAAAGGGTAACATGTGAACCCGTACATAGTAGTATACTGTTTTCTGGATGAATACTGGTTCACAATATCAACCATACAATTTTATTGAAGACACTTTTGGGGATCCGCAACCATACCGATTGAACCATTTTAGTCACCAAACAAATACACTTATAATATCTAATTAGGTTATTTAATTTCTGTCCTTTTAAATATATATTTATTCCCTTAATTACTTTACGCCTACTTAAATCTATAGTTTTCCTTCATTTTTAAAATATTATGTACTTAATTACTTGTGTGAAAAGTAAGAATCCGAGCATTTACATTCTAGTTGCATTCTTTCAAAATTTTGTATATATACTATATACAAAATGTATACATTTTGGTGGACTTTGAGTTATCTAAAATATATAGGTAAATTTTTATTAACAATACATACGGTCAATATGATTTTATTTACAAATAACCAATTAAATAACCAATAAAATCATACTGATTGACCATTAAGATGAATGGGCTGACGTTGACGACCAACGTCAGTACTTGCGTGGTGAGTCGCCCGATCGTTCGTCCTCTTCTGTCGGGTCTCATCGTGTCCATTCGGAACTTCGGAGTCGATGTCTCACTTCGACTAATTCAGCAGTTACTCAGTTCCACTCAGTTTGGTTCGGTTTATCTTCGCGGTGGGGCGTTTGCCAGTAATATTCCTCAATATTCGAGATTGTCGTTCTTCAATCCTATAATGTATTTATTGCTGTTTTATTTAGTAACTTTTATTAGGTTTACATATTTTTAATTTATATACGGATCATATGTATTGCTTACCTTTTCTTACAGATAAAATGCCTTTCAAGATAATCCAAACACTGGAAAATGGATCACCTCATTTGTGCATTGTGCCTTCACCGTGGGAGATGGAGGGCAAATTAAGGTGGCCTCCGAAAAAAATAAATGTTGCAAAATTCATCCAAGATGAAAATTATCTGCCAAGTGCAAGCTGGCGTGTTTTGAATTGCGTCCTTAAGCGAAAAGATATTGCTACCTATAATCAGGCTGAAAAGGAACTGGCAGCGATGGAGGAAAAATCTGATACTGATGCCAACGAGCCCAATATTAATGAGTCAATAAATGTACTTATTGATTATGACACGTTGGCAGAAAACTTGGTTAGTGACTTCTGTATCCTTAGGTACCCATCATAAGCCAAGATCCTTAATGGTATGCCCACACGATTAAGAATTGTTGCGTATAGCAATGTCTCATTAATTAATGATCGTATATCGTACGTGTTTTACAATTGCGTAGTGAACTAACAAGGGTTTCTTATAGTTTCGACAAGCCCGTTTACCTGTCAGTCCGTGGTTTAACTTTGAAATTATTGGTTCTAAAAAATTGTAATTTGGCATGTTTGGCATGGTTTTACATATTAATTGATATCAGTCAGATAGTTCGAAGCAATACACTGCCGATTTGACTACCCATGTTTGGCTACATCATTATTCCTCATCCAATATAC
The DNA here is from genome assembly GCA_949709985.1 of Luffia ferchaultella. Taxonomy (NCBI): domain Eukaryota; kingdom Metazoa; phylum Arthropoda; class Insecta; order Lepidoptera; family Psychidae; genus Luffia; species Luffia ferchaultella. Next base: position 21,451,302 of record OX453241.1, on the reverse strand, counting down.
CTCCAATTAACATAATATTTCTTTTCAGGTAACGTGTACAAACAATGAACCGGTGCCGACTGCAGATCCGACAGTTTATGAAGTATACGACAATAACAATTTGAATATAGTTATAGAGAACCAAAATGTCATTTCCCAAAAACTTGATGTTTTTATGAGTATGCTTGAAAAGCAAAGCAAAATTACCGAAAAGATTGCCAATAAACTGGCTCTCGTTTCTGTTCAACTGCAGGACATTCATGAAAAACTTGAGGAAACAAATAAAAATGAGCAAAATCGTAACGTAACCATGTTAAAAGATGCAAGACCTGAAGAGAAAGAAAGTTTTTATTTTAAAATCATTGAGGACCAAGAAGGTCTGGATGCATTAGAAACTAGGTTATGCGACAAGGTTGAATTTAACAGACTAAAAAAATTGTTATTGTTGTTATGTTCGTCTGCAAAGGGTAAGGGTGTAACATGCTCTTACAAATTACTAGACACTTTATTTTCTCGAGAATTTTTTTGTAAATGCTCATGGTCTGGAGGAAGTCGCGGGGAACAATCTAAAATACCCCTAAAAAATTATAAACAGCTGAGAAGATTATTTTACGACCTGATTCATTCCTGGGATGAAACTTTCACCATGGAAGACAACGAGATTTTTTTTAAGGCTGTTTTGAAAAATGCCAATAAGAGAAAAGCCATGAGAGGTTTAAGAGCCTCTGCTAAAAAAGTTAGAAAAAGTAAAGAGATTAATGAACAGAACATTGCACATGTGAGTACTTCTAAAGACGACGTGTGCCAAAACGCAATTATCAGAGATTCGGCAAATACGGAAGAAACAGAAGAAGAAGACTACCTGTGTTAGAACTAAAATATTTTAGATTGTTGATAATTTTGTGATTAATCTCGTACAAGTGTTGTCTTAATTGAGTATTCTCTTTTTTATTATTTTTATTGTTTTAGTGCTTTCAGTTGACTGATTTATGATTGGCACAGGCTTAGCATATGCTTGTGATGATTTTTTTCATAACGGTGGCTCCGTTGTCGAAATAGTGATGTCTTAAGAGCCTATACACTGCACCAGTCTAAAAAAACATAGTGAACAAACATGGAAAAATAAATTATACTGTACCAAGGATTTCAACACGACAGTACAATATTTTTACGTCACTTCGTGAAAGTTTAAAATGTTACCATTTAGATAAATAATGCGTTATTGTTTAATGTTTTTCTTTAGCAATAACGAATTAGATACCCACACGATTATATTTCAGATGTTCACTAAGGTACGTAAAAATACTTTTTCTTCTTGAAATACCCAGTAGAGTATAAATTATTTTCTGAACTACGTTCACTAGAGTGCACGCTCTTAAACATAAAAACTACAGTATTATCAAGAAAATAATAAAATAACACAAAAAAGTAAAAAAACAAGCTCTCTAATTCTAACAGTAATAACATAACATAAGATAACATTTTTGTGACGTTGGAAAAATCTACTCTTATTATGTAGGTATAATTTTGTATTGTCTTCTAAGTTCTTCGATTGTAAACTATTACCTATCTTTTCAATAAATATGATGAGAAATGTCATGATTCCAAATAATACAACAAAATTATGCAAAACTTATGGTTTATTTCATTTTTTACAAAGTATGTATTAGTGGTATAAAATACTGGTATTCTTTATGTTCAATGCACACTAATTTGCATTTTACATCATTGGGATTTAAAAGGACTGTGGTACGATTACAATTGTGAAGAAGCCTAGCTTTGTAAATATCAAGCCGTGACGATTTAATCGGATATCTAAAGATGTTTTCTTTGTTACTTATCTTAGTGCCATTTATTGACAAGACATTGAATTCATCTATCAGTATACAATTTATTTCAATAATGTCACTGTTAGTAGTTAAAAAATATCGATCTTTCTTTTTTGAAGAAAGTTTACAATTTGGCAAATGTAGTACATTTCGATGGGTTTTGTTTGTCTTAACAAACGGATATATACCCTTTTTCTCAGTGTCGCTCGTTCTCATTTCAATTGTACCACGTTCCGCCAATCTATTAGCTACCTGTGATAGTGGCTTTCTACCATTTCTTAACATTCGTTTAATTATGTATAAATGATTTTCAAAAGGATATGCACTGAAAGTGTGGAGAGGCCCATATGTTTCAACTTCAGCAGTCACATGAATCAAATTATGCACGTTACTTGTAATATAATCGATACCATAAAAATCTTTATAGTGTTCGACAAAATATTTCATTAATTTGTCTGCCAATGGCAACATATATCGATACGTTGCACTTGAGGAAATTGTAACACTACAATAGAGCATTAAAAAATGTATGAAAACGTCAGATTTCAATACGTCAGGCAAGATAATGACACTCAAATAATAAAAAAAAGATCGAAATTCTGAACCTTTCCAATGAACTAGGGTATCAAGACTTCGCACTGCACGATGTATTTCAGACGGCAACTTACATTTTTTTAAGAAATCTGATACTTTTTCAATGTCACTTGCACGCCATTTTGTTATATATTTTCCAAAATTTCCATCACGCCAGCCGGTTAATAACCTCTTCATGATTCCCAAGTCAATCAAGTGCAGAGAATCACCAACTGGAAATTGTTTTATCATGTCTATTGGAAGGCTAAGTAATGGGGAGTCACTTTTATGGTGTGCACCATAACTCTTGTTCCGAAAGCCCTCATCTGTTCTCTCAGGACATCTTGAATTAGGAAATGTAACGGTATGGGAGTTGTGTGAGTATTCGCCAACAGTAACACATTTTAAGCAACCATGCTTGCCGTTGAAATTGCAGACACCTGGAATAAAATAATGGCTACGGTAAAGAATTTAACACATATAGGAGGTCACCGATCACTCTGAAAGTATAAAGGAAAAGGCCTATGTTCATCTTTGGACGTTTTTCGGCTAATAATGATTACGATCGATGAAAATGATATGTAAAAGCGAAATGCTACTCACTGAAAGGCGCAATATATATAAGTGGGCCGACACATTCGATTCGACAGTATTTGTAGATAAAATTTTTAATGCTGGGCTTACAAGTATACGTGCGGCTAAGCTGGGCGGCCTTTTTTCACGAATATTCACATATATATTATATTTTCCAGCTTACAATATAAGTTGGCCCGTTTATACGTATAGTGGTTCTGACTACCACAAAATCTCGAAACCTAGTTGACACATGAAACTGAAATTTGGCAGGTATGTAGTTTATACGTAAAAGACTCGGATAAGAAAAAATAATCTATTTCTTATATTGTTGTGATTGTTTTGCCACAAAACCATCACAACAGTAAAAAATAGATTCTTAATTTAAAATATACTTTATTATCAACGTCAATTTATTACGTTTATTTACCTTTTATATAGGCTCTGGCAGGCGTGTCACAGATAAAACAACGAATGCAAACTGAGATAGACTTTTCTGAATATTTTATGTGAATTCCTTTTTCGATAATCTTCTTCATATCTTTCACAAAGTCTTCTAAATAATCATCTAATTTTTTTGGTTTTCCAGCACCAAAATAAATTCCAATAACAAAAACTCCAATGTCAGGATTTTCAGCGATATTACATAAAATAGGCCAAAATTCTTCTTTTGAACTTCTAAATAGCGGCAAACCATCTAAATTGATATTCAATGATATTTTATCTGGCGGGTTAAGCCAATTGTTTAATGCCTTAACTAAGGATTGTTCTATTCCATTGTGCCAGTATTCACCGCCTTCTATACGTTTTATGTTCGCTTGTCTGGGCGTACCTAAAATGGTTCTTGGGTCCATAGGTAATATTTGCGGGATCAACTCATTAAGAATCGCTGCCAAATCCTTTAGAGATGTTTGGGTAACATTGCTCTCAATTGCCCATTTTCTTATTTTTTCACGAAACATGCAACGTTTTTCTTCGTCGTTATAGTTTTCTTCATCTTGACTATTTTCGGAGGAGGTTTTTTCTGAGTTAATATTACTGGAAGTAAAACTTACGCATTCATTACTTATAAGATTAAAATCACTGTTCAAACAATTCATTAATTGATTATTTGTTAAATTTACAACAGTACCCAACACTTCATTATTATTGTTGTATACGGAACTCTCTGAACATTCACCCCGATTTGGCGTTTTGTTGGGACTCGTATGTTCTTGTATTTTTTTCAAATTCATGATGTTTTCATATTCCTTTAGCACTTTTCTTCTATATGCTCCGGTTCGTGCTTTCATTTTCCACGTTTTCTTCATTGTAATCAGCGCACAATAGCAATAAAAGCGACGAGACATAAACAACTTGTAAATTAAACTACGTATGAAACGGTTCACGGGGTTGTATTTATTCAAGCTAAACCTGATTAAAATAGTTGATGTGAATCTCTGTTATGCAACAAACGTTATAAGACCTGTGAAATACTCCCAAACAGTTTTAGTCATGTTCAGGTGAACTTGTAAATAGCCGTTATTCAAGTCATAACAATAGTAGTATAGATAAAGAATAACAGGGAAAATTTACACCTTTTTATGAAAAACACACTAAATTTACTCCTTTACACGTATATTTTCTGTATAAGAATTCACATGTACACCTTTTAATATATAGTTTTGTAAAGATTCACAAGTACTATTTTATACTGCAAATAGCAAATTCACCTCTACTAAACTGCCCCTATTCAGTTATTAAAGTTGGAAAATTTTAACAGCTGAATAAAGGCGTATACAATATACCAAATAAACGGCTACTGCCTTTTAAAGGTGGTGATCTCTACCATTATTCAGTACTTATTCAGAATTTAGCGTAATTGTGTTTTTAGAGAAGCACTATTCAGCTTTATGATCACGAGTGAATATTAATAACTCTTAATATACGCGTCAAGTACCAAATAAAGCCACAAGTGAGTAACTATACAGCATTCTGTGTTGCTTGGGTTCCTGGTGCAAAGAATTGCCATTGCAATTCAGCGCGGCAATACGATGAGCGTCATGGGCACATTTGCGTCGGGGGCGACGAGGGGTGGATTATTAGATTAGTTTTATTTATTATTATTATTTTTGTGTATTATTTCGACTAAAATTATATCTAGAAACTTAATATCTTATAGTTGTAACATGATGAATCTGTATTTTAGTTTCTAGTAAATTATCTATTCAGTGAAAGAAAAACAAATATTTATTTGGCACTCATCACATAATAACGATACGCAAATATATATAAGGAAAGGTACCCATACTACGTGACCCTTTTTTTTTACAAAGTTTTAGCCCCCCTTGGTGAGCACCCGTAGTAGGTATATGCCAAGACCTCTCCCCCTCGTATTTTTCACGTAGTAATCCATAAATATGGTTTTAAATAATTTTTAGCAAACAGGAAATTTAAAAAAAATCATTTGGCTCATTAATATTGTCCTCATTAATACGGCACTTGCCACGTGAGGTCAAAAGTGCGTGTATACCTACAATTACAATTAAAAATATATGTAAGAACATATCATAACAGGAACTTTTTTTCATTTCACTAGCCCATTATGCCCCACTGCAGGGTCTTAGGCCTCACCCCAGGGTGAGGGGGCTCAACAGGAACTTAATTTACCAAAACAATTCTTTTTGTAATTAATTCAGAATTATTTTCCTAGAGGATATTGACTATGTGACCAAGACCTAAACCCCTCTTCCCCTTGTGCCCAAGCGTAGTATATTGAAGACCCCTCTCTCCCACCTGAACGATTCACGTAGTATGGGTACGTTCTCTAATATACAAAAAGAAGAAATAAAACACTGCAAATATATATATATATATACCGATATTGGTATGAAATCGAACCCACGGGTGGTTTCGGTTTCGGATTAGTAACTTGATCACTGATCAATTGCTCCTAAATATATACGATACATGTATAACAAAAACAAACTCTCCCCGATCCCTTATATAAGTGGGTATATAGACTTTAGTGTCCAAATCGATAAAAATAAGTGATAGTAATGTGAAGACACAGACCAGTCAACCTATAGACCACGCTTTAAGAAACATCAGTACGAAAACGAAATAGCCAAAAAGTGGCGGGGTGCGGGGAGAGGTCGGCTAGTTTTCATTGGCTCGTTCAAAATTGACAATTTAATGGCTTCCGACGTGCGTCCAACTGAACGCTCACAAGAGACGTAGTTATGTAGTGTCACTACATAGCCTTGGCGAATGCTACTCCCTGTCAAAGCGTGGTCTATAAGGTTGACTTGTCTGTGTGTGAAGAGTACGGAGCATGACAGATGATTTCTAAGTGTACCTAACTCCTGCAGCGTTAAAATGGTCTCTTGTGTATCTTCCGAAGAACTTGACTGTAGTAGATCTTAGCAGTTTTTGATGCGCCGGATCCGATGACGATATAGCTGAAATCACTACGACTCCATAACCAAACAGTTACCGTTACATTTCTACGGATAAGCTTCTTTTTAACCACCGACGCAAAAAGAGAGGGCTATCTGTGTATCTGTCCGTGACATCCTAGCTCTCAAATGGATAAACCGAGTTCAATTATGTTTTTTTGTCTTGAATTGTGAACTAGTCGGGAGTGTTCTTAGCTATGTTTGATGAAAATCAGTCCAAGATGGTCGCCGCCACAAAATGGCGGATATAATATTTTTTGCCTACACCATCAATATGGATATGAAATGAAAGGACTTGACTAATAGAATACTATACACTATGACAAATTTTAAATCCAAGATGGCCGCCACCACAAAATGGCGGTTTACATATTTTTTTTCACAACTCCCTGAATATGGATTTGGGTATCAAAATAAAGGGCTTAACTCGTAGAATAAGGTACACTACATTGAAAGGGATTGAAGAATTTTAACTAAGCAACGAAATGAAAAACCAAAAACTTGAAAATTATTTTTTTGTCTGATTGTGTATGAATTAGTTTACTTAACTAAATAACTAAAATTAAAAATTTTGAAAATAAAAATTTAATTTAAAATTTGAAAAAAAACCCAACACAAAAAAAAAAACAAATATTTAAAAGTCTGAAATAATACAGGTTCGTTCATTTTCAAATGATTTTTGATCCGTAAAGGCGTCTGGGACCGCCTTGTCATTTGAAAATGAACAAACCTGTATTATTTCAGACTTTTAAATGTTAGTTTTTTTTTTTGTGTCGGGGTTCTTTAAATTTTTAGAGCAATGTTCTGGCGTATGACCTGGATCCTTCTTACGGTCATTGTATATAATTCTAAAATCTCCTCATTTTCTTCGTCGATTAATCGACACAATAACGCATGCTTCGACGCGTGAACTTTTGTGTTAGTAATTATATACACATTTTCCTATTTTATTTTTATTTTGATGGGTATTCTAACCTCAAAGCATGTTGCTGATTCTATAGTAGATTAATGCGGATCAACTTCCGCCATGGCTTGGAATTTTCCTTTGTTACGAGTCGTATCTGCTGCGTTAGTGACACGACGGAATTCGTATTCAACATTTACTCGTATTTGCGACGTATCCATGCTTGGTTGGAGACGCGATGGCGAAAAAATTAAAAACTATCAAATTTTATGTGATGTGTGGGAAAACTACTACTAGACCGTACGGCTTTATGGGCGGAAACTCGCTGTCCTCACATAATGGTTAAAACGGCCGATGGTGTTTGTTAGGCTGACGTGAAAATAAATCTCACCGACGAAATGTGTGAACACGGAGCCCGGGAAATTCTAATGAATAGTCAATATTCATCGCCGAGAAGGGATCGGTTCATGGTAGCCGATAATCCTACTGAGACTGGCAAAACACTGTTATCAGTTGAATCGCAATTATCTATGTATCTTTAAAATACATAATGTTTTTTTTATAATTAAAAAAATATCGTAGGTACTTATCTCATTTATTCAACGGTCATCTTTACTTTGTTCGTAAAAAAAAATGTATCATATATATCAGTGAATTCCAATTCAAATTGCGTGTTAAATTCATATCTAAAATATTTTTTGTATTTGTGTATTTTTTGTATTTGTTGTTGCATAGTTGTGTGTGAAATGACATTAGAACAATAATTTGATTTTTATTAATCATTAACACCTATGAGCCCTCACAAGATAAACATTTTGTTACAATTTTAATAAGATGCTTGGGTTTGCTTATTATCATTACAGCATAAAGCGGCGCTGAAGTAGCTCATAGGTACAGCCATTTTATACATCTAGTTCTTTGTTACGAGGACGATTTTCGAAACCAGTGAAGTTGGAAGTATGAAAAAATTATGATGTATTTGTATTTAAAAATAAAATATTCACCTGTTCTATTCCTAAAATAATTAATACAAAGATAATATGATTAGAAATTCGATTATTAGGTAAACATTGGACCTTTTTAGATTATTTTTCTGTTTGTAATTTTTTAAAGATGTTTACCATTTTGATGCATTCTTAAAATTCAACATATAAAACAGTTTTAATACGAAAACTATATGCAATGGAAATGGATAAAGCAATGCCATACGGCAAACCAATTCGAATACGACTGCTAGTGGGCAAAATTCATGATTATCGATAAAACGAGAATCCAGTTCCGAGTATTGGCGGGCGTTGCGATGATGTATTACAGCGTATGATAAAAATATTCATTGACCCATGCATTTATTACTAGGTTATTGGACGTTGCGGTTAAGGGCCCATTTCGAAGGCGCGCCGCGCGAAGTTTAGGTTTTTAGCGCTACTTTCACAACGATCGAGGCTCGCGCACCGCAGACGCACATATGTAGGCATGCACAGTGGGTCGTCTGACTTTGACTCTCTAACAAAACTGTAACTTTGGATTTTGTTATCATATATAAAAATTGTTATGTTAAATGTAAACTGCTGCCCACGACTTTGCGTGGACACGTTTTTCCGTAAGAATCAGGTGGGGATATTATCCTGCGTTTAAATGTGGTACATTTTGATCGCTTCAGTAGACTCCCAATTTCAACCAGAGTGAGACATCGCCTTGACTTCGTGAGTTTTGAGGCTACTTGAATGGTCTAGGTTTGAGAAGATGCGTCTTGGGCTACAATATGGTAATTTTTTTTGACAAAGTCATAAACTTTTCTCAAAAATTGCAAAAATGTAGAAAAATGTCGCTTTTTTTCAGTATCTTTGCGCGCTAAATCTAAAATTTATCGAAAACGAAAAGCGATATCGAAAAAATGAAAAAAACCCTCGAGGTATTGAGTTGGCTACATTAAAAAAAAAAAAAAATGGGCCTCTCTATCTCTTAATACGCTTTACATAATTAAGAATAATTTGTTTTCTATAGTTTACGTGTCGTGATAGCTCAAACGCAGCGAACCTGTTTCAAATCTATAAGGCAATCTGGTCATGGTCCGAATTTGAGCGTCTACCAGATTCGGACCATGAGACCAAAGAGATTGGAGATATGTATTCTAAATTTCAACTCAATCGGATGTTTCGTAACAGAGACGAATTTACCTTCGTACTTCTTAGTACTCATTTTATTTCTACTAAGCTCAGGTGTGGTCCCACTGTGTACGGATTTTGTGTAAGTACACGGTACGATCGCGTTCTGTCAATGTGGCGCAAAGTGACGTGCTCTCACTATGAAGGCGCGCGGCTGATTGCGCCGAACTCCGCCGAAGCGATCGCTCGTTCGTACTATTTTGTATTCGATCCGCTCATACTAATTTGTATGAAGATTTGGAGAGTAGAAATTGGGCAAGTTTGTGATATTTTTACACAAAATACGAATATATTTATTAAGAAATGAAGATTCCAAGGACTTCCTGATAGTTTTAACTTTATTATTTCATAACATTCATTTAATAATTCTTGATACTTACGACTCAGTTATTACAATACGGGAGTGCGATTTACACGTTTTTGTTGCCTTTCTGATTTTTTTACAATTATCTATAAGCATTATCTTAAATTCGAATGTTTCAATGACAAGTAACATTCATTGGCTAGTTGTGTGATTTTTTCCAAAGTCATGGAACATCGTTTTCTATATAATTCTCTTACATTCCCGACCCTCGATTATCGAAAGCGCCCCTTAACTCTAGATTTAAAATACAAATCAAGTACGAGTCGAGTCTTGTATTTCCAGCGAAAATTTCTATACATTACATAGTTCGTTCAAATGAAGAGGATATACTAGTATATATATAGTATATATATGGATAACATGTTAATTCATTGTACGAAATTATTATCAAAATTAATTTATAAAGTTATGTCAAGTGGAAACAATATTTTAATAAACTACACCACAGCTCTACACAATATAGGAGAAATTCGATACAAAATAATCTCAAATGGGCGTCTTCGTGCGTCGTGGTTTACGAATATACGTAATATATAGACAAAATCAAAATTAATAGGCCAATTTAATTTAAAATAAATAAAAGTAGAAGAATAGACCCCCTCACCCCGAGGGAAGCCTAAGCCCCTGCAGTGGGGTAAAAACGGGCTGATGAAGTGAAGTGAAGAAGAATAGGGAATGATTGATTTTTTACCTGTGAACCGATTCAGTTAAAACTTAGCACCCGTATATGTAGTCTTGATTACTCATAATCTAGACCTGAAGTTGATTTGATGGTGGAGACAAAAGTCAGTCGAGGGAACTCATTAACGGTATACAGCAGCTGCCTCATTTTGGGCTTATTTCACTAATCTTTATGCGAATTTTAGGCCTAGCTGGATAATGACATCGAAGGTCTGATGATGGAGACGGAAGGTTGTCGAGAGAGTTCTTATTGTGAAAAAAATTGTAACGAATAATTGAGCCGACGAATTAAACTGACAAAAAATGAAACTGAAAAGGAAAAACATAAACTTTTTTAGTCTTAATAACTTAGCTTCCAAACTATTGTCAGTAACAAATTTTGAGTTGGCACTAAACAAAGAATATCGTTAACTCATTAAACCGTTATCCCGCTGCCGACCCAAAATTAATTACATTAGTTTAGGACCTTAGTTGTTAAGATTAAAAAGGTATATTTTTCGATTTTCATTTACTCTTATTCTCTAAGTCTAAGCCCTCCCGTCGAGATAAAAATCTCAAGTATAAAAAAGGCTGATGGAATGGAATAGAATTGTATTAAAATAAAGTGTATTTCTAAAATCAATAGTTCCTTTCATAGAGTTGTTCCTTTATAAAGTTATCTAATAAGAGACAAATGCGTAGTCTGACTTTCCCGTTTAAACATTTCAGGAACTTCACTTCCAATATTACCTAAGCTCTTATTCAGGGCGAGAGGACTCGACTTTTGTTTGTTGTTTACTCACAAACAGGAATTCAAACATTTACAAATATATTTTTAGGATTTCGTGCTCGAAAGGAAAACATTTTTCTCGTTTTCAGTTGTTCAATAAATCTGTCTGTGACCTTACCTGAATAAGCTCCGAAACTGTGCCAACTGTACAAATCGTTTAATATTATAAACCTGTAGCCGAAGTTGCAAAATAATAAAAAAAAGTTAAGGGATTTCATTGTTTTAAGGTTCATTTGTTTTATTGTGACGTTTATGCGTAGAAAAAAGCATGTCGATGTTTTATAGAAAGCACTCAAATGATCACACAGCTTCACAAACACATCGACCGAATACAGAAATAACTAAAAATTTGAGGTCAAAATAAATTATAAATTAAATTCTATTTTTGGGACATCATTAGTCAAAAGAAATTGCGCTGCTCGGAATTATATTTTTGAGGTGGCGTCTCGTACACTCAAACGTGACGCCTGGTGCTATCAATTATTCCCACGATAAATTGCGATTAGAATTCCGAAATAAAATGTTCGGTGATGGAAACTTCAATACTGTGGGGTGGGGATTTCGGCGCATATACAAAGAGGCCGGCGCTGCACCAGCGAGTCAGTTTCTTGAAAATGTCAAGAGCGAACATAACTGTGAATGCGATTCAAGTGTAACAACAGTTTGTGAGTAAAGTACACGTATAAGTGAGTGGAAGTAAACTTAAATCGGTGTTTTCGTGCATTGTAAATATCTGGACCCATCATAGCCCGTAACATTATTATATAATGTTGTTACTGGCTACTAGTCCGGGTATCAAGGATCCACTAAAACACTAATTTTATTTAGCTTTATTTTATTATGAGACGAAACCACAAACTAAATTAAGAATAAAATATCGAACACAAATTATACCGTTATCTCACTCCACACTTCGCAGCTAATCTCACTTAACTAATTCATAAAAACTGTCCCGTTAGACGTCTCAACGTCGCTTTTATACCCTTACTCTTCTCCATCAATTTACACGTCACGAACATTCCACTTCTCGAATTTTCTGTTTGAAGATTACATCGCTATTTTTATCGCGAGAATTTGATCTACCGTGGGAAAGCATTTAGGCGCCACGTCCTTTATTAAAAATGTGCGTTGATTGTTCGAAATATCGTTCTTTGTAAAGTCCGTCTTAAAAATTCATATTATAAATTCCTGGAATTTATTTCTATATCTGGATTTTCTGATTCTATGAATGATGGTGGGAACTTTTCGAGTAAATTCGTTGACACGTCGACGTGCCTATTATAGATAGACGTCACAGTATATTTTATAAATTTTATAGGGTTATTATAGTTTAATTAGGGTTTAGTAGACTAATGGTGAACTACTATAATTTCGTCCCGTCCATGTGTTACGTAAGACTCAATAATTTCATACAATTCAGTTAAGAAACTAAATTTTTTTAAGGACTCGTTACGTTGAAGTAAGCGCTAATTTTATTTCGCGTATTTTATTGTATTGAACATCATTGTTAAAGTTTAACTTTGAAAATGCACTGAAGATCCTTATGTAACTTTTTATTTAGGTGAATATTTCACGAGAAAAGCACCTACAAAACAATTGACAATGCGTCTCACTTCTCTATCTTTTCAACCATATGATTAAAAATCTTTAGAAGTACATATAGTCATATTTAATGCCATGCGATCAGCCTATTATACCCCACTGCAAGGGCTTAGGCCTCCCCACGGTGAACGGACTTGGAGGTTAAATACACCACGCTGCTCCAATGCGGGTTAGCGGATTGTAACTACCGCCATTTATTGACAGCAACCGGGCCGACTGCTTGACGTGCTCTCCGAGGCACGGAGTCACTGATAGATATGTACTTAATTTAGAAAAACTCATTGGTACACGCCCGGATTCGAACCACATACACACAGCCTTCTACATTTGAAACACGTTCGCTGCGCTCGGGCTTTCACGACACTATTTAATGAACCCATTTAAAGAAAATTGTTTCTATACTCAGGTGAAAATTGTGAATATCTAAAGAAAAACTTGCAAACAAATCTTGTTCTAAACAATCTTCTTTTTTCAAGTTTATATAGTTGTGCGGTCTTTATAATAAACTTTGATTTGTAGCCATAAGTTTGGGAATCCATAAAAACTTCATATAATATATTATTTTGCCGCGCGAAATTTAGTTTCAAAAAGCATTTTCGAGTGTAGTTTGTTTTCATGTCCGTTATTCTGGAATGTTAGAATAAAAATATAAAATAAAAATTGACGATGAAAGTTCATGGCTGAAATTCAAATACTTAACAAGTATAATAACAAATATCTCAAAAACTACTGAAAATATCACCTTCAAACCAATTTCCGTTGAAAGCCTATTTAAAGGTGTACTAAGGACTTCTGTTTTTTTTGTTACGTTTTCATAGTTGAAAAGTTAAAAGGATACCTTTTAACTTTTCAACTATGCACACACACACACTTTTTAGGATTTTAGGAGCGCATATGTCAACATTATTGAATCTAATTAAAAAATCATTTAATAACCATTATATCACTTATACAGATAATATAATAGGTATTCCACACGTATACGTGCGCTGGCTCTTAATTTCTCTTAATTTCTGGTCTCTTAATTAGGTACATGTATTGCCACTTACCAAAATTTTTTTTGTGGTTTCATTACACCACATATGTATAGCCCGTTTCATAGATTACACCAACTTTCCATATGAGCGCTGGTTTTTTTGTGTCTCAATTAGGTACATGTATGGCCACTTACCACAAATTTTTTTTGTGGTTTCATTACACCACATAGGTATAGCCCCGTTCATAGATGACACCAATTTTCCATATGAGTGCTGGTTTTTTGTGTCTCAATTAGGTACATGTATGGCCACTTACCACAAATTTTTTTTTTGTGGTTTCACCACACCGCATAGGTATAGCCCCGTTCATAGATGACACCAACTTTCCATACGAGCGCTGGTTTTTTTTGTGTCTCAATTAGGTACATGTATGGCCACTTACCACAAATTTTTTTTTTGTGGTTTCACCACACCGCATAGGTATAGCCCCGTTCATAGATGACACCAACTTTCCATACGAGCGCTGGTTTTTTTTGTGTCTCAATTAGGTACATGTATGGCCACTTACCACAATTTTTTTTGGGTTTCATTACACCATATAGGTATAGCCGTTCATAGATTACACCAACTTTCCAAATTTCCAAATGCCAATAGTCTCCAAGTAAATTGGCTGTGATTTTAATCAGTTTCTTGTGCAGTATGAGGTCTTGTATTATCGTGAAGCAATAGGTAATGGTGAACATCGGTGGACAAGTCGGGACTGTTTTTTCCATAGAGATAACATAAATAGAGTAGGCAGGTCCATAAAGCCCGACCGATTTTTCGACCGACGCCCAACCGTTACATACTAACGATTGGGCGTCGGTCGAAAAATTACTGTACCAATACTGCACCATAGTACAGATTAAAGTACTTCTGCTCTCTCTCTTCTTCTGTTCTCTCTGTCTCATTCTGTTGAATCCTGCATTTCGGGCTGGCTTGTCTGTTCTAATTCTATTATCTCTATGTTTACTTAAAGTTTTTGATTGTAAACCTCAGATTTTATTGATTCATATTTCATATTTTCTTTTTAAATCTCTGTTATTACGTTTCCATAGAATTTCATATTTTTTTTTGTGGAATAAGGAAACTTATTAAAATGAAAAATTTTGGACCATACTACAAAATATTCAACAATGCCATTCTAAAAGCAAATGGAAAATAATATCACATTATTATATTGATTATTTGAAACATATACGTTTCTAACTAAAAACTTTCGCCATGCATGTTTTATTTTTATCCAAAGTGGCTAGAAGCCAGAACGGTAATTTCGTACATAAAAATTACTGCTACAGTTTTAGGTTAAGGTCTAGTCCTCAATTCTGTGTTTTAGACATTTCACTTAAAAAAATACGTGTTGAGTATAGATTGTACGGAAGCGGCAAATAAATGCTAAAAATAAGAAAAAGTAAATTAAAGTATCGATAAAAAATATTATATAAAAAATTACTATCATTGTTATATCTAATTTAATATCTCTACATAATAATATCCTATTAATATTATAAACGCGAAAGTTTGTATTTATGGATGTACGGATGTTTGTTGCTCTTCCACGCTTCTACGAATGGATTTTAACGAAATTTTACAATAATATAGCTTATACATCAGAATAAGACAGAGGTCACAATTTATAAAGGTACTAGCTTTCTGCCCGCGGCTGCGCTCGCCTGGAGTACACTTATTTCACCTATAAAAAGCTATATAACCAGCAAGTAACATGGCCTCTATTTTATTCTCAAACTGACTTTCCGCCCGCGGCTCCGCTCGCGTGGACTACCTGTGTAGTCCGTAGTGAGTTGGTGTAGGGGGATAGGAGGGCAAGAAAGAGTAAATGACTTGAAGGAAGGAGGGACGGTGGTGGGAATGAGAAGGGGAACGTATCTGTAGGTCACCCGGGCGAAGCCGGGTACTACCGCTAGTCTATAAAGAATATTCATTCGCGTGGAAATAAATAACACCTTATGAAGTACTATAAACTTATTTACCAACTAATAGTTTTATGTATCGTTTTAACTACAAATTAATCAATATTTCAAAAAAGATTATTTTCAGTGTGAAAGTAAGCGACGAATAATTCACAAAGATATTTGTCTCTTTTTTTTTTACCACCGCGTGGCGTCTCTCCCATTAATTTGAGCGAAAACCGGACCTTAAATAATGGACATGGGCCACTTTAAACGGAAATAAAATTTCCATCGGACGGTTTTTATTCCATTGAGTGTACAAATGTATTACTCGAAGTATGATTTCATAATATACCGTCTATTCTATTTTAGAAGTAACGTGCGCATGAATAACATTCACTAGTCAATGTTGTCATACAAAAATGGTGTTGATATATGATGTAAAAAATTCCTCCTTGTAGTAATTTCGATCTTTCACTGGCACAGCGACTGCACACAAACCTCATGGTTGTAGTGTATCATTAGAAAGTGGTGTATTGATTAATTTAATGGATTTTTACATATTATAAATAACCTGCCGATATAAACTTATTGCGTTCAGGTTGTTATTGGTATAAATTTAAGGTAAGTGTAAATAAAATGACTTTGAAGGTAACCCTTCATTAACATTTCCTACAATTTTGAAATTGAATACGCTGACGAGGGTACCAAGAAAATTAATCTTCTTGCTTCGGCCCTCCTCGTGCCGATTTCATTGCGGATGAGAATATTGGATAGCTTAAAGTCCGGGATTTGCATTAACCAATTTAGTTCGCATAGGGCTAATTTATCTAAATAAATCGTTTATTACATAAAGAATTCAATACTAATTAGATTGACACTGACCCTACACTAGGCAAAGCCTGTCCTGTGTGGATCTCAGAATTTATTGTATGGATTGCAGGTATAAAATTAAATAGTAGATCCCCTGTGACCCTACCTTTCCAGGCATATACAAGAACTAGCGACCGCCCGCAGCTTCGCTTGCGTAGACTACACATTCCTGTTTTAGGTAATATTAACATTCGAAATAGTTTATACGTACTTTTTGCTGAAACTAATATTGGGTACACCCATTCAAACTTTCAATCTTCACTCTCCCCACTCCTTTAAGAACACCGATACTCCCATACTTTTCACCTCCCGTTTCCCACCCTTAAAATGTGGAAATCCAAAAACCCTGAAACACGTTATTACTTATTAATGTCAAAATTTTTATGTTTCTAACTTTAAAGAACAAAGACTCATACAAAGCCCTTGCGCCCCTCCCTCCTTAAATTTGAAATTTCTAAATATTCCTTTCATAAAAAATTTATACCTTATAAAATAAACCACTGTTCCAAATTTCGGCTTCCTAGACTTAATAGTTTCGGCTTTACCTACGTTGTTAGATCAGTGAAGACAAACGACAGACAGACACAAAAAGTAGCTGATGTCACTCTTGACAACCTTCTTTCACGTCTGCAAAGTTTCATTAAAATCTGTTAAGCCGTTTTGAAGATTAGCTTGAATAGACCCATAGACGTACAGACAAACAGACGGACAAAAAGTAGCGTATGTCACTTTTGACCACCTTCTTTTCATACCCGTGAAATTTCATTAAAGTCGGTTTAACCGGTTTGGAGATTAGCTCGAATAGACAGATGGACGTACATACAGACATACAAAAAGTAGTGTATGTCACTTTTGACTACTTTCTTTCCATATCTGTAAAGTTTCATCAAAATCAGTATAGCCGTTTTGGAGGTTTGCTCGAATAGACAGACAGACAGATAGTATTATTTTATACATATAGCCTATAGCCTTCCTCAATAAATAGACTATCCAATACAAAAAGTATTTTTCAATTCGAACTAGTAGTTCCTGAGATTTGCGCGTTCAAACAAACAAACAAACAAACAAACAAACAAACAAACTCTTCAGCTTTATAATATTAGTATAGATTAGTATAGATATTACATTACTTCCCAAGAGAGAATGTCACAAGAAAAACAAATACTAGTCACAAACTTAAAAAAAAAGTGTCATCTATAGTTAAAAAATTCCTTAATACTATAAAAACATTTTTCAATGAGCCAAAGTTTCACAGCTATTTCGAACTTTTTAATATTACAATCCTTAAATATATGTCTGGAAGTGCATTAAATATTGTAGTTCAATTATTGTAATTATTTTGGATTATGTTTTCTTATTAAATTATAAATAATTTATAAATAATCTATTTATAATCAATTATTGTTAATCACATAATTTGAAACGAAAATTATTATCTTTCATTTATATCTATTTGCAAGCAATATAACACTATAACTATTCACTATTATTTTACAACACCGTATTATAACACTATAGATATTTATCCTCAGCTGATTATTAGCGGATAATAATTACAATCACTTTCTTATTTTATTCAACACTTACTTATTGTTGCAGCTTACAGGTATTATTGACCTGATCATTTTGGTATCGAATGTAAGCTGTAATATTCAAATTTATCTATATTTTCAGCGCGGCTTTTATAAACGAAAACTGCTTAAAAAGCTTATCTCAGATCGTGGTGTCGAATGTCATAAAATAAACAAAAATACTCGTAATATTACGTAGAAAGACGTCTGTACTCGCATTGAAGGAAAAATATTAGTACTCCTAGAAGTTACATTAAGGAACGATAATAAAATAGTCAATACAGAACACTTACCGCTTGGTTCGCGTTTGAACGGTTTTTATTCAATGTGTAGAACGAAAACATCTATAAATCTATATATTAATAAAATTGTAGTGTCTGTCTGTCTGTTCCGGCTAATCTCCGA
Organism: Luffia ferchaultella; assembly: GCA_949709985.1. Lineage (NCBI taxonomy): Eukaryota > Metazoa > Arthropoda > Insecta > Lepidoptera > Psychidae > Luffia > Luffia ferchaultella. Next base: position 21,432,651 of record OX453241.1, on the reverse strand, counting down.
AACGGCTAAACCGATTTTAATGAAACTTTGCAGACGTGCAGAGGTCATTACCGCGAGTAACATAGGCTACTTTTTGTTTGTCTGTCTGTACATCTGTCTGTCTGCTTGAGCTGATCTCAGAAACGACGTAACCGACTTCAATGAAACTTGGCAGACGTGCAGAGGGTATTATCAGGTGTGACATAGGCTGCTTTCTGTTTGTCTGTCTGTCCGTCTGTCTGTTCGAGCTGATCTCCGAAACGGCTGAACCGATTTATATGAAACTTTGTAGACGTATCTATGTGACCACGTGACCCAATTTTTAAATGCATATATTGTCGAAACCATCAATCGCAGAACTATGGTGTCGGTACTCAAACTTAATGTTTTGACGAGATCTATGTGACCACGTGACCACATCGTAAATGCTTATATTTTCGAAACCATCAATCGCAGACCTATCGTGTTGGTACTCAACCTTTATGTTTTGACGAGATCTATGTGACCACGTGACCACATTTTTAAATGCTTATATTTTCGAAACCATCAATCGCAGACCTATTGTGTTGATACTCAAACTTGATGTTTTGACGGGATATATGTGACCACGTTTTTTATAATATAATAAAATTCATTCTTGTGACGTATTTCAAGATTATGTTACATAACTACGAAATAAACATATTTTGATTTGATTTGATTTGAAAAAAATAAGTATAATAAAGTAATTTTATTTCACCAAAGCCTATTTACAACGAAATGGCGCGCTTTCTTTGCAGAGCGCGCGTTTCATACAGTTTTTTTTTCTTGAAGCAAAGGTACGGTATACGTACAGCCAATAATGTGAAAAATATTTTTGTTTGCGGGAACAGAACACGTATTTTTAAACGAGATAATCAAGATTCTTATGTGTTATGGTGTTTATCATCATTTAATTATTGCTAGAGCGCGCATACTTATAAATAATTGTTTTTTTTTCGAATATCAAAACCTCCTTGCATCTTTGTAATTTTTTAAATTTTATGACTAGCACCATGCACCATAGAGTCAAAAATTAAAAAAAAAAAAACTTTATTTCACGCGTGAAATAAAGGATTTCAGTACTGTTTTATTTCACACGTGAAATAAAGAGTCGGTTTCCGCATAATTTTGTTACACAAAAAAGAAAACTTTACGAGCAACTACATTGAAAAATTACTTTTTTGTACATACGAATATAGTTCGTGTCAAAATGGTAGAAGTATTAATATTTGGAATTGGAATTTACTTATTTTATTCGATTCCGACATTGAGACAATAATAACATATTTTTGAATCCCCTCTCTTTTTCAATTTGCAGACACCATATTGATATATCACTCCCACAACTAAAGTAAATCTAACATCTTATATTTTAAAATCCATCATGCCATATAGACTTAAGAGCGCGCCAAAGCAATATACATACCTCTACATACATTCGAAAAACATAACACTCCTGGGGCAGTTGGGTAAAAAATATGAAACGCTTAGCAGTTCAACTTGGTTGCCCTTGACACTTGTGTATTGTTGATTCATCCCACACACTCTCTCGGGTAAAGGGAATATGTTGTGCTTTTATCTATATACGTGAAAACTTCTAACGAATTCGTGGACGAACGAACGTAAAAAGGGATTTTGTATTTATGCCTATACAGCTGTGATAATATCAAATGAATGTTGGCCAATTTTACTTTTCCTATATACTCACTCATCTTTGAAATTAACATTGTGCGGGTCAACAGTCGCGACCTATCCCTTATCTAACATCTAATGTGTCCCGGATTTTATTTTCAGATACCGGATTCCGGAAAGGAGGAATACAACGAAAGAATTAATAACTCATTCTCATGAGTGTTCTAATTATATTTTTATTTTCCGTTTCACTAGTTTTTGAAAAAGGAAATATTTTTATTAAATTAACCCAGAACAAGCTCATTCGAATAAAATAGAAAGTAGAACTTAATGAATTGACTGACCGATTGGCCGAGTGGCTAGAGACCCTAACAGCGGAGCCAAAGGTCGCGGGTTCGATTCCCGTCCGAGAAAAATATTTGTGTGCATGAACACGTTTATTACATTTCAGGTCTGGGTAAAAAATAAAAAAAATCATTATATACTATCGACCCGCCCCGGCTTCGCACGGGTAGAGGAGCGTATAAGCCATAATGTTTTTTCTGTCGTAGTGCCGTATCGGGTTGTTTCTTTCAATATGTAGATTGTATATAATTAGATTCAAATGCAACGTAAGTTCATCCTACTTGGAGTATTTTTAATGTATTTTATTGCCAATTCTACAAATATTTGAAAAAGTAAAGAATAAATACATAAAAACAAACTACAGTACTACAATATTTATATACAACATATATAACTTCTGCCTAATTTTACAAAACACGTGTCGCGACGTCCAGTATAGCCGTAGTGTTTTTTCCGCGTATGTTTCCTATCAGCTTGATTTAATTATTCAAATGTAACGTAAATTCATCCTACTTGGAGTACTTTTAATGTATTTTATTTTCAAATCTATAAATATTTGCAAAAGTAAAGAATAGATACTACAATATTTCTTTGTATACAACATTGACGACCGCTTAGCCTAGTGGGCAGCGACCCTGCCTGCGAAGCTGGAGGTCCCGGGTTCGAATCCCAGGTCGGGTCAGTATTTATATGATGAATATTAATACTGGCACCGGGTCTTGGTTGTTATATGTATGTGGTGTCTTCGCTTGGTACCCAAAATACAAGCTAATGCTTAGTTTGGGACCTAGACGTTGTTGTGATTGTGTGTATTATTATAATTATTATTATTGATAACTTCAGCCTAACCACGCGTGTCGCACCGGCCGCGGCACGACGCCTAGCTTCTCATCGTGCGATATTTTCGATGAAAGCTCCAACTGGTTTGATTTTTTTCCGACTTCTTCAACAATAATCGTCATATTTCAACTAATTTCCACAAAACATTAATATATTATAACACAAACCTTCCTCTTGAATCACTCCGCCCATTGGTGTCAATAATATGCCGTTCCGTTCGGTAGTATTTGAGTTTATCGCGTTCAGACAGATAGACAGACAGACAGACGCGGTGGGCGACTTTATTTTATAATATGTAGTGATGTATAGATTATTTAAAAAAAATAAGTATGTATGTCAGTAGTCTAGTACCCCATAACACAAGCATAATACTTGCTTACTTAGGGATTAGATGGTGCTGCGTGGGATGTCCCATGTATTATTATTATTATTATAATGAACAATTTGAACGAACATTATTATGAATGAAATCGATACGTTTACACATTTTTGTAAGATTTGAAAAATTCTTCAATTTCCAACATACAAGATTTTGTGCGATTGGTGATTCTTATGAGATTGCATGCTACGGAAGGGATTTAAAAAAAAACAGACCAGGTGCGAGTCGGACTCGTGCACCGAGGGTTACTGACCTGAATTATTTGATATGAATTTCAATTTAATACCTCTACGCGTTCATAAGGAAAGGGGTAGTAAGTCTAAAATCATTAAAATTATTTTTGTTATATAACGTAAATAAAAATGTATGCTTTTCCCAATTTTTCTTTTATCTGTGCTATAAGACGTTGCTTCGTACCAAATTTCAAGATTCTGAGTTTACGGGAAGTACCCTGTAGGTTTTAATTCCCTTGCGAGTATAGAAAATTAGTGGCATAAACTGCTGTATCTTTTGATTGCGTTAACTTAGGAGTTTGATTTTACACAGCTCCAAGGGCCAGTAGACTTGAGTATTTGATATGAATTTCAGCTTGATAGCACCACGCGTTCCTGAGAAAAAGGGTCTTGACAGACAGACAGACAGTAATTCGGGATTATCGAGGAGAGTATTCGGACGACGCGCGGATGACATGTTCGGGTTTAAATACCGCGACTCGAGTTTTAGTTTCAAGAGCTGACCAGTTGATTGAGACATTCGGATAGTCAGTTTTTCGGTTATTCAGACTCGATCTGAGTTGTCGATCCGTGTAAAACTTTAGTACTGTCCTTTTTAAAAGTGAAAGTTGCAGACGAGGAGGCAGACAGGCAGACAGATAGACAGTCAGGCGGGTTGCTGATTGAGTGGTGTTTTCCAGACTGCTGAAAACTAAGTGAAAGTCTTTTGCGTCGGAAGCTGGAAAATTCTTAAATTAGAGTTTGTGACAAGTATACCTCTGTTAACTAATTCAATACAAATTACATTGATGTTAAAACACACGTATAACAAACACATTTAAAACACGTAGAAGGGTTTTACTTGTCTGTTGTAGAATTAATTATTATCTAATCTCGCCTTGTTAAGACGCGATTCTTCAATTTGCTTTAGCGTTTAATAAATCTAATTCACTATTACCATTTTAATTGCAAGAGGAAAAAAATAACTGGTGCGTGATTGGTCTACTGTTAATTAAACCTTTTCCATATAAATTTAATAGTGTGTAAAGTGGAATTCACATTTAACGGTGCAAGGTATTCGATTTTGCTAGACCATATCGCGTAGGGAGGGGTGGAAAAAAAGGAGACAGACCCTTACAGGTAGTCGCGAAGGTCGGAGCAATTATCACCAGTATAACACAAAAGTGTGTTAAATTAATCTAGAATTAGCTCATCACCAGCGCCAACCCACACGTGTGCGATAATTGATATTACTGACAAATTTATATAAATAGATTCGAAGTCATATAATGTGACTGGTACTTGCAATACAACAAATTGACGTAGGCTATAAAAACCGACGTAAGAAGCACTCATAAGTGTAAACTAAATAACAAGTTACCAACTCTCTACATCAACTATCCTACATAGCACCCACTAAGGTGAGATACTGATTTCCAGTTTTGACAGTTTATGCCTGGCTTACTAACAAATAGTGCACAATCAAAAGTGGCCTTGTCAAGTCTGTGTATTACACTTGCCTAAGCTATTCACAATCGATGGTTCTCCTAAACAGAACGTAGGAGTGAGATTACTTTACTTATAATACTGCTTAAATATGAAGATTAATAATTATTCAACAAGTACATGTATTATATATACATTTGCAAATACATACATTACATCTTCTCGATTGTATATCGTCTAATATCAACATAAACCTTAATACCGAGTTAGACGACAAAGTAGATAGTTTATAGATAGTGAAACCCTCGAGAGTGAGAACTCGAATAGAATGATCTGACACAGGGCTAAAAGTACTAAATACATAAGTGGTATTAATTTATTGTTGAAATATTTTTCGATATAATTAGCTGAGTTAACGCCAGCCACTATCTTGTCCAGAATTGAAATAATAAAGCCTCATTTAAATATTAAAAGGGGAGCAAAATAGAGTCAGTCCTCTCACTAATATAGTGCTAGTTAAATACTGACGCACAACAGTTGCATATAAAAATCAAGCGAGGCAGTCACTGAACCCTTGCAAACAATTATCTACTGCATAGAAATATATGCCAACTATCACTAGATCAATCGAGGCAGCCAATGAGCCCCTCGAGATATATATATACACGCAGGTAGGCGTAATATGCCCTGCATGATCGATTTGCATAAAAACGCATGCCATGAGGTAGCCGAAATCGGCCCCTCCACTCGTATGAAATGTGTACCTATTGCGCGAAACAATACTCGAGCAGGTGGATACCACCCCCCGCATGACAAAATTGTCATGGCTGGCCAGCCAAAACACACGTATGCAAACCCATATTGAACCAATCTTTGAAACCGTCAAATATTTTTCCCTTCGAGGATTGCGCTTGGTATTCCATTCAAAGTAAGTGCGCAGGGAGACCTTTTGGGCGTTATGAAATCAAGCGAGTGTTTGTAGTAAAACATTCGCTGAAAGTGAAGTCTTCAGGTGACAAAACGCAGTTTCGTCCCTTCGAAGAACGGCTGACAGTCTCTCAAAGAGACGCACATCGGCTAAAAGTCGGGATTTTGTTATCAACATATTAATAAATACCGTTAGCCTAATAGCCAAGTTTGAGTGGATGGCTAGGCGAATCAATTTTCGATCGGAAATACGATACATATAAGCAACAACTGACTTTCATAAATTTATCCCTGATCAACAAAGAAAATTCGAATTTAAAACACTAAATCAAATGTAATAAAAGGAAAGGAATGGGGACCTTACTCATCACGAAAACGAAAGTTACTCCAAAACATCGGTGTTTGTTGTACAAAATTCCGATAGTTCACTGATCTACTTTTGCGCTCTTACAGTTGTAAATAAATTGTCGAAAACGAAAGTACAATTTAAATGGTGCGTAACTATTCGAATCCGAATACTCGCTAAGTATCTTCGAATTATCATTATTTTACTCTCAAAACAATTTAGTAATTTTGTAGATGACCACAGGCCATAAATATATCTCAATTTAAAAAAAGGGTTTGTTTACGCTTTTTTCTTCTTATCACCTACAACGAAAGTTTTCGTTATCCTTTTCCGTATATATAACACGACCACAGTAATCTATGGGTGTAACAGGCTATCAAACCCAGCAATAATCTATTGAGTTCAAAATATGTTTTTATAAAAAGAAGAAAGAAAAATTATAGACTATCACATTAGCCTAGAAAATGAAAGTTTACTTATCTTTGTCCGATATGTATATACATTAATATACTAATGTACGCGTTATAGCCACGTTCGACCTCCACTATACATATATGTATTATTTAAAGATTAAATTTTATTTAGAGAAAGAATCAAAATACCATAAGGCTTATCTAGGGCCATTTCAACGGCCAACAGTGTGATCCTATAAGGGTTCCGTGTTTTATTCCTTTTGACGTACGGAACTCTAAAAATATCAAACAGTGTCCATATTTTTGCTCTGATCGAGTTTACTAATCGGACATACAAAAACGCACGAACGTAATAATTTTCACGCGATACGAAATTACCATGAAGTTCTTTTTAATCAAGTTCAATATTTGAGTCCCTCATAGAGTCTTATTTATTACGGTGTGCAGGTTTATGATAACCTTCATAAAAGTCTCGTAGAAGGCATTGAGTACGAAAAAGTCTGTGAAATTTTTAATTAAGCTAAGGTCGTCGGCATACCAGAACACGTCCAATGCATTATGGGTGCTTACCTTTTTAGACCTCGGCCGCCACTTTTATCTTCGGGTGTCCTTATCAAAGGAAAATCATATTTTCAGCGATTCGACCTCTGAACAAACACGCATACTAATAGTATAAAAGCAAAACATTGTTTTACTTAATGGAACTTCTGAAAGCATATCGTGATCGAATTTTGTAATTATTTTCTGATTTTGATAATTTCGATAAGCTTTAATTAATAAAATTTTAAATTTTATTGTTTGAGGATTGTAACTAACAAAATACTGCAATTTAATTATTGATTTTTTTAAAGGAACGGCTTTACATTTATTTACTTATCGTGTTTTTTATCGTATGCTGTTAAAAAAAAATTATTGTAAATTTCATAGTAAAAAACTTCTTTACTTAAATATTTAATTTAAAAAAATTTTCAAAAACAGTTTTCAAAATGTTTCACTTTATAAATTTATAAATAAATTTTATATTGCATTTTTATTTCGTACTTTAATTAATTTAATAAATTTAAAAAAATATCTGGGATTCCCACACAACTCCATCTAGTCCCTAAGCAAAGCTTATAACAGTAAACAGTATAAAAATAACATTTAAGTTTTGATTAACTATCGTACGTGACATGATAACCAAAGCATATTTATGCAGTTTACGTGTCGGTTAGTCAAAATATTTAAAAAAAATTAAGATTACATATATTTTCATTTGAATTATTATTCATTTAAATTGAATTATTTATTCCTTAATTTTTATTATTTATTATTTAAATTATTAAATAAATAAATTACTACTTTAATCTCATTAGAGAGAACCCCCTTTTTTTACTAAGTATTTAAAGTTTTTATTTATTAAAATTCAAAAGGTCTTTTCAACAACACTAGGCATACGAAACTGACATATTAACAACGTTGCTCTTATATTGTGAATGTTAAAAGCATCTGTAAAATCTTATCACACTATATACCATACCATATCAACCTATTATGCCCACTGTAGGGGTTTAGGCCCCCCATCGGGATGAGGATGCATGGAATTTAATTCCCCACGGCTGTTACACTGTGAGTTAGTGGATTTTAATGATATCATCATCAGATCACCAGGACCGACAGCATTACATGCTCTCCGAGGCACGGAAAAAAATCTCATCATAAGTAATATTAAATCAATCATAGGAGTTACGAGATGTGACAGACGGAAGGATGCTAACGACGAATATATAGACATTTTGAGCACCTTCTGTTTTTCTTTAGAATCCTGTATAACTATAGGATTCTAAATACATACATTGTAAGACGTAATACTGTTCCTCCTACCTCCATATCAGAGACGGTACAGTCAATATGTTCGGTGAGAAATCGTAAAGGTAGACTTAGAAAAATTTAGTCGCTTTTTTCTTGTCTCGCACAACCCTGCGCAATATTTCTTTTTTACTCGTCGCTTTTGATACTTCTCTTTTGGTTTTTTTCTTTGATTTCTTTCCTTTTTTAAATTACTCACCTTTTAGACTTACGAGAATAGTCGGTTTCTAGCAGGCTACGCTAATAGGCTATGTAGTAGGCTATTTGAACATAGTTACATATTTCGAAGTGAAATACCCATACATATTTAAATGAATTATGATAGAACCAAATAATACAAAATGAAGCGCATATTTATTTTATCGACTACAACTCGTGAACCGGTTGTCGTTAGATATTTGTGTTATGTTTTGTAATAAGTACGTACTGTGTGTCATTTATTATACTTAAATGCTGCTGTTACAAATATTTGTATATGTGCCAAAATTCAACCCTATTGTAATTGTGCCGGAACAAAATTGCTATGACGGACGGACAGATGGACAGACGGACGTGACTGGACCCATGAACTGAAATGACGCGCTAGTATAATAGTGTATACTAGTGTTACTTATTTGAGAGGTACACGTATATCATTGGGTTACCATTAATCTCACTAGTTTTACATACCTAATAGTAAATTGAATGTTATGAATACTCCAAACCTTTTGACTGATATTTAGTCCAGTTAGTTAGTTAGTTAGTTTATAAAATTGAAAACGTGTTTCGTAATGTAATGCCTTTTTAACGAACTATGCAGTACCTGTTTTTCGTGTGACGGTTAGCCTCACAAGCTTCCAATAACAAGCTTCTGCGTAGCTTTAAGCTCCCGCATACAGGATATAGTTGAATCCCTTGAAAACAATGAATACACGCGAACAGTCTCCACATAACAAAGATACATACAGAGTTGGTGCTCTACACGTACATAGTGATTATACTCCAAAAGTAACGAAGTGGCAAATAACTAACAGCCTGATCAATTAATCTTTTTTAATACAAATCTTGTGATTCAAATTCAAATCTTAATTGCAAATACAGGCTATTAATATTATCCTAAAAACGAGTTACAATTTTAAGATATGTCCTGTAAGGGTAAACCAACATAGTACAACAATATTTAAGAGCAATTGTAAGTTGTCCGTCGTCGACGAGCCCTCGAGCACGTTTGAACGCAACGAGCGTGTACAAGGTAATTTTCGAAATTTTATTACAAACAAAAATAAAATATAAAAATTGTATTTGGAAGATAAAATTTCAAATTCTAATTTTTATAGGTTTTATTTTAAATTGTAAGGCATAGACGACGATTTTGCGCACGACTTTGCTGTGTTTATTTAGCATGGAACACTTTTTTTTTACAGTACTAATTAAATAAATTTTAATACGTTTAGTCATACACTTACTAATATACTATAATCCCGCACATACGATTTTTTTGTGGATGGCATTCGCTATCAGTTCGCTAAAAAAACATTGAAAAATCTGATGTTTCGTGCTTACCCAAAAACGTACGTTTGAATAAATTTTTGGCTTAATATTATATTATGTTGTTATCTAAATGATATTTCATAGATTTACTAGATAAATAAGTAACATATGATTGTGCATAAAAAAATATCGAATTTATTAATGTCATTAAGAAATTTGACCTGAAAAAAATAGTGTTTTCGGTTTTCAGATCGCGAAAATAGAGCCTTATTAACATTACTTTAAAAATTAATGTAGTGAACAAGGGATCACGGTAGTGGCACTGCCGAGTTAAACAATCAGCTGCCTATTTTTCTAGAAAAAACTCGAGTCATTTTTAAACGTTCTAAATCTCTATTACAAATGCAAGAAATTAGAGTTACTTCTTTAAGTAGAGATCGTATACAACGTACTTAACTAAATTCGAAAATTACTAGTTTATAATCACAGACCTAATAAAAACTCTAGACTCCTCGTCATTGGACAACCAATGAAGCACTGCAATAGCGGCCGCGTAAGCAAGTCTGAGTAGAACTTCGCAGCGTACTGACGTTCGGTAGACTTCTATGGTATGGGTGTGTTCAAGTACGTACATGGCCAAGACGCGTACGTACATGGCCAGCTGACTTACTAGGGAAGCATCCGTATTCCCGGGTACGTAGTACGTCCGGGTATTCCCTAATTCATGTTTCTTATAAATACAGTTTAGGTAGAAGATACATACGATCCATGTTTCGCAATTTTATTACACACTGATTAATCGAGCAATGCAAGCTCTAAAAATACTTTTAGCAAATCTGAAAACTCCAATTGAAACTTCTTTCCTCCTACATAATTTCCTATTTTGTATAAACTACGACTATAAACCTTTGCGTGCAAGTGAGAAAAGTGAACAAGAGCAAGATATATTCGGGGAGCCTGTCGCTGATTGTATTTAGGATGTAGTCGGGGAGCTAGTCGCTCATCAGTTTTAATTACGATATAGTGATAAAAGAAGAAAAGAAAAATTGCTCACAAAAAGAAATGAGACCACTCATCAAAAACGTTCGCCGTAAAATGTTTTGAGCTCCCGTAGAACCAGCTTATCTGTTCTATACCCGATTTTATTTTATTTAAAACTGGAGCTTATGTGAATATATTGTGTTTTGAGATTACTTGTTAGTCGCGGTTAGATTAAAAAATGATTAAAAATTTTACAAAATTAAAAAAATCGATAAATCGATAGATGAATTTTGTTGTAATCGTAGTCAGGCAGAGGGCGTAGGCTTAATAATAAGCCCTGTTGGCCTGTTTTAGGTACGAAATCTTAAAAACTATAGACAAACATTTTATTATTAAAAAAATCGACTTAATTTTTTCCAGTTATTCTGTAAACTACGTGGTACCGTTTCGGCCTCTTTTTGTCTGTGTGTCTGTCTGCGGCATCGTAGTTCCCGAATAGTGAATCGTTTTAATGAGATTTCTTGTCAAAGTTATGAGGTCAAAATTAAAAATAAAACGTTATCCTTTTACATACATAATAATCGTATATTTGAGTCAAAATGTTTATGGTTTAGTTTAAAAATCTTAAAATTAACATGATATTTAAAAACGATGACACCAAAAAATTCCTTTTACAAATTCTAAAAATAATTACGATTTCATAAATTTGAAATAATTTTTGATTTATGAAGACATCGGGGATCACACTACTTGCACTTAGTTTCTAAATAGTTTAAGTATCTATATTTTGTGTGACGTTACGTAATAAAAGGTTAGGATCTGAGGTAGTAGTATATTGCGGTGTCGAACGCCTATAGAGGCGGATATTTTTTTTTCAAAATAATTAAACAGATATTATTCTCCGATTTTTAAGAATTATTTATAAATATGCGTTTTTGAAGAAAAACAGTTCTCAAATAAAATAAAATGTCAGGGAGAATGTGGACTGTAAAGGTTCAAAAAAGGCACTGATTTTAAATTCAACTAGCCGGCAGATATGGTCGCTAATTCTAACAAATGTTTTTATCAAATCTTCGTAAGTACTTCTTTTCTTCTCAAATCGATCTAACAACTTGTTGCTCCTAACAACTATTCAAATTTTTATTCCTTTTTGCGGCCTATATCTGCAGCTAGTTTGTACATTTATTGTAAAGATAATATAAAAAAATAATATTAATAAAAAAAACCCTATCTGTTGCCGACATAATAATTTTTAAGTTGTTGTTAGTCGACGGCCTATCGTTGGTATCATCGGTTTGGTTCCTCAATAAAAACTTATAATTCGGAAAATGCGGTCTGAAAGTTCCTATTTCTATGGTGTCGATGTACCAGTTTATAATAGAAATTCTAACACGCCACACATCGGCGTCGATGACGACAACGGTATCGCTGTTTTGAGTTTAATAACATGCCTAACGTAAATAAACAGCGCTAGAGATCATGTTGCGTTACGTTTAAAGATAAGAAAAGAAAACTGTATTTACGTACAAATTGAATGAGCTAAAACTAGAAACGACACATTTGAATCCATTGATAAATGATAGATTTATTTTATGCCTCCTAAACCGGACACCTCTATCGAAAAAAATATATAACAGTCAAATAATTTGAAACTTTTGAAACTACTGAAAGCTGTTCAATTAGCATACCTACCCTAAATCGACTTTTATTGTTCTAGTGAAAAAGCTTCAGAGAATTACGTGAAAATGTGACGATCTCTACTTTCTTTGTAGTTTGAAGGATCTGATGGAATTAAATAGCGCAGACGCGATCCTGAAAACAATCCAAGAGCTAATTATCAAACTGTTTTATTGATTTTAAATTTAGGACTCAGTAGCTATTGTGTGGAAAGTCCCAGATGAAATTCATCTCTTCATTTTCAAAGTTACCAGTAGCTAGTACGGCAATATATATGTAGCTACGTATCCTATACGCTAAATCACATTAGAGTATAACATTTTGTAAACAAAATTATCAAATAAAGTTTAGTGGAAAACATTTTTTAGTTGATCTCTATTTGAAGAGTCTTCATATAATAATAATAATAATAATACCTGGGACATTCCACACAACGGCATCTACTCTAAAACTACTCTAAAACTAAGCGAAGCTTGTATTATGGATACTAGACGGCTGATGTACATACTTAAATATTATATATTATATTAATAGGTATTTTACCCCTAGACCCGGAAGAAATAGACATGTTTATGCACACAAATATTTGTCCCTGGCGGGAGTTGAACGTGCGACCCTTGGTTCCGCAGTTAGGGTCTCTGACCACTCAGCCAATCGATCAGTCATATGAAAATTCATAAGGATAGATTCAACATCATAGAAACTGTGAGGTTGCGACACACAACACAAACAAAACTAGGCGCGCAAAACGATTGATGATCCGCCACTAATCAATAAAAGTGTGGCTTGTTCGAGTAGAGCATCCGCCATATAGTGTATTAGTTTGACTTAAAAATTGGACAAGTGCGATTCGTACTCGCCCATCGCGGTTCCGTATAAAGTAGGTACATATGACAGTGCATACTGTTGCTTAAAGTAGATGGTTGATTACATACTTTAAATAATGACTGTATTTTTTATGATTTAATTACAAATGTATAATTTTCAGTTTTTTCCGTATACTCGTAGTATAAGACGGTATTTTTTGCTAAATTTCGTAGTTCTAGATCAACGGAAAGTACCCTATAAATTTTGGTCCCCTTGAGAGTGTCGAAATATACGTTTTTTTGCGGCATAAACGGCCGTATTTTTTTTACGTAAACTCAGAAGTTTGATTTTTAATAGCTTCAAGAGACTGTAGACTTGGGTATATGGTTTTAATTTCAACTCGATACCTCCACGCGTTCCCGAGATAAAGAAAGGGTCTTGACAGACAGCCGGATGGACAAACAGACGGACAACACAGTGATCTTATAATAATAATATATTACGTGAATATAAATTGCCTCGAACTGAATACGTCATTGAAAATATCGTCTCTTTGAAAATTGTAAGTAGGGATATTTTCAAGAAAAAGACATTTCTTTGAGATATCATTATATTAAAACTAATAATAGGATTTGACGCCATTTTTTTATTATGTCATATTATTATCCAGTTGGATTCGAATGTTTTAATTCAAGCGATACGTATTTTTTTGACATAATAGATGTTACTTGTTTGAAAGTCTATAATTTTGTCAAAATTGAATAATTAAGGTTTATGTATTCAAGACAGTTCTAGTGATAGAACTACTATCTATCCTATAGGACCTATCACCCTAGGAAGAAAAAGTTCAAGATTTGAATATTTCGTAGAAGAAGTCTCCAATTCGCACAACATGGTACAGTATTGATAGTCTATTTGGTAAACCCATAGATTATCATGATGATAATGATGAAAATTATTATTTTTATCTTTGCGAATTTCACGTAATCGTATTGCGTAAAAGAGTTGTAGCGAGTAAATTATTACGCATAGTTAAATAACTTAATTAAAGTAGCTTTTAGGAATGTAATGGAGTCATACCGTAAAAGTATAATACCGTCTGTGTTACGAAATTGTTCGTGTTTTAGGCACAATAATGGAGTTAATTTGAACTTCAGTAAATGGGTAAGGTAACAAATGCTTTGACTGTAACATGTGGGTGCTTTTGTGCTATAAACACAACGATTTCGTTACGGTAATCACGTAACTCGACTGAACATTCAGCAGCTATGGAGGCAACAATTCTATTAGAATTGCCTGAACGTTATAAAAATAATCATTCATTGGTTTCCATGAAACGTAATAGTATTATTCTTTTATGTTTATTTTCAGTTATATTACTTTAAAATTTTCACCGGCAACACACATTACATTTTCATAATGATTCAGTTTAACTATTGTTTTTGAAGTTAGTTTTTTATTCTGTCTAAGGTAATAATTTGGCAGTATACATTCTGTATGTTACTTATATATTTTATTAAATGTGCGGACATTATATATGTTTATTAATATTTGTTTTATAATTAAACAAATACAATACTTATCAATATATTAATAAAAACTGGTCAAGTGCGTGTCGGACTCGCACACGAAGAATTCCGTACCATCGTACAATATAAAAAACACGTTTTTTGTACTCCTTTAATTTTAAACATTATTTTATTTTTATTTGTCGTTATAGCAACCATAGTAATATTCAAAAAAGTTTCAATGAAAATTTCAAATGTCTACCTTCACGGTTCAGACGATACAGTCCTGTGACAGACGGATGAACAGCGGAGTCTTAATGACAGCTAGGGTTCCGTTGGTATGTCCGGAACTCTAAAAACTAATACAAAATAGAGCAACAAAATTAAATAATTATAATTATTTTTAAATATTTATCTACTCTCATAAAGACTGACATACGTATGCGGTGACGGACCATCGACATGTTAACAGTTATGTTCACACTTAAATGAAAACCATTTTTCATCTGGTGCTTGCTTCTATCATTGCTATTATTAGGAGATTTCACAATTACGAAAGTGAAGTTTGGAATTTCAGAAAATATAATGAATATGTACATTATTTGTAGGCATTGATTGTAAATGTACCTATATTGCGATTTTGTTTAAATAATATTTAATTTTCAAATAAGTATACAAAAGTAAATGGGTTAAAGTTTGGCAACAAAACTGTATTTTTCTTTTAACTTCTAAACAAATAATTTAATTAAAGTAACTTAGTGATTATAGACGTGCTGTATAAAAAAAAACATTCTTGGGTCACATTTTGAGGTACCTACTTATCACAAAACTTTAACACAAATTTAATACGATCCATGTATCTGCGAACATTTATTTTGCTTATTTTTGACCACCGAAATATCTGTCTGTGATATACAAACAGACGGACACCAAATGATCTCAAAAAAGGATTTGAAATTAAAAACTGAAAAGAAACATTATTGTAGGTTGTTATGAAATTCCTAGCTGTGTAAAGAATTTCACGTTGTCAAAAATATTAGTTTTGGGATTCCGTACCCAAAGGGTACCAACGGCCCCTTATTGTTAAGGTTCCACTGTCCGTCCGTCCGTCCATTTATCTTCTTCTTCTTCTCAGTCGTACACTCCTGACGGAGTGATCGTGGTCATGGATTGTCTGATAGATTGGTTGCGTTCTTTGCAAGATTTCTCCATCTTTCTCTATTCATGGCATTGCGTGTACACTCAGTAAGGGAACACTTCGTCGATGATTCAATGAGGTCTGTCCATCTAGTAGGTGATCGGCCACGGGAACGTTGACCTTCTACTCTTCCTTGCACCACCAATCGTTCCTAATGAATCTATCCATCTATCACAGGGCTGTATTATCTGAACGGTATAGGTTGATGCTTCAAATTTTCACAGTGCGTATATTATTACTACAGTCGCTATAACTACAAAAATAAAGTACAAAAAGAAAACAAAGGGAGTCAAAGGAAGCTTTTTTTCGTGATTGGTGGTAAAAGTGGTAAAGTATTAGGAAATGGGCAATCTCCATTCCTTTTTGCCTGTTTCAACCGTTTTCGTTCATGAATAAGGCAGTGAGCATATTCAGGATCATCCGAAGCATAAAACACGACGTAAACAATTTTTATTGCTTGTTTATTGCCAGTAAAAATGTAATTCACCCTATTTCTCTCGATTTAAAACAGACTTTCGCTATACGAATGTTTCAATTGGAAAAAATCGTAAAGGGCAGATTCAATGTTCGAACATAACAAAAGTTTGTTTATATATTGGTTGTTATATATTGTATCTATGGTTGTAACAAACTTGACAAAGTTTTAATTTGTATCAGGTATCATTTTAAGGCAACTAATGTTATAATAATAATTTGTTATTGCCGAATGCCGAACTACCGACGACCGCTTAGCCTAGTGGGTAGCGACCAGGTCGGGTCAGTATTTATATGATGAATACTAATACTGGTACCGGGTCTTGGTTGTTATATGTACGTGGTGTCTTCGCTTGATACCCAAAACACAAGCTAATGCTTAGTTTGGGGCCTAGACGATGTTGTGATGTACACGTTATAAAAAAAGAACACTTAATCGCCATTCTAATTCAACATTTAAATCTACCGATAGGCCATTAAAATGAAATAAGTTAAATCTTAAAGTGATTTCGAAATTAACTTTTAAAACATTTTCGTTTCATTACTATTCGCCAGTGATTTAAAGTTCTATCGCATGTCGCGAATACTTAAAGCCGGGAATGTATTCGCGCCACTACCTCATGTTTCATTTTATGTTCTACTGCGTAAGCGACTAGACTGAAGACACACTGTGCGTTCATTAGTTATATTTCCTCGAAACATTTGGAAAGGGTGAAATTAATTTACGGTGATTATTCATTATAATCGGATTTTTTCTGTTCATAAATAAATGATTTCTTAATATGCTCGCTACACAGCACGTAACCTTGGTTTTAAGTACCTACTAAACATTTTGTCTATGTTACGTAAATATGTTATATGTCACGTAAATATAATTGTTAAAACCATAGAAGTAGCCAAACGCGCCCACCCCCTCCCTATTAGAACCACAGCACGCTATCGATAGGGCGGCCGCTCTTACACCCCGCTAGTAGTGTATGCCACCCCCGGTCTTTATTGGGCAGATGCCCGTTAGCAAATATTTAATCGCGTAAACGCCATATTATACAGTGAAATGTTATAAAAACACATCAAAAAACAAGAAACAACTTTGAGAGATGTAATTTTTCAAGTGTAAGTATGAAATTGTGTAGACGCTTTCCCGCAAACGCGTCTCACACCCTCGCTGAATGGAACGCTTTGTCTCGTACAGTAAAGCTCTTACCATGTCTCTAGTGGGGACTGTGGGGAGACAGCGCAGCGGGGAGCTTCGCTATCTTATGGTAAAAACTGTAGATAGTTTAATTAATTATTTCGCGAAAACTAAAAAGTAAAGCATGACTGAGAAGACTTAATACTCCAGTTGTGAAGAAATTTTGTGCAAAACTTTCGGCAGGTTCAGTAAAATGATAGCTTCTATATTCTGGGCCGCTGAAGGAATTATCATGACCGATTGTCAAAAGGGATGACATTCACAGGTTCATATCATGCCGTACTGATTAAAAAACTTTTAAGATGAGATTTAAATAAAGCGTCGTCGTTCAAAGCTCAGAGCCGGTATCCTTTTTCACAATGACAGCGCTTCTCCCCATACCCAAGTACCCTTGTACTTCAACCTCGTGACGCTGTAAAGAAAACAGGGTTGAAAAGGTTACTTATTGCCCAAAATAAAAAAAAAACATATCCGTGGCATGAAATTTTACAAAAGTGACGAGGCGATAAAATGCTTTACACAGAAAAAAGTTTTTGGTTATAAGTAACAAAAAATTTGATTACTAGTTACTAAAACTAGTGACAGGCGTACCAATGAGTTTTTCTGACTTAAATACACAACTATCACTGACTCCGTGCTTCGGAGGGCACATTAAGCAGTCGGTCCCGGACGCTGTCAATAGATGGCTGTCGTTACAGTCTCCAACCCGCAGTGGAGCAGCGTGCTGGATTTAGGCTCCATGCTCCCCTCCTCACCCTGGGGGAGGCCTAAGCCCCTGCAGTGGGGTAAAAATGGGCTGATGAAGTGAAGTGAAGAAAACTAGTGACAACATAACTAGTGCTATAAGTAATCAAACTCAGTTGTACCAGCTTACCAACCAGTAGCTTACATTTTGACGAACTTGTTAAATATTATCAAAATTTTGCTACTTTCATGCTAACACAACTAATTTTGTTATCAAGTTTTTTCAGTGGAGAAAAATTTTCTGAAGGTCAAAACCAAGATTTTTTCGACTGACCGATTGGTCGTGTGATTAGAGATCTAAGCTGCAGAATCAAAAGCCGCGGCTTCGATTCCCGCCCGGAGCAAATATTTGTGTGCATGAACGTGTCTATTTATTCCGTGTCTGGGTGTAAAATATCTATATATGTCTTATAATTAATATATATTACAAACAATATTTAAGTAAGTATATCAGTTGGCTAGTACCCATAATACAAGCATAACCTTGCTTACTTTGGGAGCATAAGGCCGCGTGGGATGTTCCAGATATTTATTATTATAATAATATTATATCTATACTAATATTATAAAGCTGAAGAGTTTGTTTGTTTGTTTGTTTGTTTGTTTGTTTGTTTGTTTGTTTATTTGAACGCGCAAATCTCAGGAACTACTGGTTCGAATTGAAAAATTCTTTTTGTGTTGGATACTTTATTTATTGAGGAAGGCTATAGGCTATATGTATAAAATAATACTATCTGTCTGTCTATTCGAGCAAATGTCCAAAACGGCTATACTGATTTTGACGAAACTTCACTGATATGGAAAGGAAGTGGTCAAAAGTGACATACACTACTTTTTGTATGTCTGTATGTACGTCCATCTGTCTATGCGAGCTAATCTCCAAAACGGCTTAACCGATTTTGATGAAATTTCAGGGGTATGAAAAAGAGGTGTTTAAAAGTGACATACGCTACTTTTTGTTTGTCTGTCTGTCTGTACGTATATGTGTCTATTCGAACTAATCTCCAAAACGACTTAACAGATTTTAATGAAACTTTGAAGACGTGAAAGAAGGTTGTCAAGAGTGACAGCAGCTACTTTTTGTGTCTGTCTGTCGTTTGTCCTCACTGATCTATCGGCGTAGATAAAGCCGAAACTACTAAGTCTAGGAAGCCAAAATTTGAAACAGTGGTTTATTTTATAAAGTGAGTATTAATTTTTAAGAAAGGAATATTTGGAAATTTCAAATTTAAGTAGGGAGGGATGGAGGGGCTTTGTATGAGAGTCTTTGTTCTTTAAAGTTAGAAACATAAAAATTTTAACATAAATAAATAATGACGTGTTTCAGGGTTTTTGGATTTCCACATTTTAAGAGTGGGAAACGGGAGGTGAAAAGTATGGGAGTATCGGTTTTCTTGAAGGAGTGGGGAGAGTGAAGATTGAAAGTTTGAATGGGTGTACCCAATATTAGTTTCAGCAAAAAGTACGTATAAACTATTTCGAATGTTAATACTAGCTAAAACAGGAATGTGTAGTCTACGCAAGCGAAGCTGCGGGCGGTCGCTAGTGTAGCATAAAAGGATTGGTGAAACACTACGCAAAGTGATATTCATAGGTAAAAACACTTAGGTGAAAACTAAAAAAAAAGTTTAAATGTTACTCCCTTCATACAAATTTTGGATTTTTTTTATCTCCACTCGTACGTCTTATAATCAATTTTAAAATCGAAAATTGTATGAAATTTCGTTTTAGCCAGTGGAATATTGTTCCGACATTTGCTCGCAGAAAAACTAAAACTGCCATGAATACATACTGTTCTATGTTTGTGAAATATTAATTGTTGATAAGACATGCACAATGCAATTACCAAAATATGTTTGGTGGTGTTTTTAAGCGAAAATCTATATTAATATTTACAACAAATATGTTTTCTCTTTTTTTAGTGTACTCGTCTGCAATACATAACATAACTATCAAATCATATTTATACGATAGTGCATTTCATTCATTATAGATTATGGACCTTGTTTTTTTTTTTCGTTTTTTCAATAAATTATTTTTTTACGCAGTAGGTTTTCTAAAATTTTTTTTATATTACTGTTATATGCTTAGATCAAATAAATTTTCCATAAGTACTTACAAATTATAGTTGCCACGCTGTTCTGGTAGTAATTAAGGGTCGTGAACGTGTTACGTCAAATTTTGACCTAATTATTTACAAACCGTGGCAAGTTTAAGGTCGAAATTCCTTAATTAAGGTTGAAGAAGATCTATAGTCCATTAGTGGAGTCCGACTAGTGTTTGTTCTTTATTTTATATACTAACAGACGTGAATCACCGCACTTAAACCTGTTTAAGATTAAATAAATGGAAGATAGGTACAGAACCTTCAAAGCGCGAATACCTTTAATTCTCGTCTGGTTTATTTCTCTTAGTAACAGTATATCGTCTGTATTAGGAAGGGAGCACCATAAAATCGGTATTCAACCAAATATTCAGCAATTACGTAGTTACTATGCGTAGGTATTAGTCGAATAAATCGACGAAGACTATTCGAGCGAAATTCCGTCAATATAAGTGTTGGCTTATTACCGATCTACGAGTTTAGTTAAGTGTTTGGGAAATAACTAATAACACATCAAAGCAGTCGGCCCGTACTAATAATTTGTTACTGAATGGTAATATAACGTATATAGAAATAAGCTAATACAAGTACTTAGTAAAGGCAGGTATTTTATTATGAAAATCAGTAAAGTTACATGTATTTATTGTGTTTAATAATTTAACTCTAAAAAGAGTGAATAATAATAGTAATATAAATACATAATTATTTAAATAATATTTATTATTTAGAGCAGGAGAAACAAATAATATCTCATAAAACAAATCAGTACATTTAAATAATAAAAATCATTTGTCATTAATATTATGATAAAACACTAGTTTTCCGAATCTTTATAAAATTATACCTACTTAAAAAGCTTAAATACCTACTCTAAATTTAAAACTAATTAAAAATCTAAAAATACCTACAAATTAAAAATACTATCTAGTAATAACAATTATATTAAATGCTGTGTTTAACCTTACAATCTTAAAACTTTAAAACAATGAAATGTGAGGTTTTGTCTAACATCGTGCTTGACTATGTAAAAACCACCAACAAAAATATTTTGTTTATTGGTTGACAACACCTTACAACACCTTAAAACAATTAAATTAAATTTTTATCATGAAATAACATTGCGTAATGTCTCTACATTGCTCAAACTAAATTATTTAGGTTATTGAGCTTGTTTTCTCTTTTTAGTTTTTACTGTTGGTTTTTTGAATTTTTATTCACAGTTTTTTTTTCTGTAAACTAATGGAACTAAGCTCGACCCTCGGCTGATCCAGTGTGCCCCTTTGTAGATTGTGAATAGTTACAATCCAAAAAAGAATTAACGTAGTGTCCTTACGCTTTTTGTTTTTTGCATTTATTTATTCAAAGCAGCACGGATAATCCCTTCACGGGTATGTATACTGTGGTTTACGTTCACCGATTGCAAATACATATATTATTAAATCTTCGGCATTCGTTTGAGGGATAATACCGCCGCGGACATATATTATTCATTTTGAAAACAGGCCATTTGTGTTATAGATATATAACTTAAGCTTTCGTGCTTCTGTTATAAATAGATTCAACGGACTTCACATTTTTACGTCGTAAAAATATTAGTCCTCCCTTAACTCATTGTAAATATCCTATAAAGCTATCGCTTCATGGTATACTGTGTAAAATATCCATTTATATGCGAATAATAGAAACAATCATTACTAATATCAGGAAGAAGGACAAGCCGAAAGTGCTTTATTTTGGATTAAAGAAAGTTAAGCTCTATTGAAAAAAAGTTTACGACTCGTTCTTTCATAGCATAATGATTAAGATAGAGTTTCTCATATTTTGAAATTATCGTAAACGTGAATAATATTAGGTCTTAACCTACGAAGTTGCCGTTTTGTATGAAATAATTTAGTACTTAAAAGTATTTTTTTTCAAACATCTTTATTTCTGTTATTCAAAGTAATCACCCATGCAATCGATGCATCTTTGCCAACGCAGTGGCAGTTTATTGATGCCCTTCTTGTAAAAATCAACTGGACGGGAGGCAACAAACTCTTCAAACTGTCTCTCGGAAATTGAATTTATTTCCCGTTAAAAATTCTGTCCAAATTTTGAAAAAAAAAAACAACAGTCGGTAGGTGCAAGGTCTGGGGAGTATAGCGGTGAGAGGGAACTTCCAACCCCAACTTTTTTTTGTTTGAAATAACCAGTACTGAAGAACGGCAACTTCATAGGTTAAGACCTAATATGTCATACTCAATGATTAGACAGACCATTGTTTTATACAAACATTTTGTTAAGTCAGTCATTAAATATAATTTCATAATATTAGTTTTCTTTTCCAGCTAGTACGAACTTTATATGTGGGTCACACAAAGTTCTACTTCATTGCGTATATTACAAATTCAACTGGTGTATATTTGGTCTACGGCGTCTATTTTTTTGCTCCCATTTTTGTAGTCACAACGTAGTATCTCTATGAATATCCGTGAACTCGCTGTAGGGCACACACATATATTGTATAACTAAAATTCCTGACGAACTGTTGACTCTACTACTGAAGGGTAAGAAGAAGAAGGGTAAGTAAGGGTACTAAGAATGCCTAAAAAAATAGTTTGTTAATCATACATTTTTATGTTTAGCACGGACGGAGAACAGTTAGCTTTTTGACACTTTTTCTCAAACGTAGTGGTGAGCTTCCTATGCGCCAGTAACTTTCTTGATTGCATTTTCACAAATATAAGTAGTTTATGAGGGTCCATACGGTCGCTGGATAAATAATTTGAATTTAAATTTAAGAGTAGAATAGCAGATTGTTACACAAGAAATGAAATGAGACGTAGTGAGGGCGCCCAATTATAGTTGGAGCGCCTAAATAGGTCTTTCACCAGAGGTAAATATACACTGGTTTTCATTACAAATACGAGTAAAGTAAAAAAAAAAGCAATACAATTATCTGTACACGTAAATAATTTGCACTCGATAAAACAACTGAAGATCGAATTGCCGCTTTCTCACATTTTTTATGTAACTATATTTTAATATTGCATTGTACTAGCCAGTGTTTTTTATCCTGGGACGTTTACGAATGCAATTTATGAAAAATAGAAGTGATTTTATGCAAAAATTTGTGACTATAGATGAGACATGGGTCCACTACTACACATCAGAATCAAAAATATAATCAAAGCAGTGGACAGAACCGGGAACTTCAGCCCCAAAAAAGCGAAGGTGGAGAAATCTGCGGGCAAAGTCATGGCATCAGTGTTTTGGGATACAAAAGGAATTTTATTGATAGATTATCTTCCAAAAGGCCAAATAATAATAATGTCTACATCACAACAACATCTTGGCCCTAAACTATGCATTAGCTTGTGTTTTGGGTACCAAGCGAAGACAACATATACATATAACAACCAAGACCCGATACCCGTATCAATATTCCTCATATAAATATTGACCCGACCTGGGACTCAAACCCCGTACCTCCCGTGTTTGCATGCGTACGTACGCAGGTGTTGTCGCCATAGCGAAAATTAACGAACTGCGCTTTGATTTGCTTTCTCACCTACCTTATTCACCTGATTTGGCGCCGTTCGACTTTCATTTGTTTCTCTACCCAAATTTTTTTTGGGTGGGCAGAGGTTTAGGGACAGTGATGAGGTCAAAGCTGCTGTAGACGACTATTTTTCGGGACTCGACAAAAGCCATTTTTGGAGAGGTATTGAAACTTTAGAAATCGTTGGACTAAGTGTATGCAGTTCAACGGAGACTACGTCGAAAAATAAAGATAGTTTTAAAACGATACTATAAGTATTTCATTGTTTGGCTAAGTAGTTATCAACCCACCCTAGTATTACGAAATTGTTGATAATATTTTTTTATTAAAATTTTACGCCGCGATTTAACAGAGTTGCTGTATACAAAGTTGGAACATGGCTTGCATATATTTTTTTAAAGTTTTTGACAGCAGGGAAAATCTATTTTCAGGAACGAAAATAACTGTTTTCTTCCCGCTGATCAGGTAATTTTAAGCGTACTTTCCGAGTATGAGTCATGAAAAATTGTTGTTATACGTATTTATCTACCTTGTTTTTTGGCTATATTTTATTCTCCGTAATAAAGAGGATGTACGCATCGCCCAGTGATCAAGATCATATGTCCGTCGTAAATAATAGGTAATTTATTTTCCGTTGTATATTATTTTAACCCATATGGTGGAAAATGTTACACACACACATACACACAACCACAGATAGACGTAAACAACATATAAAGACAAACATTAGGTAAGCAAGGTATTGTTATATGTATTTTGTGTTCCCTTTAGTTATTTAAAAGTAATAAAATTTAAACGGGAGACCGATTTAACAAATTAACTGTACAACTTTCTGTAAGATGCCAAAATGTAGTGGATTCATCGTCCTCAATTTGCTGATATAGATGTGGGTGGATATCAAAGACAACAATCTAATAATCAAAGATTTCATGAAATGTTTTATTACGTTTGTTACTCAACGGACAGAAAACAAAATAATATTTTCAAAGTTTGCACTATTTAGTAACGAACTGTATATCAGATGCATTTTATTGCCTTACAATATGTGCATTATAAACATACATTTACATAAGTTATTATTATATATATTACATAATTCTAGAAATATCTTGTTACTACACAAAAAATTACTACAAGCATAGACTTAAATTGCTGAATATTTGTTATAAGAAATGTGCAATGCACTCTACTTGTATGGTTTTGGTGAGCACAATGTTTGAATGACACCAAAATTTTAACCCCTAATTCGTAACAAAATTAAATTTTTAACAATAACAATCAAACATGACTTCTATATTGAGTATGAATTTGTTTTGTAAACACGCGAACGAATTCTAATAAATCACTCACCTTCACGTACGTTAAACGCGTTCACCGATCGCTTAAAATAACCTTATCGGCGCACCTGTGTGTGTTTCTTAAATTCGAAAGCTCACCAACCCACATATTTTATAGGAATAATGTAAACATTTCGTTATCTTCAGCCGTGGTATGTTCGCTTCGAAATTTTTTATGCGTCTGCTATTCTATATTTACTAATCATCCACATTACATGTTATGTTTATTCATAGCAATAATTCGCGCAAACGCTCGAGAGTAAGAAAATGGTACTCATTTTTCAAAGGTTGTAACTTTCAGGAAACTATGTATCGTGTCGTTGGTACCTTAGGTTACTATATAGTCACGATGCAAAGTTGCCTGAAAGTCTCAACTTTCAATCCAATGAAAACCTGATCTGCCGTCGCTTGTCGTAGAAATCCTCACTTCTAGTACAAATTATAGTAAAGTAGTTAGCGGCTTTTAAAAGTAATATTACAAAATAAAAAATGGTATAGATCTTAAAGAGTTCCATTTAAATATATATTCTAGGTATAGTAACTTTCGTTCTTAACCATATTTAATTTTTTTATTAGTTGCTAACAGAAAAATATGCTGCCTTCATTCAAATCGATCACACCCTGAGAAGGTGTTCATCGTCAATCCAGCGATGGACAACCTCATATTAAAAAAACTGGCCAAGTGCGAGTAAGACTCACACAAGAAAGGTCCCGTATAATATAAAAAAAAACTAACAAAAAAATCACGTTTGTCGTATGGGAGGCCCCTTAAGTATTTATTTTATTCTGTTTTTTAGTATTTGTTTTTATAGAGGCAACAGAAATACATCATCTGTAAAAATTTCAACTGTCTAACTATCACGGTTCATGAAATACAGCCTGGTGACAGACCGGCAGCGAAGTCTTAGTAATAGGGTAGGTACCGTTTTTTGACCCTTTGGGTACGGAACCCTAAAAAACGAGGACTACGAAGAGGAAAATATATGCTTCAGCGAAAATTATCGTTCCTGTAACGTAATTATGAAGACACGTAGTTTTTCTTTCTCGGTTTTCTGGTATTCATTATGATCTCGATCATCAATAGCTCTAACGATGGTGACCCATCATATTTTTTGAAGAACATTTTTCACAGCGCAATACTGGTCAAATTACGATATTCTTAAGGGAACATAATGGGCAAACCCGTTGACAGATCATGATTTCAATGGGAAGCCGCTGTGACCTCAGCTGTGACGGACTATTGTCTATTGTCACGATGAATAATGTGTATCCTGAAAGTTTCATCTTTTGACAAATTAGGTTTGTTTAGGTTCCTTATTGTCGCGGCTTGGATTATAACAAATGACTATAATTCATTATATCTATAGTGACCCGAAAACTATGATATGAACTGGGTGTTTCAAAGCACAGTCCATAGTACTAGTACCTGTAATATTTGTTTATAAATAGTTGTTTATGAAGAAACGAAACATGAAAATAATAACATAATCATAATAAAATCATCAAAGGTATAGATTTTTCCAAATACAAATGCTTTATTGTCGACAATTCATAAGCGAAAGAATGCTTAAAGACAATTCAATTTATTTCTGAACGACATTTTCTATTGGTCTCAGAGCTATGGTAGGTTGACGATATAGAAATAAGATGAGAATGGAATTTTACGTGGAATTTTGTTAGCTTTCAGGTCTTCTCTATATTTAAACATTGAATGAATTTTTAATTTATTTTTATATTGAAGTAAAAAATCTACAGATTTCGCGGTTCTCGCAACTATCAGAGGACATTGAATATGAATATCAAAAATAAAAAGTTATAATATTTTTTTGACAGTTATATTGAATTTCGAAAATTTTTATATTATTGTCAAAAATATGTTATAACTTTTTATTTTTGTTATTCATTTTAAAATAAAGTTATGTTATCGGCATATTTTCAAAATTTGGTAGCATACGATACCCCGCGGGCTCCTACATTTTTTGACACTAGTCTCTTTTGTCTACCTTTATAACTTAGCCGAAATATAGTCGAATCTCACTCTCGTGGGTAATTGATCTGATAATCACTTAATGAAAAGGGCACCTGCCCAGCCCACAATTTTTAACCGATTCCAAAATTTATTTTTCTAAACGGTAGAAAATCTATCTGCCTCGGGATTTTTTTTTCATTTTTTCGATATGGATGATTTTTTTTTGATATAATCAACTTTTTGCTCTAAAAATCGGGAAATTTCGATTTTCTTTCACCATTTTCGATTTTTCGAAAAAAGTTACCGACCGATTTTAGAAAATTTGATATCATAGGATGCCCCACAAGCCCTTGCATCTTTTGACACTACTGCTTTTTATCTACCAGCATAAATTTCGGAAATACTGCCGAATTACACTCCACCACGAAAACGATCTGATAAAAAATTTCAATGTTAAAACAGGCCAAGTTCTAGTCGGAACACATACAGTGACAGGTTCCGTAGTCGGGATAAACTTTTAAAGCCGGTTCATGGTCATCTGAAAATATGACATATCTGAAAAACCACTAATGTTACCTATTCAAACAAATTTTCGTTGAATGTGTTTTTTAAGTCGTATTAACATAATTTTTTTCAGACTTTTGTTCCATAGGTGCAGAGTTGAAGGGAGTGATGGGCACCCATTTTAACTTGAAGTGCATATATTTCACCATCCATTGATTTAAATAAAAATTCATTACTTTAAAACATCTACAACAATTTTAAAATCTAACTAGAGGTACTCTACTCGAGTACTGGAATATTTTATTTTATGACCAACCTACCACAAAAAAAAATCCTTTGATTGCATTACACCATAATATAGCAGCTTATAGATTAGACCTATTGTCCAAATTTCATTTTTAGTGCCAATGGTCCCTGTGTAAAATGGCTGTGACAAACGGACAGAGAGACACACGATAGGACGAAACTATAAGTTCCGTTATTTTTTATTTGGCTATGGAACCCCAAAAACCAAATGAGATAGGGAGCTGCTAGCGTATAATAATAAGTAATAACTAAGTACAGCTCGCGCCAAACCTGATGCTTATTTTTCTTAGTACGACGTTACTCGGTTTGAATCCATGGCGAACTAGAAGTTTGGCGTGAGCTGTACAAGTTTTGTGTTTGATTACATAAAACTACACGCAAACGGAAAGACCGCCATATTCTTGCCGGAAGAAGGATATACAACAGGGTTTAGACTATAAATGTTATTATTCTGATGTATAAACTTCATAAAAGTGCGAATTGACTAGAAGCCCTCTTCTGCGTTTACCGTCTAACCTTTCATACTCTAGCTAGCTGGTGCAATTGTCAATGCGCGAAGTCCTCGCGCGCCGGTCTTCACCCCCGCAAAATTGCATTTGACATTTTTGATACTTTATGTGACATTTATGACTCTATTAAAACTAAACGCTGCTGTCAAAATAATTTACTCTATGATAAACTTTAATACAAAACGATAAGAGTGGGCAATTAATTTCATAGTCTAGTATCGTCTAGTTTTCGCATGTTTAGAATATACTTTTAGAAACACTAAAAACCTATCTTGCGACAATCAGTTTATTATTTCTCATCGCCTTCCAAATGATAATATTATAACATTTGGTGAAAATAATAAAATGCTTGTTTTTATTTTAATATTACTCAGTACTAAAATATTGGAATACGGCGCCACAAAGTTATCGCTGAACCGCGGGAATACGCTGACAACTGACAATTACGTGGCTTGGCGGTCACTGGAGGGTTTATTTTACTCTGCTACACCCAGGGTCGCCCCTTTTTTGTAAATAGTATTTATATTTGAAATTGATGTACCAAATTTTTCTTTTTTTCAGTAATTGAGTATTCAGTTATTAAATATGAAATATCTATAAAAATTTTAAAAGTGACAGCTCGCTGCATATTTTCATAGTAAGGTAAATTTCTTCAAAAGAGAATGCCCATTCATGGTACTTACTGACTTTTCAAATCAAATGATAAATAATTTGTAAATTATTATTTTTATTTTAGAAATCATCATTTCTGATTTATTCCAGAAATGGCTCGGCTGGTGGTCTCGATGGACTATCACCGCAAGATTATAAGGATTTGGTGTGTGGTGCCACCGGCGCAGTCAGCCGAGTTCTGCTGGAGCCGAACGGAATTGTACGTGACGACGGCAAGAGACCCGACAGCATGACCGTTGTTGCCTGGAAAAAGGAGAGGTCGCTGGTGTGAGACGCCACTTATATTGATAAGCTTGCGGCGTCCTACCTCCAAGCGACTTCAGCAGTCGCTGGCGCAATCACCACCGTTTGAAATTCTCAAACGGCGCAAATATGCTGCCTTAAGAAGTACCTACGTATTTGTGCCGTTTGGGCTCGAGACGATGGGGCCGTAGGGGCCTGAGGCGCGTCGGTTTTTCCACGATTTATCGGCGCGCTTGATCGCACGCCTCGGGTGACCGGAGGGCTGGCGCTTACCTCGGGCTACGAATAACTATTGCCATACAGCGAGGTAAAGCCTTTTAAAGCTTTTTGGGCGCTTTGCCGCACAGTACTGATTTAGAAGATATTTTTTATTTGCAGGTATTTTTAGTTTTGAATTAGTTTTTAATTTAAAAGTTTTTAATCCACTATCAATTGTATTTAGCAGTATATCGCAGTATTTTTTAGCATGGCTTAAGAATTTGCGAGGATACATGTGACAACTATTCATTCAGTCTGATGTGAAGAGAGAAATTAAAAGGATTTATTATTGACCACAAATTATTTCCTGATTTTTTCTTTCGCATGAATTGTACAGAAGACTTGCCGTAATACATTAACAATTTTGTTGAAAGAAAACTTTGATTTATGTTATAATCGATTACAATTAAAAACAAAAAAAAAATTTACGAGCCTGCTAGTGTAACGCCATCGTCAGGTTATGTTTTCAGAAATAAAAATTGAAAACTCAAGTTTTGGTTTCTCTATAACTACTATAATTTTAAAAATAAATTGTTTTATACACCGTTTAAAACAACTTTGGATTTGACGCAACATAAGCATCGTGATCCATACTTCGATGGACATTTATTTGAATTTTATGAGCAAAAATGCAATAATTTTCATTGACTCATTTTCTTCACACCTGCTCTTACAACACTTATCAATTCGGTAAATATTTATCTTGTGTGTAAGAACTGGATTTATAGATTGGTTACTGTGCTATGTTTTTGTACCATAACAGCTCAGAACAGATATAAAAAATAGCTCTCTAAAATGCATAAAACAAAACGAGAACTATCTTGTCCAAGAGCCACCGAACCGAAAGCGATTTTTGTTTGTAAAATATCCAAAATACAAAGTACGTATCAATAAGGTACGGAAACATTTTGCTTGGGCTTTATGCTTCCTCACAAATGAATTTGTGAAAGTACCTACGACGAGGCTACTCCCAGTGGTTCGTAAAGTATCCAAAATATAAAGCATCAATAATGTACGGAAACATTTCGCTTGAGCTTTATGAATCGTCACAAATGATTTTGTGAAAGTACCTACGACGAGACTACTCCCAGTGGATTTAAATAGCGACTGTATATTCGACTGTATTTCGTGGATATTTATTTATTAAAAACTTTGACGTAGCACCAAAGACTTTATAAAACAGGTCATCACGCACTGAGAAAAGCGTTCTTTCATTATATAATAATTCAGTCAAAATAAAAAAAACTAAAAAATTTTTATGACATAAGCATGGTATAATCAATTATGTTAAAGTCCCTGACGCCTGAGGTAAGTATATAACTGCGTTTCAAGAGTCAGTGTCTTCTCCCAATAGTACTAAACTAAGATTTTTTTTTTACCCTTGCGAAGGGAAGGCGGATAAACGTGTACAGTTCCCGCGCTCCCAGACTCCGGGGTATGTGGAAGTCCCACCCACTAACAACCGCCTAAAGCATAATAGGGACGCGTGTCGTAAGCCTGAGAGCTCCAACGACTTCATCGAAGCGGCCATGAGGTACACTAGGGTGTCACCGGCGCTAAGATGTCAAGAAACCCGTAAGGGTTACTCGATGCGAAGTAATTCCGTAACTAACCTAAGATCATTCTAATATTGTAATACAATCTAATTCTATGAATGCATGTGTGTATGGGCGTGTGCATGTGTGTGCGTGTGCATGTGTGTGCGTGTGTATGTGTGTGCGTGTGTATGCGTGTGCGTGTGTATGTGTGCGTGTGCGTTGTGTGTGTCAAACACATAGATAAGTGCTGCTTCTATTGAAATTGTTATAAATGGAAATACACTATCAAAGTCCATTTAATGCCATTAATTTAATTAAGTTTTGATTTCCTTATTATTATATAATTCCAGGATTTACTTTTTCCGTAATATCGTAATGTAATGAAAGGAGCCAGTTTTTAAACTTTGGATTTAACAATGTGAGTTGAGTAAGGGTTTATATTATAATAAGTTTAATATTTAGTAAGTTGTATATGTGTGAAGTCATAAATTTTTGTTACCTTCTTGCAAATGCTGTGCGGCATATGACATTAGGGCACATATTAACTAATGGTCCGTCTAATAACCATGATTCACTATCCTAAGAGCAATGTATGATCGAATAATATATAATACGAAGAAAACACCGTAATTTATGGTTCCTGTTTTATATTTTTAAGTTTATTATGCTGACGTCCATTTTTCCAAACAATTTTCGTCATTAGCATAGAAGGTAACTTTTAAAAATATGACTCAAACGTCGATTTTAATGAAGTATTAAGGGACATACTGCGCACGCGTAAAAGCACCTTTGATAATAATTAATACATATTGATTATTTACTTTCAACTGTTTTTTATTTAGACAAAAGTTATAGTGATTGGGCTACTAGTTTTAAGGTCTACATTGTCAAGCCAAAGATGGATGGCAAGTTCGTACCTTGGATTGTGAAATTATGAAACCTTTACCAATAGTTAGAAGTTTGTTTGATTTTGAAAATTCCTAGATGTGGCACTGCAAAATATTAAATCATGTTTAAGTTTTTTACTGCATTAACACAACAACAGTAGAATCTAGTGTGGTATTTGACAGATAATATGAAGTTTACAGAGTTGATAAATAACTTCTCCTCGAACATTTTAGTAATTATCTAATCAGGGTCAAGTTGTACAGGTAAATTAGTAAGCTATATGTTCTTTAACTAGTGTCTTTAACACAAAGAAATTTTTGTTATAATTTCACAACTAAAAATAATTTCAGGTACACCACATCACATGTATGGGGACTCGCTGTTGTTATTTGTTCAATACATCCATAGAATAAAAAAAATATTAAAAGAGTCCTTTGGTAAATTTAGTTACCTCATTACAATAAAATAAATTTCCTCAACTTATAGTTATCTATCTAGATACATCCCTCGGTTGGAGTAGTCCTTCTGATAGTACGTTTTTTACGTAAATGTACTAACGGGAGAAACTACGAAATTACGGAGCATAAGTAATTTCTTAGTTTGGACGAATTGCATGGACAAAAAAGTTTATATTCTTTCTTTTTCTTCTTGTTATATAAAAACTTTACTAATACTACATAAGTATACTGTAACGACAACTGTAGCAAAACATGTCTAATGAGGTGGAGATAGACGAGTATGTGATGCGATGTCGTTCGTTAGCGCTTGTGTGGACGTGGATATATGGAAGTCAATCGTGCTCAACTCTTGCATGCGCATAGCGCTGTCATACGTAGGTCCGTCGATGACAGCTTAATTTAGCGCGAAAATTCAAAATTTGATCAAAATAACGCATTTACTTATATGAAAAAGCTGTTTATTTTGCACTTTTATTTATTAGTGTTTTGTCTGGAAGGGAAAGCCTGGATTTTGGGTTTCTATTGACGGCACGCCGCTGTTCCCCACGTAACTGACTTAATATTAACTTTATAATTACATTTTTCAAAGTTCAGAGGCTTATTCTTAAAAGCTAGGTATTATGAGTATTGTTTAAGAAACTCTAATTCAATGAAGCTGTTTTCGTCATTTATACGTTAGCTTAGAAAATCTCTTTGAATTTTCTGGTTTTTTTTTTCGATGAGTAAGTTTCCATCAGTAAAAATTTACATTTGCTCCTAGTAGGTAACATAGTTTGTACAATTTTATATTATAAAAGTGCCAACAATAGAAATATTGAAACAAGAATTCGGGAAGTATTATATAAAATAAAATATTTAATACATGAAATCGCAGCTATCACCATTTGTAGAGTAGCGATCGTTGGCGACGTAGTGCTCACGTATTTTGTGTTGCTTTTCATTAACTCGTCCTGCACGACACTGCACGTAGGTACGCATTTGAACGATAAATGTCGTGTTTTTTGATACGACAGCATATGCGTTAAACGATATATGTAATAAATGAAATATCGCGGATAAGAAAAACAAAGTTAGACTCCGCGTCGTCTAATCAAAAGTAAAGTACTGCTCTAAAACAGTATGAGAGAATTCAATTGTTAGCTCGGATGAACTCGGAGATGGCCTCTTTCTACAAATTATTCCAAATTTGTACCAATTATTCAACTTTATAACTCAATATAATTTGAACTTATAACTCAATA
This sequence comes from Luffia ferchaultella, assembly GCA_949709985.1. Taxonomy (NCBI): domain Eukaryota; kingdom Metazoa; phylum Arthropoda; class Insecta; order Lepidoptera; family Psychidae; genus Luffia; species Luffia ferchaultella. Next base: position 21,398,644 of record OX453241.1, on the reverse strand, counting down.
CAATAAGATATTAAGTTCAATAATGGGTACCTACCACTAGTTCGGTATGATTCATAGAAAGAAGCCTTTCCCGAGTTCCAACGAGCTACTAATTTAACTATTTCGAACTGCACATGTGTACGATAAAGTTAGTTTCTAGCTTTTACGTAATTGATATTGTCGACATTTTAATAACAAACCTTATGACGTAGGTACTTTATCACACAAACGTCCAGTTCGGACAATAGGGCTGTTACAAAGAAGTGAGCTACCCCTTTCAAATTTTTAGTAAATCGATTTAGCGGTTTATCTGTGAAACGATTTCGTTTACATGCGTCCCTCGATAAACTTGGCGGTGAGTCGACTAGCACGACGAGTTGTGTTGGCTCGATGTCTCTTGCACGATTGCCACGTCGACTGCCCCGATATATGGCATGTTCTTGGAGATATCCGGCAGCATAAAAGATGCTCTAGGCTAGGGCCTCTAGATGGTTATGTTGAGCAGTCGGGACGCCCAGGTAGCGCGTGTTCAGCTAATATCGCGATGAAAAGTGCATGGTGGCACGGGCAGATAAGACAGCGCTCAAACATGGGTGGCGATTTCACTACTCGCCTTTAATTGACGATGGCTTTCTTTCCACAAGCTTATGTTTCACTTGAACACTGAATTTTACTTCTCAATCTACGTAAAGGTACTTAAAGCCCTCTACTGATTTCGGGATCTGAAAAATGAAAAACAATATTTTTTTCAGGTAAATTTTTTTCAATAATAACCATAAACCATAAAGATATTCCATATTTTTTTAATGCATAATCATACATCATCTATTTATCTAGTAAACCTACAAAATTTCATTTAGATGACAACATAATATAAATAAATAAAAAATAAATTCAAACATACGTTTTTGAGTAAGCACGAAACAACAGATATTTCAAGGTTTTTTTAGCGAACTGGTAGCGAATACCAATCCCAGAAAAATCGTACGCACGAGGCATATAGTATATTTGTAAGTGTACAAAAAATTGTCTTACAATTTATTTAATTAATACTGTAAAAAAATGTATTCCATGCTGAATAAATGCAAAAAAGTCGTGCCCAAATACGTCGTCTTCGCGTTACAATTTAATGAAAATAACATTAAAATCTATAAAAATGAAAACTTGAAGTGTTATCTCCCAAATACTATTTTTATATTTTATTTTTGTTTTCAAATTAGTTAATAATAAAATTTCTAAAATGGTAACTTATTAACCTATGTACACGCAGCGTCCGATCGGGCTCGAAGGCATTGTCGACGACACTCAACTTACGGGGCCTTTTAACAATTTTAACCAGGCAAACAAAACAATGTATCAAAACCATACCTAGGAAATATATCACCAAGTACTAGACCCCGCATTTTGAATATAGCAGACTACAATTACCTCACTGACTACAAGACGCACGCTTTATAAACTCAACGACTCAAATCATCAGTGCTCAAACCCGACTTTTGTAAACTTTATTTGGTTTAAATTTTTTTATCGATATTTGCCTTTCATTCAATACTTTTTAACTAGTTGTAACGGGTAATACATAACAACCTGGACATAAACACCTAGGTAACCAATCGCCTGGGCCATTCACCCGTCCCGCCCGTATCCCTTCCTCATTCTATGGCTCAAATGTGATAACTTTGGTTTTCGAATTAAATGCCGCATTATTCCTCTATTGAACTAATTCAAAGCTTGGGGCACGGCCTGACTTTACGATCCGTTTACGGGCCCATCACCGAACACAGAAAACATGAAGTGATTTCGACCTTTTGAAATCTTTCTAGAACCATTGCGTATATAGACGCGCGGATAGGTATAATTTCGACAATTGTTTTGTGCTTGTAAATGAAATGTAACCGCGCGCTAATTTGACTTATCTTACCAGATTTGTATTTATAGCTTTAGGGTAGACCATGATAGCCCAACGACGTCCGTACCAGCGTCTGTAGGCGGAGTTCAGATTGTTCCAGTTGAATTACGTCACTCAGCCAGTTTCTCAAAGGCCTGTCAAATTCCTAGTCAGGTAATCAAATTTCAAACGATTTGCCATGGGGTTAACTAGCCATTTGACACAATGTCAGTCAGCTAACGAAACCTCAATGTTATCGAACTAAAATCGAAGTTGTGCAACCCAAATCTATGGTTAACTTGTGATTAGATAATTTTGATTTTTATCATCGTTTGAGAAACTGGCCGTAAGCCGCGCGCAAATGCAAGTCGATTGACGATTGCTGATGGGCGCGTAATTTTGATATGCATGGAATATTCTGTAATTAATACTCCACTACACTTTCAGGGGTTGCCACAAACTCCTACAACATATTATACATACAACATACATTCACACATTTATTGAAACATCATCCTTGGGCGTGAAGCTGTGCGTGTGACTGCGTCTAGTTTTCCAAGTCAAGCTAAAGCGTATACGCACAGGAGGAGTCAAATTCTTTCTTTAATTATCCAATTTGATTCCAAGCGAATTAGTATCTCGATAGATTATCGGTGTCGAGGACTATGCGTTCGCTGAATTTCGGCCGGGCACCACTATCAAGCTATTCGAGTGTGTTGATACACGATTCGTGAAATAAATTATTATACTTTTTACCAAGCTCGAAAACCTGTAATTTTGCGCCAGGGTAGGCGACTATTAAATATGCCTAAACTTAAATTTGATTAATACCTCGGCATATTCCTATACCAACAGAATTTCTTTTCTGGCCATAAATCCAAAACCTAAGGAAGTTTTTCGAATGAAACAAATGGCCGTTATCCCAAAGGGACTATATTTTGGAGACCGAACGCTTTCCCGAGAGAACGAATCACCACTTCGATTTGCTTCCGATAGTATATTTTCAAGTAGTTTCAAATCGCTAGTAAAATGTTAGTTATAAAATGTCGACTAAATCTAGAATAGAAATAGTACCTACTATTAAATTCTTCATTTAACTGGTGTTGAGAGAAACAGGCGTTCTATTAGGTTTTATTGACTGTACACAACATTTTTTAGGTAACCAATAACCTTAAGTAAAAATTAATAAAAGCGTATTCAATCACATAACGTTGTTCAATATTCAAGTTTATGAGTAGAGATTCGAGATAAATATAAATATAACCACCCGCATAGTTTTAGTTGATTGAAATGTTGAGAAATATCTTTGTGATGAAAAAATACTAACACATCTAGCAAATAATAATTCTTAGTGCGTGCTCGCTAAGATGTAAGGCCCAGAAAGGGCAAGAGTTGCTTAATTATCACGAATATATTTCTGAGAGGCTCATTCGGAGGAAAGATGATGGTTAATGGATGCAATGAAGGATCATTTTGTTTGTGATAACACGTGTGCAGGAGTGGTTGCTGTTTATATAAACGGACCCTCTGAATTAGTTTAGTATATTCTGTAGGCTTTTTTCTGTAAACAAAAGTCATGTTTTTAAAGTGTACGTATGTATGCCCATTTCTTTCGCACGCTCTGTAGTCTAAACTGTTTTAACATATGTGTTAACATGAGTTACATATAGTGTATATAATATTTAAAAATAGCGTCTGCAAATTAAAAAAGAAAGTGGAAATAATTTTTTTTATTATTATAACAATGTGGATATCAAATGAAGGCTAGTAAATAGCCAATTCCAAAGGTCTATACTGCATAAATGTCTTTTTTAAGATAGTAGGAACAAACAAGATTTTATTATTATAACAACCTATATAGGTTGTTATAATATATATAATATAATATATATAATAACAACCTATACACGTGTACGTACCTATATAGATATGGAATAAAAGCTAGTAAATAGACAAATCCAAGTAAAAATGGTTGCATAATGTAGTCCGTAATAGTCCAAACTTATAGAACGTGTAGAGCTTACCTAACTGATCAACAATTTTCAAAAAAAAAAATAACATAAATGATTTTAAAAAATAATGAAATTTTAACATGTATCTAACCGTTACTTTGCGCCATTTGCTCACTTGAATTTTTTTGTTCAGTTTGGTAAGCTTTATACCTTCTATAAGTTTGGATTACGTTCAACCGAACACGGTGTATACAAAAATTTGTAAATTGTAAATATATATAATTAACTATTTGGACTTAGCTATATTTACTAGTTTTTATATGATATCCATATTGTTATTTTTATGTAAGATATTTTAGCATTTTATGTTACTATTTTGCATAAACCTGTGCATAAACTACAAAAAGTACTTTTAAACGTAAAGACAGCAGGGAGGTTGTTACTTTGTTGAGCTGTAAAAGCAAAAAAAGATTGTTATAGTTTATTTATTATGTGGATCATTTGTATAGATTAAATTGAACTTTTCGTTGTGTATCAAAAATAAATAAGCGTAGAATGGGGCGTTCCTTGAAATTAAATTTAATTAAATATCAAATTACGATAGTTTAACTTTTTTTTATTCGAACAGTTTTCATGTATCATAGAAACGTATAAGTAAAAATTTAGGGGTATCTAGAGGGTACTTAGGGATATATACTAAATATCTGACCAAAATGCTTTACAGTGCTCAAAATAGCTAAAATAATAATTGAATAATTTTTTTTTACTTTTAGGTAATTTACTATAAATCAACATTGACGTGTTTCCTAGACTACTGGATAAACCTAATTATATCATTATTCGCTAGATTAAGCAAACCCTTAGCAATTAATCGGTTGAGTGATTCCATACCGAACTTTGAGCGTCCGAACTTTGAGCGTAGATTTATTTTCAACGAAAGCCTACCTAAAACAATCTTTTGTTTTCGTGTGTCAATGTGTATAGAAAAACTTGAGAAAAACAGTTGACGTAATTATATTTTTTGACACTTTAATGTCCTCATATGATAGTATTAATAGAGTATAAAAAACATTTTCACATTTTCATTTAACAGTTAAAATTTCGACTTCAACTTCAACACTATACGAAATAAGCCCAATACACTTAATGCGTAGGTATATTTGGCGGCCGTGTTATTATACCTTATAGTATTAATGCTTTCTGTATGCAAATTTTGCGTGATGGTTATTCAGTATGTATAACAAAGTTTCGCTTTGGAGACATAGAGTGGCGCAATGCCGCGTGATGAAGCTGCCAGTAGGATCCGAACGTGGCCGCGCGCGCTTGCTTCGCCGCCCGCCCTAGGCAGCCGCCCTCAAGTTTCAGGACGGCGCACTTCGTAAAAATATCGAAAGTAAATTTTTACTTTCAACTTTACTGTAACAATCTCGAGAGTGATTAAAAAAGTTGAATTAAAAATAAACATAACTTTTTTCACTTGTGTTGTGTCTGTGCGCATTAAAAAAGTGAAAACTATTAGAAGAGTTCACATCGAAAAGGTATGTAAGATTTTAGGTACAAATATTTATAAAAACCAATTACTTATTTTAATTTTAAAGTCAATTGATTGATATTTTATATTGCTCCGTATTTTTTTATTACAATCATGCAAAAGTTTATTGGAAATTTTATTAATTTTACTTTAATAGCACAACTAACATTTAGAACTAAGTATATAAGCCTTGTAACAAATTGTGATATTATTGTTTTTAATTAATCCAGATATTTATTAAAAAATATTGTATCGTTCACATTATAATAATTTGAATGAAATTCTTCTACTTTACACAATGAAATCTTTCTTGGTGTGAAATTAATGGAGTGCGTTGGATGGTCCATCGTCTTCGGATAATTAAATTCGTTGTTCTTTTAAGCTTAATGGAGAAATGGCATCGTGACACTGGTTTTAAACGTTTTTATAGGCACCCTCTTACTTGTGAATTTCAAACTGCCGGAACTTAATACCTAAAAAGGTATTGTTTGATTTAGTAGTGAACAAGTGCGCTAAATGCTCGTCTCTACATATAGTCTGCTAACGAAAAAATAGGACCCACACAGTGTATTTATTATACATATCATTACACATTTAATACTAAAAGTTTTTCCATCGGAAATAGTCGGGTAACTACGGAATACAAGATTTTCGCTTCAAAAATCGTACATTTTTCAGAATTTTCAATTATTACCACAAAAATGAAATTTAAGTGTATGGATTTCAAAGTGAGCACCCAATATATAAGTTGGAAATGCTTATTGCAGAATATCTAAGTGAATGTTCATGTTTGTTAGTTTGTTTGTATGAAAGTCTGTATGAATGTTTGTCAAGAAGAAGCTCCAAGACAGCTGACGAATTTCAATTTTGATTTTCAACGATCATAGTGAGTTTCAACTTCGAAACTTTACTTAATTCTCGTATCGAAATCCTAAAGCGTTTGAAAAATATAAAATAATATTTCAGCAGGTATATTAAAACTCCAAGTGAGTTTTTTTGAGAACGAATTATCTCCAACACAGCGAGGTGAAAAAGTTTAGAATATCGTTGTTAGAAAGAGCTTAATCCATTAATGTGTATAAAATTATTTATTGGAAAAATTTTGTTTGTCTCTATTTTTGCCTGTCTGAATATTGAACCGAAATAGGCTCCGAAAAAGCTGAAAGATTTTAAAGAAAGAAAGCTGAAGTATTTAATTATTAATAACTGAGTCATAATTATATATACATAACAACAACTACCATAGTTACAACGCGGTATATTGTTCTTTCTGATATCTAAAAAATGGGAATTGATTTCTTATAATTAATTTTATGGATCTGAAGGTATTACTAACTGAGTAAAATAGCACTGAGTTCAGTCCCACCAAAACGTTGGCTAAATGATTAAAATTGAAAGCCAATGACCGGTCACATATATCTAATTTAAGTAGAAAAATGCGAATTATAAACTTGAAGTAAAAAATCCTATTTTTCACTTTGGTTTTCCACTGATTAGTAATTTACGTTAAAACAAATTAAAAAAATTGCGTATAGATAATATGGTTGCGCCCTAGTAAGTGGTAATAAAGGTATGCCACATTTTATAAAAAACCATCCCTGCTTTGGTAGCGACTACTGCAGAGAAAGTTTTCTTCATGCGATATGAAAAAAGCCTTCAAAATCGGATGCCGCCTTTTTTACGCATGTTTGTTATGATATATTGTTCAGCTTCTTTTTAATTTTTTCGACGGAAAAACAAACCATCATAAAATTCACAGTAATATAAATGTTCGTGGTCTATTAGTGTCCATCACCTCTAATCCATTATTACATGTGAGAGAAAAGTCTTAAAATACAGTACACGGAGTATGAAAACTCATTTCAATCCTTTCGCTGTCGAGACGATGGGTGCCTGGTCCAAGGATGCCAAATTACTTGCTCACGATTAGGGTGTCGCGCTGCGTCTGTTGACAGGGGATCCTTTGAGCAAGGAGCGTGGCAACGCAGCAACGCCTTGGCTGCGGCAAGTAAAATCATAAACCTTCACCTGGTGCGGCGGCGGGTCGAAATGCGCCTCCAACGATATTTCCGTCAGTGCGTGGCAGGTCTTCTTCGACCCACCAGCATAAGGGTAGATTAAAATGCTATAACTTTGAGAAAACATGATGTATACAATTGTTTTTTTGTATTGTTAGAATGAGCTTGAACCCAACTTCCTTTGGTTCGATTCGATTCGATAAGGAGATATCAAAAATAAAACAGAATAATCGTAAACGAAATGAAAAAAAGTTGTTTATTTACTTATGTCTTTGAAACAGGTGACGCAAATCCTACATGTTTTTATTTTTTTACTTTTTTTTTGCCTGGGTTTAACTTAAGGTTTCCCGCAGTCTCTCGCCCATTTGCATTTTAAATACCTGTTCACCCGCAATTGAACATGGCTACACATAATATATCTGCGGAGAGGTACTTACCGGGGAACGCATATTCGAGACTTTCTACATTGTTTGTAATTTTTAATTATAGTATGTAATTACATACTAAACGAGACTTCGTTTGTTGCTTGAAACAGAGGCTTGTGATAAACGTTTTTTTTGGTTCATCAATAATACTTAAATGAATGGATTCCGATTTGGGTTAGCTTTAAGTTTGATTTAGAATTTTATTTATTTTACTGCTAGCTACCGTACATTAACTTTTTTGGCTTGAATTTAATTTTAAAAGCTGATTATCATTTGCTCTAAATTGAATAAACTGTTGAATTAATTGAGTAAATTGAATAGAAAAATTGAAACTCGCTCGACAAGGTCGTATGAAGTGTTCGTTCAACTGTTCTCTCCAAGTATATATATGATAAATAATCAAAAAGCTTCCTCGGTAGGTCACAGCTTACTAGATTAAATACTGATACCTTTGTAATGCGGAAAAGCTTATCGTGATCAGCTTAACCGTTTAAGAGCGACACATCTTAGATTATCACATCGACGACCGCTAAACCTAGTGGGCAGCGACTCTACCTACGAAGCTGGAGGTCCCGCGTTCGAACCCAAGTCGGGTCAGTATTTATATGATGAATATTGATACTGGTACCGGATCTTGGTCGTTATATATATGTGGTGTCTTCGCTTGGTACCCAAAACACAAGCTAATGCCTTAGTTTGGGACCTAGACATTGTTGTAATGTATACGTTGTTATTATTATTATTATCATCTACTACAACGCCCTCTGGTTGTTTGTAACTTTAAAAATATTTTAGTAGGTACTTAATCTGAAGTAATAATTATGTAATTCATAGAACCTTGTCCTAAATAGATCGGTCGTTTGTTTTCTAATATAGATTGTAAAAAAAAAACATATTAACCGGTTAAAAACTGACACTGAAAATAATTCAATTATTAATAACGGATTAAAACGCAAAAAATAATCATTTTAGTTTTACTAACTTATAATACTAACAGTACCTATTGTAGTAATATTATATTCTGATATTGGTTTGATATAAAAATTGTATTTTGGCGACGTCGATAACATTTCACTTTCAGTACAAAACAATACGCCTCGAATGATATTATCAGCATATGGTAATTGATAATTTTTTTGAGTTATTTGATATGAAAGAGTTTTCTAAGTATATCATTACAGTGAAAGATTTTTTTAAATAATTAATCATTATTAACAAAGTTATGAATGTTTAAAATGTCCTGTTAGACAGAGAGGGCAATACCGCATGACGTACTTACGTCTGACGTCAGGCCATTTAAAATAATGTTAAGTATCTTTTTGCAAGAAAGAGACAGAGATCACATTTTACTAGTTTATAATTTCTATATTCTCCAACCGAATATAATTTTGTTTATAAATATTGTTATCGTATAAAGTCTATTTATATATTTTCTTGATAAATTCAATATTTTAAATATTTGTCAACTACCGTATTGAAGCATTTGTAAAGTTTCCGATCGATACAATAATTAGAAGGGAAAGTGGACTCCATGGATTTCTTTAGAAACAAGTTAAACGAATAAAAGCTTGTAATAATAAGTTGACCTATTCGTTGTCTTGATTTAATGAGTTTTTTATTTTTATCTCGCCATTACAGACACGCATACATTCGTTAATGCCGAATTTATGATAAATGCGACAATGGCGGCCGTGTCACCTTTATTCGCCTATATAATTTTGGGGAAACTTGTAAGAATACTTTCTGATTTTCACGTGTTGACGTCTTACACCAAAGTTTTATAGAAATCGCTTAGAATTTACTATTTTTTATTTAAATAATATATTTAAATAAAAAAGATGGTATACGTCTGCCCTTAAATTTCGTATTCGAAATACAAAATCATTCTGACGTCCTTAGATTGCGGTGCCACCTCAGTGCGCTGTCACCTCTTATTTCAAGTGATTTGGCATCGTTCAGTGTGCGTTCAACTTTAGCAGAACGATGAACTCTAGCAACTAAACGGCTCATTCCAAATTGTGACGACAGTTTATGCATAAATTAACACAAACATCAAACACGAACTTTTAACTACAATTTACATGATTTGCACGTTTTATAGATACCTACTTGGGATAGATTCTAAATTCTCATTGTTTGTCTAAATTCTCATTTTATAGAACTTTCATATTTCTCACATTTTATTGACGTTTCCACTATTTTACCAGCGAATTGTCTATGGAGGACCCCGTTTTAAATATTTTCAATGCTATGGTTATTGCATTCACGAATTATAAACAAAAATTAGAAAATAAGTCACAAAAAATACAGTAGGTATAAAAAAAAATTAGTTAAGTATATTAACAGCGTGAACAGTGCTTGACAAAACTTGAATGGGAAAGAAATGACTTCCGCAATCCATTCCAGTGTTACACGGCGAAGAATTCGGATATATTCGACATCTCAGTCGGATATATGACACAAATTGTCAAAATTTAATTTTATATTTAAAACTATATTTGTAGGTACATTTTAATTATCATGAAAATTGAATAATAAATAGAAAGTTCCGCATGTTTTACACAAAAAAACAATTTTCATGACTCTTGGCATTGTAAACTACTTCAAACATTTCATCAAATTTCATCAAAATATGTTGAATAATTATTATGTTTATTTTTATACATCGACATTTTGTAAAAAAATCTGTAAGCACAGCGTTATTGATAAAGGAGTTTTCATGATGGAACTAGGAACAAAATCTATCACGTTGAAAACTTCGTCTTTTTAATGGCGTCTGAATACTTTCGTAACAGTTAATTAGTCTCGCTGCATTAGTGCCGTGAAATGCATCATGATGGCAAATCATGACGTATCACGATAACGCTATTTAACATACATGTCTTAGAACAAAGGCGTTTCTTGAGGAATCTGATGTTGAAACTCTAACTCATCTACCCTATAGCCACACTATAACCCTGACTTAGCTCCCTGTGATTTCTTTTTGATCCTAAAAAAGAAAAAAGAACCAACGTGGCTGTCTACGAAGTAGCGATTTCTGACCTGTCAGATCAATACTGGCAAGACAAATGGAGTTCCAAATAGAGTTATATTGAGCACGATGCATGCTCAACATAACTCCATGTATTTTGAAAAGATGTAAAATAATGTACTTATATTTTGAATATTTTTGACGTGAAAACGTCTTATAATTCGATGGAGCCGGCTGCACGCACGAAAAAACATGACGCATGCGGCGTCACCTCGCTCTGAGGCGTTCCATGTAAAACAATTGCTCAACGCACATTCATACTTGTAAAAACTATGTACATTGTAAAAAAAATTGACAATTGTATTTATGCGTACAAATAAATGTAACTTAATCAATTCAATTGAGATTTCCATTTACCTCCTTCTTTATATCCATACAAAATATCTATCAAGCAAGTAAAATTAAAATTTTCTTTTGAAAAATGCAACCGTTCCATCAGTATTTTCTTATGACGTTGCCGTTCAAATATCGTCAGTAAACTGACTTTACAGACAACCGATTTTTTCTTTATCTCAAGTCATCTACTATACATTACCTACTACGTATCAATCCGTTGTCACCATAGTTCATTATTTTTTCATCATCATTATCAGCCCATTTTTTACCCCACTGCAAGGGCTTAGGCCTCCTCCAGGGTGAGGAGGGGGGCTTGGAGCTTAAGTCCACCACGCTGCTCCACTGCGGGTTGGGAACTGTAACGACCGCCATCTATTGACAGCGTCCGGGACCGACTGCTTAACGTGCCCTCCGAAGCACGGTGTCAGTGATATTGTGTACTTAAGTCAGAAAAACTCATTGGTACACGCCCGGATTCGAACCATGGCCCTATGGGGCCTTATAAATTTGAGACAGGTTTGTTGCGCTCTTGGCTATCACGACACATGGTTATGGGCCTCAAATAAAAACCTGGGACATTTTACACGCGGCCCTCTAGTCCCGACTTAGGCAGAGCGTATATTATCGGTACTAGACAAGTAATATACATACTTAAATACTTTTTTATAACATATAGATATTAACATACAGATACATAAAAACAAGGAATAGAATATATATGTAAATACTTTACGATTAATATTCGATCGAAATCATCATAAATACGAGGGAACCGCGGAAGAAAAACTATATGTCATCATGAATTACGTTACAGGCACCATAATTTATGCTGACGAATATTTTTTCCTCTTCGTATTTATAGTTTTTTATTATGGTGGTCATCCATTGCTCGATTGATGATGAACACTTGTCTCAGGGTATGACGTTATATGACGATTCGTCACATAATTCCAAAAAATTACGGACCATGTGCAAATTTGATGACGCCGGATCTTCGTACTGCATGGTATTCGAAAATTGATACCCAGTTACGTACATACTTATATAGTTAGCATATACAGTAGATATTAAAAATCTGAGTGTGAAATATATGAAACATATGATTTAGAAAGGGGTGGCTCCGTGAAAAAATTTATGCTCGAAATACGCTATATACGAAATAGTCAGCCATCAATTAGAAGAAAAGGCCAATAGGCGATTAAAGTGAAATTAACCTTATTAAGTAAATTTTAGCTCCCCACTTTCTGCGCGCTAGTGCAACATCTGCCTCTTTTAAGTCACATAATATCATTGGTATCAATGGTTTCCACAATCAGTTTGGTAAAAAAATTAGGAAATTTCCAGAGCCAAAATGCCGTATTGTACAGTTAAATAAAATGGTGTAAAAATCACAATTTCACTGCAGTATTCGGCATTCTGGCTCTGAATTTTTTTTTATTTCATTCCAATTGAAGTCTTTTAAAAAACATAAACAAACTGTGACTCGCTGCAAGGATTGCATCGCCTAATTGGTGTAACAGCTAGACACTGCATTTGTGCACTTCTAGTCTAGCAAAGTGGACAAGCATATTCGGACCGCTTAGCCTAATGGGTAGCGACCCTGCCTACAAAGTTGGAGGTCCCGGGTTCGAATCCCAGGTCGGGTCATTATTTATATGATGAATATCGATACTAGTACCGGGTCTTGGTTGTTATATGTATGTGGTGTCTTCGCTTGGTATCCAAACCCAAGCTTATGCTTAGTTTGGGGCCTAGACGTTGTTGTGATGTATACGTTATTGTGTGTGTTGTATTGTACACTTATCGTATTTATACGTTCAAATGTTATTCTAAATAATTACATTACACTGTCAAAGATTGATGTTTTCGTTAGTTGTAGTAAAAAAAAATAATCGAAAATCCATCAGCAAAGTGCCGTTCAATTAATATCATATAGAGCTTACAATATGAAATATAAAAAATCAAGATTAGGTAATAATAGCTAAGCTCTCAGAAAAGTTCTGCTCCAACTCAGTTTGGTCTTTGTTCCACAAAAAAAATATTACAGAAGACTTACGTAGATAACGTAACGTTCTTATTGTACGTACAGATATATTATTATTTGGAAATAATGATTTGATATTGCAAGGGAACCTACATTAATATTATCGAGTTCCAAGAGTATTATTATTGGAACTCGAGAATTTATTATCAAGCAAGACCGGTCGATTCCCGGATTGGGTGAGCTTTTGGGTTTCCGTACACAAAATACACTATTCGTAAGTACATTGAAGCCCGCGGACTTTCTGTAACATATTATCTTCTGTTTTTTTTTAATATTCAAGAACAACATCAGCATACCGCATCTATTTCAGTATGAATTTGTATATCGGTTAACCTTCGGCATCGATCTACATAATATGACGATAACGATATCGATTTGGCGCGGAAAGTGACGGTTTATTTTCGGCCAATTTCAATCATAATCGAATTGCTCTAGATTTTAGGGTTTCAAAGTTCTCGCTTTTCGTCGGTCAGTATAAACATTGTGATGTATGGTTTTAAGACCTCTGTCTTCACACACGGAAAATGTTAGTGAGAAAAAATTAATTCGGTTATCTTCGAGTGGACCTTTAAAACATATCATTCAAAATCCTCATTAACTAAATAATAATAATAATAATAACAATAATAACAATAATAGCACACACAATCACAACAACGTCTAGGTCCCAAACTAAGCATTAGCTTGTATTTTGGGTACCAAGCGAAGACACCACATACATATAACAACCAAGACCCGGTGCCAGTATTAATATTCATCATATAAATACTGACCCGACCTGGGATTCGAACCCGGGACCTCCAGCTTCGCAGGCAGGGTCGCTGGCCACTAGGCTAAGCGGTCGTCATAATAACTTGATCGATCCTTTTTTATTTGATTTGTCATTAATCATTATTAATCAATTGTCTCCGTCAATTAAATGGCTCGTGAATTTCAAGCATTTTGGGAATAAATACTTTACTTGAAAAATTGTCTAATAAATAAAAACATTTTTTTTTTCGCAAAACCTAAATTCCTGAATACTTTTCATAAATTATTATAATACATTCACGATACCGTGTATCAAGATAATTATAATAATTATGAAAATATTCACGAATTTCGGAGATAAATAATTTATCTCACATATTTTTTCTTTAGTTTGACGTAATCACATCCCCAATATTTACACCACTTCAGTGAGAACTGAACTGAATGTACAATAACTATGAAATTCTACTATACGACTCTGTACTCTTTTCGAGTTAGTTCTTTCAAAAATAGGATACAACGAAAATAAATGAACTTTTTGCAACATAAGTCAGTGTTTTTCCATTCCATTCCATTAGCCCCTTTTATGCCCCACTGCAGGGGCTTACGCTTCCTTTCAAAATGAGGGGGGCTTGGAGCTTAAATTTACCACGCTGCTTCAATGCGGGTTGACGGATTGTAACCACCGCCATCTATTGATAGCAACCGGGACCAACTGCTTAACGTGCTCTGGAGTCAGTGATAGTTAATGTACTTAAGTCAGAAAAAACTCATCGATACACGCCCGGACTCGAACCACGGCCGCATGGTCTTATAGATTTGAAACAGGTTCTCTGCGTTCGGGCTATCAAGACATTAAGTCAGTGTTAATACAAGACAATACAAACAGGAAATAAAAACAAAGGAAAAATAACATGCTTATTAACTTGTAAACAAAAAAAAATGCATAGGAATATATTTCCGTGCATTTCCCTTACTATATATATGTAAAGAGATATTAAGAAATAAGTGTGTTTATTAATCATAAGTGCGACTTCGAGAGAAATGTTTTTTTTCCTGTTGTTTTTGTTTCCAGACCATTTCATACAACACTCGTGATTCACTTCATGTTTTATCCGAGTATATTTTTTTGCTGCGGTGTCATTTCGTTTTATAGCCAATCATGATTGTGTTTCCTGTGTGGGCCAACTGCCGTTACTCTTATCCCACCCCTTTTATGTCCATGATTCATAATAGCCCCAATTTTCTCTAAGAACAGTCCTCGGGGAAGATACGTGATTGGTTATAAATGATATGAGTAGGGTTTTATTTTCCAGCTGCTTTGCATTCCATTCCATCGGCCTTTTTTTATACCCTACTGCAGAGGTTTAGACCTCCCTTCAAGATGAGGGGGCTTGGAGCTTAAATCCACCACGCTGCTCCAATGCGGGTTGGCTTGCTTGCAATGCTTCGGCTTACTATTTATTCTATACTAGTGGCCGCTACTACTTCGTTCTTGTGAACACACCTTTGTCTTTCACACAAATCGTTTTAGCGCAAACTACCGAATTTATAATGTATAAAACGCATCGTATTTTTATTTATGATACAGGTATTAAGTATCGATTGAATACAATAATGAAAAAAAAAATCACTCTTATCGAAAAATGGCTTTTTATACTTTACAAATGTTTTCGCGGAGATAATTTTCTGTAACTGTATCTTTATATTTTGTGGCATTATAGAACGGATATGGAAATTGTAGCGACAAACATAAATGAGAACGCAAACTCCTTACATCCTTGATCAAGTATTAATTTCTTTATTTGCTCATCACATAAAACTGATATTAATTAAGAGCCAAACAAATTTAAAAAAAAAAACTCCAATATTACTAAAATGAATACAACCTTACTTTAGACTTAAATTTAATCCAAATCAGGATCCTTTCATTAAAATTTTACAATACTAAATCATAAGACTTGGAAACGGTTGAACCTACAAACGAGACTAAACTTCTAAATTCAAATTCAAATTCAAAAAGTTTTTATTCAATATAAGATGTTTGCACATACTTATTGAAAGTCGTAAAAATTGATTAGGTACCGGTTCAAAAACTAGGAGGAGAAGAACCGGCAAGAAACTCCTCTCTGTTTATTTTATTTAAATATATGTCTTTCTTAATTGTTTTTTTTTTTAATTTAAAGTCTTCCAACTATTACAATGATGTCCATGCGCACTTATCATTTAAATACTCGGTAATACAATAGTAAGCTTTTTTGATGAGTTGGACTTTAACTCGCTTTATAAATTGATTAGAATTCAAGTCTAACATTTCTTTTGGAATTTTATTATAAAAACGGATACAATTTCCCATGAAAGAATTATTACATTAAATACTGTACTAAGAAACTCAGTTTAGTTGAACGAAATGATGATAAATATTATTTATCAATTTATTTCTAATTATTTTCTATTATTTTTATTAATACACTAATGTAGACTGTGAGAAGGTTTATGATACCCAAGGATCTGAAATCTAAATTGCAGTGTGAAAAGTCTCGAATATTCGTATCCCAGAACCACCAACTATCACTGTAGTTACTTACAACACAGTGGTGTTGATATTTATTTACGTAGGTGTAGCCATACGTAATACGCTATTTACTAAAAATTATTTTATATGAAAGAGTTTTCTAAGTATATTATTACATTGAAAGATTTTCTTAAATAATAAATAGTTATTAACAAAGTTATGAATGTTTAAAATGTCAGACAGAGAGGGCAATACCGCGCGACGTACTTATGTCCGACGTCAGGTCATTTAAAATAATGTTAAATATCTTTTTGTAAGAAAGAGACAGAGATAACATTTTACTAGCTTATAATTTCTATATTATTCAAGCGAATATAATTTTGTTTATAAATATTGTTATCGTATAAAGTCCATTTTTATATTTTCTTGATAAATAGAATATATTTATTAGTAGTCAAGTACCGTATTGTTGGTGAACATGTATTTTAAATGGGAATACGAAAAGTAAACCAATTAATCTGGGAATGACAACTCGAAGTGAAATTAAGTAGAATAGTGAGTGTAATCATGTATAAATGCATAGTATAATATAATTGCCTGAATATTACACAAATAAAGGGTAAAGAATGTATGAATTGCGTATCAAAATTCAAATCTCATGTGCACTTCATATCTAATAATAGTTATTTAAGATACACGCGCGAAAAGTAAGGTTTTATACAAATAAGTGCCAAATCATTTTTCAATGCATTTTGCGAGGAAATAAAACAAAAAAATAAGTATAATAAAGAAAGTAATTTTATTTCACCAAAGCCTATTTACAACGAAATGGCGCGCTTTCTTTGCAGAGCGCGCGTTTCATACAGTCTTTTTTTCTTGAGGCAAAGGTACAGTATACGTACAGCCAATAATGTGAAAAATATTTTTGTTTGCGGAAACAAAACACGTATTTTCAAATGAGATAATCAAGAATCTTATGTGTTATGGTATTCATCATCGTTTAATTATTGCTAGAGCGCGCATACTTATAAATAATTGTTTTTTTTTTCGAATATCAAAATCTCCTTTTACCTTTGTAATTTTTTAAATTTTATAACTTGCACCATGCACCATAGAGTCAAAAATTTTTAAAAATCACTTTATTTCACGCGTGAAATAAAGGATTTCAGTACTGTTTTATTTCACGCGTGAAATAAAGAGTCGGTTTCCGCATAATTTTGTTACACAAAAAAGAAAACTTTACGAGCAACTACATCCCTATTATAGTCATACGCCTACGAGACGGCGCCCTTAAGGCACCGCCCGTCATAGGCATTAACACACCGAAGCATCCTCAATGCGTCCGGTCGTTGTTCATGTCAAACCCTATACACTCTCCGGAGTATAAGTTGAGGATGTCGTTTAGCCGATCAGGCTGCCCCTTCTGTGTAGAAATTAGAAATCCCAACCCGGCACTACCTGAGCGGTGGTAGGTCGGGCGCGCAGGTGTTTGTATGCAGATTCGGCCCTCACTAAATAAAAAAAAGTAATTATCTAACCTGAATAAGTGTCAAATTGAAGCACTAATATTTATTACCTGTTCAATTAAAATTATTTCGATGACTTGAAAAATATTTCCATTTTCAGGATTTTCAGACATTTTTTTCATTTCGCTTTATGATAACGCAACATCGCCTTATATATACGTGAAAATTGATCTATAATAAAATTATACGACAAATCGTTTTTGGATATCATAAGATTGGAATGTGATTTAAGATTTTCAAACCAATGAAGTAGGTATATATCGACATCATATCCATGGAATAGAAATTATAGACACTAATACACCATGAATATTTATATTATAGGAAAATTTGTGGCTAGTTGTTTCTTCATAAAAATTATAAGTAAAAACGAAATGAAAATCCGTGTTTCGGAGAGCACGTTAAGCCGTCTGTCCCGGTTGCCGTTAACAGATGGCAGTCGTTAAATTCTACCAATCCGCACTGGAGTAGTGCGGTGGATTAAGCTCCAAGCCCCCTCACCCTTGGGGGAGGCTAAAGCCCCTACAGTGGGTATAATGGGCTGGTGGAAAAACAAAATACAATAACAAACATGCGTAAAAAAAGCCTAAAAAGCTGCCTCCGATTTTGGAGGCTTTTTTCATACCGCTGAAAACCTTTTCTGTGATCGTTGCCACGACAGCAGGGAAGATTTTCTACGGTATAAGGTTTTAAATCTTTAGGAAAGTTTACTTAGGCGCAACTTCATTCCACAGTTCCAAAAGGTTAACTCTTTTCAGAACTTAGCAAGCAAAAATCAATAGTTTTGCATAAAAAGAGCTTAGAATAAATTGGAGTTTCTTTTGCACGTGTATGGATTATACATACTTATATGTAGATACAAAACTACACAATACGTAAAAAATCCTGAAACATGCTATCATAGATTTTTCGCTATTTATATTGATGTATTATAATGGAATATATACCAATAACGAATAATAACGTCTCTTACAATGGTCCCATACATAGGTTTTGTAGTCTATAATTATAATACCTTGAACGATGAATTTGATATAGGTACATCACCAGAGTTACGTCTCATTTAAAAGAGCTTTTTCCAAATTATAAATTTTTTCTTTCTTTTTAAATATATTGGTCGTTTTTGTGTTTATTACTTGATTATTTACTATGTACTATTTTACAATGCCGTATATAGCTATTAAGGTCAACAGACTCACCTCTGTTGTATTTTGTATCTATACTAATATTATAAAGCTGAAGAGTTTGTTTGTTTGTTTGAACGCGCAAATCTCAGGAAGTACTGGTTCGAATTGAATTTTTTTTTGTGTTGGATAGTATATTTATTGAGGAAGGCTATAGGCTATATGTATAAAATAAAACTATCTGTCTGTCTGTCTATTCGAGCAAATCTCCAAAATGGCTAAACTGATTTTGATGAAACTTCACAGATGTGGAAAGGAAATGGTCAAAAATGACATACACTACTTTTTGTATGTCTGTATGTACGTCCATCTGTCTATTCGAGCTAATCTCCAAAACTGCTAAACCGATTTTAATGAAATTTCACGGGTATGAAAAGGAGGTAGTCAAAAGTGACATACGCTACTTTTTATCCGTCTGTCTGTCTGTACGTCTATGTGTCTATTCGAGCTAATTTCCAAAACGGCTGAACAGATTTTAATGAAACTTTGCAGACGTGAGAGAAGGTAGTCAAGAGTGACATTAGTTACTTTTTGTGGCTGTCTGTTGTTTGTTCTCACTGATCTATCAGCGTAGATAAAACCGAAACTACTAAGTCTAGGAAGCTGAAATTTGGAACTGTGGTTTATTTTATAACGTGAGTATTAATTTTTTAAGAAAGGAATATATTTTAATTTCAAATTTAAGGAGGGAGGGATGGAGGGGCTTTGTATGAGAATCTTTGTTCTTTAAAGTTAGAAACATAAAAAATTTAACATAAATAAATAATGAAGTGTTTCAGGAATTTTGGATTTCCACATTTTAAGGGTGGGAAACGGGAGGTGAAAAGTATGGGAATATCGGTTTTCTTAAAGGAGTGGGAAGAATGAAGATTGAAAGTTTGAATGGGTGTGCCCAATATTAGTTTCAGCAAAAAGTACCTACATATAATATATTATATATTTACCTATTTCTAAGTTTGTTAACTGTTGCTGTATCTATGTAATAAATAAATAAATATATAGAATTAAATACAAAAATCAAAAAATCAAAATCAAAAGTTAGTTACTAATCTACTCTATACCAATAGTTGTTATTAATTTAAGTATTTTATTAAAAATTAACTATCGATTAAAAAGGCTGTGCCCATAAACTCCTGGTCTAAATGTAGCCATCACACTGGCCGCGTTTCCGCGTTGGAGTGCCAGTGAGATGCCCTGGACCAGGTATATTCGGGAACGAGCGTGATAATAATTTACAGTTAATAGAAAGGTAGTAACAGTTAAATTAATAGGCATTTATTAATAGTCACTCTATTTCTCTCACAAAGGCGGGAAAAATATAACAAAATAACTTGTTACCGCTACTTCATTGTAATTTTTTGTTTGTTACAATTACAATTCCACAAACCGGTTATTTTGGTTAAACAGTAATATAAATATTACATATGATAGAGAAAACAACGAAATTATACCCGTTTTGTGTCCATTTACAATTTGCTAGCCAACTTCTAAGTTTCCTGCTATCATATCCACAGAATAGTGTGGTATCACATCGCAAATGGTCAACGCGATTTTTTTATTACGTAGAGAATGCATCAAAAGTTTTATTAACTTGGTAATTTAAAAAAAAAATATGATATTATTTTCACCGCTATTCATGCATTTTGATTAAATTACGAATTATGTAAATGGAAATATCGCTATTGTGCTACAGGAAATTTCTTAATTGAAAAAATTAAAATCTGATTAAAAAAAAACTAAATATAAAATAAATAAATGTGTAATATGTTACGTCATAAACTTATATTATAATTGAAAAAAAAATATATATATATTGTTGTGCTTTATTCAATCTTTTTGATCGACTTTTTTATTCCATTGGATTCGGTAATTAAAAACAAATACCAATTACAAATACAAATTAACATAGCTTCACAAAATAACAGGAATCGAAAAAAAGTACACATAACTGTCTATCGATGTGTGCGTGTGTCGAGTGTTAATACATATAATAATGATTGATAGTTTATGACAAATTTGGGGTTCCATTTGTAAATCTAAAATTGCCGGGTTGCGAAGAAATATTTCAATGAAAGTCGCATAGGTACCCGAAACATTTACTATTTATTTGCAAAACATTAAAAAAATATTGTAAAAGAAATATATAATTGACACATTGATATAAATTGACACTTCTTTTATCACCGTATAAACGAAAATGCCTATTGGAAGTTTGATCTACATCGTAACAATTTCACAACTTTTGTTTCGGTGTTTAGCTAATTCTTGGGAATAAAAATCACAAAATCGAAATTAAAGGTATTTCCGCGTATTTTTATTTTTGATATTAATTTTCTCAAGGGACAGTTTTAAATAAATAGTATCGAGTTTCATCTCGATAAATCTGTGTTGGTAGTTTCGGTAATATTATTTATATTTGAAATTTTTTTTATATTTGATCACTTAAAATGAGGATTCGTTTGCTTAAAAAAATTAATATGTAGTAAATGAAAATCATTTAAAATTAACTTCCAAAAGCAGTACACGTACTCATGGCTCGTTTTTATAAAATCAGGAGTGGGGGAACTGATGAATACAGAGTGTGCTTGCGCAGGGGATAGCGCGGGCATGCCTGCCAATGCCAGAACTACGAGGGTACTCGAGTACGGGTGTTACGTTGTAGTGAAATAAATAACACTGATTGTAAAAAGACTAGGGATCAGTGTAGAGCACTATTTTAGTGAATGTCGCCGAGGGCAGATGGCTCAGCTTTGAAACCTTTTTATTTAAATTGTACTGCGATTCAGTATTTGGTTACAACAACATACAATTAACGTTTCGTTTATTATGTTTTTGTATTTGAGATCGTTCGAATAATTATTAAAATAAGTCAATTAAGTGGGAGTCGAATTCGTATGGAGAAGGTTCCGTATTATAAATCATTGTAATACATACTACAGTTTTTTAAATCTTACCCAAAGTTTGGCAATAACTTGAACTCGACACCTTCGTATAAGTAAACTACTGTAGTGGCCATCTAGACCGATTGAATTTATTAGTCCTCGGGGAAATTAAGCAACCCATTTTATACCCATTTTCGCTTCACGAATATTTTCCGTTTCCTGCTGTAATTTAAAGACTTAGCAGACCGTCGGTCGAGGCCGTTTTTTCGCTGTATCTTATCGTTCCTAATGACATATACGGCAGATTTGAAGAGCCTCCCTATCATCTAATATGCCCGCCTTTCTCTCCATTCCATTCAAAATGCCATTAGAACTAAAAAAAACCGTGTGGTCGCTATGAGATCAGGAAACATCATTCTACATATAGGAAACTATAGTCAAAACACACAACATGAAATTCTAAATTTTTTGAGGCAAAAATTATTCATTTTACTTTCGATTTCGGGTTTCAATCCACACAGAAAAAAGTTTTTGGTAATATGTAACAAAAAATTTGATTAAGTACTTGTTACCTAAAAAAATAGTTACAACGTATCTACTGCTATAAGTAATCAAACTCAGTTTTACCAGCTTACCAACCAGTAGCTTGCATTTTAACGAACTTATTAAATATTATCAAAGCTTTGCTATTTTCATGGTAACACAACTAGTATTGTTATATACTTTTTTCCGTGCATATAGCAGCACGGAGTGCTAATATTTTTATTCGTTGTATAGACGTTGGACAGTTTCCAAATTCAATAAAATTCAGCACGGTGATCCATTATTTGAGTGGAGTAAAAAATCAGATTGTATTTAAAAAAAAATCTGAACTACTTACGCATTTCAATTCCTAAAAATACCGATCTGTTTGGATTTACTAAAACGGTCGGTCCAAGGCCGATGCAGGAATTTCCTTATTTAAGGACAAATTGTCGTCAAAAGGATTCTCATCGGAATGTTTTTTTGAATTGTTTAATGCATTTTATTGCTTTCCTCACGAAATTGTAGTCCGGAAATTGAAGCACTACGGGATCGCAAATAACGACGGCTCTTTTTAAAATAGACACGAAACAGAAAGTGTTTGCTAAGGTAGGCAGAACTTTTTCTTTACTTTCAAAATAATTTAGTTCATAAAGCTAATAGAACTAAATTTCTTTTCAAATTTGCCTAATGTTAAAATAGAAACAAATTTAATATTAAATAATTTCACCCAACTTCTGTAGACTCTACTGTGTTTTTAGGCATGACTTTAGATTCTAAACTTCAGTGAGATCAAAATGTTTCTCATTTGTCTAATAGGGTCAGCTCTTCTGTATATGCAGTTAAGAAGATTAGCTTTATACAAGTACTGAAACAGCATGTCTAGTTTACTTCAGTTTTTTACAGTGCGTCCACTCAAACGGTTTGCACGCTTTATAATGCCGCCAGTTACTTCAAAAAGAATCGACCCCCATTGTACACATGCAGTGTATATTGGTGGGTCGCGTTTTTATAATAAACACAGAAAGTGATTTGGAGGATTCGGATGGCTAATATTTAAATATGTAATTTGATTTCCTATTGTTTCATTAAAGTACTCGGAGTAAACATAAGAAAGAAATGAGGTGCTAAATGATTAAATTACGAATTTATTTTTACATAGTTTCCAAAATACCCTGCGGGTGTACAAGGAACCATTTGAACGGACGCACTGTACTATGGGGTAACGTTTTCGATGTAAAAACTGTTTTTATATTACAGAAAGGAGCGATTTGTACAGTGTGTAATCTGGTTTCACGCGTTTCTCTTAGAGGTAAAGTCGAGAAAATCGATATTGTAACTGTAGTTTTACAGTACATGCGAAAACATTATACATGCTCATAAAAATCTCCCATATTAAAAATAATTGTGACGTTCATTATACCGGTTTTATCCGCCTACAAAAGGTTGAATCATTTGTGGGCCAATGTATGTACGTAACCCAAGCATAATGCGATTTCTGAACAAATAGTAAGCTTACTGTTAAAATAAATCTAGATAAATGGAAAAAAATCGCTTATTATAAAAAAGCTTATTATTCCGTTCGGAATTACTTAAACGATGAAGCTGCTTGGATTTGTACTCTCTAGCACTTATATATATATGACGACCGAAAGGCCGAGTGGTTAGAGACTTTAACTGCGGAGCCAACGGTCGCGGGTTCGATTCCCGCCCGGGACAAATATTTGTGTGCATGAACATGTTTATTACGTTCCGGGTCTGCGTGTATAATATTTATCTATATATATATATATATTATATAAAAAAAGGTATTTAAGTATGTACATCAGTTGTCTAGTAACATATAACACAAGCATAATACTTGCTTACTTTGGAACTAGATGGCGTTGTGTGGGTTGTTCCATGTATTATAATATTATTATTATGTATTATTTGTATATTTTCGATCTTGAAACTGTAAGGTTTTAAGCCCTGGAAAATTTTTGTTTTGTTTAACCCTTGCGATGGGAAGACGGATTAAACTCTACAGCTTGAAACAGAATAAAGGCGCGTGTCGTTAGCCCTAGCTAAGACTTCATCGGAGCGGCCAGGCGGCACAATAGGGTGTCGCCGGGGCGAAGTTGTCGGGTAACCCCTAAGGGTTACTCGAGACGAAATAATGCCGGTGCCCCTGGGTAAGATTCTCGTTATTATTATTACGTGAAATGACTTTCTTTGGGCAGACCTAACACTTGGATAGGTGATAAAAGAGTAATGACGATTCCGGTTCAGAAGGGAAGTAATCCTTGAAGTGACTAAATGTAAATATTATAATAACAAATTGTAATTCACAACTAAGGGGCTGTAAATGAATAAATAGAAGTTATGGAGTTACTAAGTGAATGCACGCCAAAAACCCGGAGGCCGGAACTCGGAGCGACTCCACGTGCCCCCACATGTGGCTAACTTATTGCGAATCTTATTGCGGTTATGTGAGTTTAACTCACAAAATGGGGAGCGCGATCGGTTTGTAAAGGCGTGAGCTGCCATAGAGTACACCGAGGTGCAGAAAACACAGAAAGGACTATGGAGCGCGAAATGCATATAGGCTGGAGCTGAAATGCCGGAACGACGCCACGAAGGCTAACTGCCCTTGCGCGACAACCTCTACAAAAAACACTACACACACATGCAGCTACTGCGTAGCCGTCATTGGGTCTCGGCCAGGTGCGGGTCTTCCTTGAAAGCCAAAAAGCCATGCATGTCTAAAATTTTCCTACAATAATGATGAAAAACGCAAGAGTTTGTACTCTTTTGAGTGTTTGAATTTCCCGCGCGCGCATATAATACAATGGCGCGCTATTACTGACTGTTACTGACCTATCTTAATACCCTATCACCGGCCTCCCTCTCTTTCCCGATCACGACATACCGACGCCAACCGACACGTTGCGAACACGCCTTGAGGCAAGCCAAATGAGTTACGTCTTTTATGTCTGTCTTTTTCTTACATGTAGTGATGAATGGCATCTATCCCTCTTACGTTTCGAGCGTCATCGGTCGGTACCTACTGGATTTTATACTGGAAATTAAGCCAAGCATAACGAAAGTGAAATTCGTACGTAATTAGACTGCAGGCAGAACTTTGCGAATTCTGCGGCTAAACTAACTTCATTATTGTTTTCAATTATTGTCTGTGTTCATTGCATTGCATTCATTGCGATTTGTTGTGTTTTATGTTTTAAAGTTGTATTAAAGTAACGATGAATTAGGTGAAATTAAAGTGTCAAATAACGAAATGGAAATTTTGGAGGATTTCAATGGACTGAAAGAAATGTATTTCGCAGTCATTGCACAGTGACAAAGTAAGTAGGTAATTAAAATCATACAGAACTTAGGTACCTATCTCTTGCTTTATAAACCAATTAGCTTTTATAAACAATGATTTTTACAAACGAATCCACACATATTTACGTAATATTTCAGGTCTGGGTTAGGTTTATTTCATAATGAAATTATTGACGAGTTTATTATATATAAATAAGTATTTATGATGTATTTAACTGAGGTGAAACCATAAAGGTAAAATAATAGATATTTTAATAATAGAGATTTTTCATTTGTCTAATAGGTTAGGTACCTATTTTACTTTATTTTTTGTTTAGATATTCTCACAATTACCTTGCTTTGCTTTTAAATAAAAAACTAGTTGTATTATCTTCACACATCACACAACAAAAATACAAAATTATATAATCATGATTTGATTATATAATTTTGCCAAATAGCGCCATCTGCTACGTTATTACTAAACTAAAAGAATATTACACTAGGTCACTAAACTAATAGGTTAGACTAAGTTAGTAAAATTCCAACAGATGGCGTAAAAACGTGCAATGAAAAGCGTATCTTTCAGACATATTAAGGTAAATATCTGAGCTTTGAAGATTTCACCAAAATGATTTTAAACTTCACATGTCGTGTTGGCGTAGCCATGTTCTAAACTCACCACACGCCACTGGTCTCGGCAACGGACCGCTACACAAGGGTCACGCGGGGCGGAAAGGCGTTCGGAAGACCGAACACAACTGATCGCGGCGGACACAGGAACCGGATTGAAAATTTTGAATGTTACAATAACATGTTAATATTTTGACTGACTGGTCCACCGAGTGGTTAGAGAACCTAACTGCGGAGCTGAAGGTCGCAGGTTCGATTCCCGCCCGGACTAGACGGTGCGGTGTGGGATGTCCCAGATATTAAGATCCAGCTGTCCCAGATATTATTAACAAATATATATAATATTCAGATTGAGTTTGTTAATTAGCGCTTCTTTTCAATAGTATTAATTTTTCGAAGCTTCGGTAGATTTCGGCTGGTATAAATATCCTTTTGCACCTATGTATCAGAATAAAGAATTTCTTTTCATTTCGTAAAAAGTAATCGTTTTTATAACGTTTTATTTTTTTATCCTTGGCGACATCTTAAACATTTTTAAACGGAAAGAAAGACGGGTATATTCAATGTCAAAAGGGCTTTACATACTCGTATCTACCGTACTACTAGTAAGTCATTAGGCGCGATACAATACTTTAAAAAACGGCCTCGGCCGATGGTCGCTAGGATTTTCGTT
Organism: Luffia ferchaultella; assembly: GCA_949709985.1. Lineage (NCBI taxonomy): Eukaryota > Metazoa > Arthropoda > Insecta > Lepidoptera > Psychidae > Luffia > Luffia ferchaultella. Next base: position 21,371,449 of record OX453241.1, on the reverse strand, counting down.
TAGGTTTTATTATTGTCAAAATTATAACCATTGTAGTTTTGTTTTATTTTTTTATTCAATATCTATTAATTTAAATTTTTTACTGAGCCCCCAAAATGAAAATTCGTTTATTTACGCTGTACATCCGTCATTGGGTCAACAAACTCTACATTGTACTAAAAAAGCCGACTTGCGGTAATATTTTTTTCAGGTTAAATGATAATATTACTTACTCGAATTAAAAAAAAAAAACTTTGAAATCACTGCAAAATTTCTTTAATTGTGAGATGGTTTTTGATTGACTCAAAAATTATGTTTTTGAGTTCTGCGATGTCTAGTTGATCGTACCCAATATTTTACAGAATATATTTACTACACCTTGCGGTATAAATTAATTTCTATTGCTTTGGTCTGTTAAAAAAAAAAACATCACTGATTAAGTGCCGCACTCGGAGACGTCATTTAGGGGGATAGTCTTTGTCTCCGCGGCTTCGTAGTGGTATCGCTATGTCTGTTTCAATCCCTGTTCCTCGATCTGAGCAAATTCCCAAAAATACCAATAAAATAGCCGTCGAAACAGCTTGCGGGCCGTAACTGTTTCCACCCCTGACATGTGTATGAATTGGAACGAAAATTTGCAGGGTCTCTAGGGCGGTAAGTTTTGCTGTTTTTGAAAATCGCGTTAATATACGTATCAAATTTATGGCCCATTATTTAAAAAAACGAAGAACAGATGGAAATCATGTTTCTCAGGAATTTATTCTGAAACAATTAAACAAGAAGATATCAAAAAAAAAACACACTGCCCTGAAGTGCCCTGTGACAGTATTTCTACTATTATGTATATTTTTTCTGTAAATATTGATACAGAAATACAGCGAGGATTAAACGCGGACCGAACCCTCTTTTTTGTATGACTATCTCCTTAAAAAATAATCTATCGGATAACCCATTCCGTTTCGTAGGTTCCCTTTTTCATCTCTGATGGACAGAACCCTAATAATGCTATATACCTACATAATAAAGTCATGTTCACTACGAGTATTACAACAATTAAAATGTGAATACTCTTACTTTTAAATAGTGAAACAAAAAAAATCTATGAGTATTTTTAATGTAGCTAGAAATTAAACCTATTACAATTTTGTAACAATAAAAAAGCTTAGGAATAAAACATCATGGTACTGAATTTAGATCTTCTGCTGCTTCAGACCTCTCGAAGACTGTGAAAATAGAAGCATATTTTTCTTAGACTTAGGAAACCGTGAAGGATAATAAAATTTAAATTAGATGAATGAGAATATTTATTCAAACATAATTTCATTATGAATTCTGTTGTGTAACTGACTGAACAAATCTTGGTAGATAATAAAGATTTCACGACTGTTTTCTTTTGTATAAATTGTTAGAATGATACTTAGGTTACGAAAGCGGTTATAATATTACATATTCACAGTTTGTATTACTGTTTTGATTGGCTTTACTTTGTTCAAGAAGGTCTTTTAAAGACAAAACAGGTACGTACTTAATGGAGTTATAATCCTTTCTTTATTTCGTTTTCCTTGTTTAATTTATAATAAAGGTCGTAAAATAAATTCCTCATTTATTGGTGCTAAAAACAACAGATAAATGTCTACGCCGCGGCGCATAAAGCCTTTTCGACGAATATAATCGGCCATGACACATGATCGAAAAAATCAATGAGGTTCTAAAATCTGAGTTTTTATAGACCACTAGCTTTCCACCCACGGCTTTGACCTCAAGTTTGTCCCGGGGCCACTAAAGGGACATTCCGGCTTAGCCGTGAAAGAATAACACACACAGAAATGTTTTCCGTGGTGAACAATAGGCTAATGTTTTCAAGCTATCTCTATTCTATATCAAATATAATATTCTGCCGTTTAACTGACACATTTCCGCAATAGAAAGTAGCTTATGTTTGTATTTAGGGTGCAAGTTATCTATATACTAAGTTTAATCAAGATTGGTTTACCGGTTTAGCCCTAAAAAAGTAACAAACATACAGTCATGTTTCCGCAGTACAATGTAGCTTATGTTATTTCTCAGGATTCAAGCTATTTCTATACAAAATTTTATTAGAATGGGTTTAGCTGTGAAAACGTAATAGACAGATAAAGATATTTTCGTATTTATATTATAATACTAACTTCTTCCGCCCGCGACTTCGCCCGCGCGGACAGATGTTCTCTTACACTTTTATTCTCATCCAACTCCTACTTCCCTCTCTCTGTAATAATATGTACTGATTCTTTCTCGCTCTCATTCCCACTCGCATTACCATTTCACACACATAACCTATTGCGTCCGGTTTCACAAGAGCCCTTTCCCTTTCCCTTCTAACCGTCTTTCACCTTCCCTGCCCCTTCCCCATCGCCACTCTCCTCCATCAGTAGACCGAGTTGTCATGCCGGACGACCGCCTAAAAGTTATTTTTTTTATACCTCGGAAGTAGAATATTTTTCTAAATGTACTCCACGTCCTTTTCTGTACACCTGACAACGTGTATGCAAAATTTTATGACGATTGGTTGAGTAGATAGAGGGTGACAACCTAACAAACAAACAAACAAAGAAACAAACAAAACAAACAAACAAACATACTCACTTTCGCATTTATAATATAGTTAGGATTAGTACGGATAGTATTTTCAAGGACATTCACATGCTGCGGTAGGTCAGCAATTTTGATTATCTAATAATTTAAAAAAACGCAGCCCTTTTTTAAAACCAATTTTTATAGACTGCCAGTCATACACGACAAAAAAGATAAGTTTAAGGAAATCGTTTATAACCTTGCCTTTTACTGTAGGTATACTTGATTGATATAGTTGATTGAAAATTGTTTTTCTGTTTAGGTTAACGCACCAACACCTAGCAAAGCCTTGGTATTTGAACTAGTCTATTAGACTCATAACAAAGCTGCTAACGCAATTTTGGTGTATGTATTTGAGGCAGCATAAAACTTTGTGTAAATCTTGTTTAGCGATATCTAAACATAAATCTGAAGTCCTGGCTGAAGGGTATTTACAAATATTATTTTGTGTAGGCTCAAAATAATATATTTGCCTCAAATATATTTATTTCCAAACTAACAAGAAGATTCTATTCTGAAACTGTCTTGTAAACAGCATTGAATGATTCGGTTTATTTGCTTTCTATTTTATTAAATACTAAATAAAGATATATTACATTTTCAAAATTCGTTGGTCGTTTTGTTCCAAAGAATTGGCAATATCCCACCACGTTTCAGCCGGGTTTCAATTTTATGTTTAGACTACAAAACAAGTCTAACATAAAGAGCTATCCATACTTTAAATACCTACTTGAAATTGCGTTAGCAACTCTCCAAAATTCTCATAAAACTCCTCTAAATTTTTATCGCGCCAAAGTGCGGACATTAGAGCAACAATTTTACTCACTCTGAAGAGGATGCTAGTTATTATGTATTCTATGGGAACTCCATTTCTATTCCATTCCATTATGTCTTTTTATACCCTACTGTAGGGGCTTAGGCCTCCCCTCAAGATGAGGGGGCTTGGAGCTTAAATCCACCACGCTGCTCCAATACTGGTTGGCGGATTAAAGCGACCGCCATCTATTGACCACAACCGGGACCGACTGCTTAACGTGCTCTCCGTGGTACGGTATCACTGATAGTCAATGTACTTAAGTCAGAAAAAAGTCATCGGTACACGCCCGGATTCGAACCACGGTCACATGGCCTTATAGATTTGAAACAGTTTCGCTGCCTTTGGGCTATTATCTATCTATTTAAGCTATCAACGCGCACAATTTTTGTTCATTCGTATATTTAATGTCAAAACGCTGTTAATAACATGTTTAGCATTAACTAAAGATGGGTTATAATTTTTTATAAGTCGTTACATAATAATCTAAATTCCTTACGTATCGAATATTTGTTTTCGTTGTTACCGGCCATGGTTACCACACGGAAAATTTATTTTTTACAATACTACTAGAATGTGCAGTTGGCTTAATGTTGTATAGAGAACAAAATTTTTAGTATGTAGTACAATGTTTTTCTTTGAGATTAAAATGTGATATATAATGGGTACAATGTGTTTGTGGTTCTTCATCAGTCCATTTTTACCCCACTGCAGAGGCTTGGACCTCCCCCGGAGTGAGGGGGCTTGGAGCTTAAATCCACCACGCTACTCCACTGCGGGTTGGGGATTGTAACGACCACCATCTATTGACAGCGTCTGGGACCGACTGCTTAATGTGCTCTCTGAGACACGGAGTCAGTGATAGTTATGTACTTAAGTCAGAAAACTCATTGGTACACGCCCGGATTCGAACCATAGCCCTATGACCTTATAAATTTGAGACAGATTCGTTGCGCTTTGGGCTATCACGACATTCCTTTGAGCTATCACGACACGGTGTTTGTAGTTGGTACGATTCAATTCTAGTTACTGATATCTTGTAAGGATTACAAATAACGTAACAGCGGTAACGAAATATTTTGTATTGTAACTGAATACACTGATCAGTTTGTATGTACAACCGAAATAATAGTTACAAAAAAAAAACACTACTAAGTGTATAGTAATAGTTACTGAAATGTTTTGACTAGAATTGGATAAAGATAGACTTTACATTACAAATAGTTGTCACGTATATGACAATAAAAATAGTGAAGTCAACAAAAATCTAGTTACAGATACCAGATTTTTTTCCCGTGCAGTGCCAATTGTTTTTGTCGATATTTGTCTCTAGCCAATATTAATCATAGTAAATTTCCGGTTTAGTCTTTCCAACACGAAAAATTTTCTGAAACAATATCAAGAATGTTTTTTATCATCGTGATGTCCCACGTCCTATATATAATACACTACACCTTAGTCCTACACACGTTCCCATGTAATCACATCGATTTCTCAAGCGGGCCACATGCCACCATTTTAATAAAAAACTAATTATAAACTATTATAAAAATCGGTTTTAAGTCTTTGATTATATATATATTTTGACGACCGCTTAGCCTAGTGGGCAGCGAGCCTGCCTACGAAGCTGGAGGTCTCGGGTTCGAATCCCAGGTCGGGTCAGTATTTGTATGATGAATATTAATACTGGCACCGGGTCTTGGTTGTTATTTGTATGTGGTGTCTTCGCTTAGTACCCAAAATACAAGCTAATGCTTAGTTTGGGACTTAGACGTTGTTGTGATTGTATGTGTTATTATTATCATTGTATATGTGAAGATAAAGTTTCGACGTCAAAAATCGTAGATAAAAATATCACCAAACTGTTTAGGTGTAAGCAGGCATTCGTCTAACGCCAGCCTACATTAGTACATGGTTTTAGTATAGCATGGCGAGAGTGTGTGGTCTGTTTAGTCAAAACACAAGCATATAAAAGTTATTTTTATAACATTATGTTTCGTGGCTCTATCTGGCCAGGATATATGTAAATGATTAAAGCTTAAAACACACAAAAGTACGGTGTCGTAACCTTTCTTCAAATCAATTATACGCTACTTTTTGACTTTAAAATGAAGCTTTTATTTGTATAAATTAAGTTAGTACATTCTTTGAAACACGTCATTATCTATAATTTTAAAAACTTATCAATTGCATATATTTTCGAATTAAGTTTAATAATGTGTTTTAAAAAAATTTAAAAATCACAAGATTTGTGGTTTTTTTTCTGCTTTAGACCAAAAATTATTAGTGAAAAAATATGACACATAGCAAACCACTTTCAGCCCTAATGTTTTATTAATCAAACTACAAAACGAGTAAGCAAAAACTCCATTTGAGAAGAGACTTATTCTAAAAGACACAACTTTAAACAAGTTGCAGGAAAACATATTTTATAGAAATAATAAAGCACTTGCTTTTTATTTTGTTTTTACATGTTTACATTTGTTACAATATCTATGTGTAAAATTTCATGGAAATAGGTAAACGTAAAAACTATATACTACGAAAGACATACATGAATAAGTAAAGGGTTCCGAATTTGACTACGAATTCGTTACGAAAGCTGAAGATTTCTAATAAAAGTGAAAGATATTTTTAATTTTTTATATTTTTTTAATGTTTATTTGTTATTACATACTAGCGACCGCCCACGGCAACGCCTACGTGGATTAATTACATTTATATCGTAATTACCAACACTTAACTTTTAAAATATAAAATTAGGCATATTAAAAAAGCCAAATGAGCGACTCGACTACAAAAAACATAGTGAATTATCAAATATTACTTTCTATCCTATTATATCCATCTTCAATGGCAATTTTACTAAATTGAATTGCTTTAAGGACCAGCGTTTTAATTCAGTTATCTTCTTTACATTAAAATATTTGATTGGAGCCATGTAAAGGTGTTTCATCGAGTTTAACGTCACCAATGGATTAATTCGAAATTCTAGTGTTTGCTCACCAATTGGGGATCTCTAATTTGCCAATTTTTGTCAATTTGGAGTTCATAATTTTTGTTTTTATTTTCTAATACGAATACAATATTGAATTAGACCAAATCAGTTATATCCGTAATGGAATCACTTTTTTACCAATGGCAATTGCTTTCAAAGGGATTTTATAGTTAAAAAATAAATCTTATGAAACATACATACTACGTCTTAAAATTCTTCAAAATGAATAGGTAAGTATGCCAAATTGTATTTTAGTAAATCCAATGAATAGAGAATTTAGATGATTACTCTAGAACATGACACGACAAACTTCACCAGGACCTGCCTCTGGCATCAGCTAAAGACGATCATTTATTAGACATGTGAAACGTGACATTTTTGGTTACCACACCGAATCTCGCATTTAAAAGGGAACAGTGAACGTTTCCGTGCATTCGTAATATATGACTTCCGAAATTCGATGATTTACTTATAAAAAAAATTACCGGATTTCTTCTGTTTGTTATTCCTTTAAGCCTAAAGCAGATAACAGAGCGTGCAGGTTAATTGTACGTAATAAATGAGTTATGGATGATTGTCACTACAATATATTGAATTTTCCATACTAACTGTATCGAAATACAGTTAAGTAAATTTATAAAAATTCTTTTAATTGATTAAAATTGTCGGAGCTAAGACAGGTGAATTTATTATTATTAATTTAAAAATTAAACTGAATAATACTAACCAAATAGCATCACAATATAGTAGCATACTTTTTCATGAATTTAAAATGTAATATTATTCGCCGTAAATAATAATTTATTATAAATTTAATTATTTAACTTAATAATACTCTATCCCAATGGCTTCACAATATAGTAGCACGCTTTTTCATGAATTTTAAATGTAATATTATTCGTCGTAAATCATCATCATCATCATCATCAGCCCTTTTTTACCCCACTTAGGGGTAAAAAACTTACCTTAGGGGTAAAAAACTTAGGGGTACAAAACTTACCACTTACCCCGCTTAGGCCTCCCCCAGGGTGAGGAGGGGGGCTTGGAGCTTAAGTCCACCACGCTGCTCCACTGCGGGTTGGGAACTGTAACGACCGCCATCTATTGACAGCGTCCGTCGTAAATAATAACTTATTATTAATTTAATTATTTAACTTAATAATACTCTAAGTAGCATACTTTTTCATGGATTTTAATTGCAATATTATTGCAAATAATAATAATATCTGTACTGTATGTGAGAGTATATGTCACATTGGATCTAGATGACCGTATGTGACATCTCACATACGGTCATCTAGACCCAAATAAAGTAGAACCTGTAACTATGGGTACTAGACAACTGATATACATACTTAATTTTTTTTTTGTTGTAACATATGCATATATAGATGTTTTACATCTAGACACAGAACAAATAAACGTGTTTATGCACATAGATGTTTGTCATAGTCCGGATTCTAACCCGCGACCGGTCATGGACCGGTCTGCAGTCGCTGCCTCCGACCACTCGACTAACCGATCAGTGCTCGGGGCTTCGACGATCACGACAAACAATTTTGAGATTGACTTCTTAGACAATAAGGCCGTTAATTAAAAGCTTAATTTCTTCATTATAAAAATAATTTGTTTTGAAATGTAAAAAGAAGCCTTCTAGGTCCAAACTCCTTTTCAATTTAAGTTTGTGTAAATAATGAAATTGATTACCATAAATTAATATTTTTATGTACTAACGAGTCGTTTCACAATTTCTTCATAGTTAGCGCAGTTTCAACGGATATTTAAATTATGATTGAAACTAAAGTGAAAAGATTTGAATCAAAATAATGCATACACGTGAAAGTTTAATTCCTGTTCATGGAAGTGTATTAAAAACAACTTGGATTTTCAACACCTAATTTTGGTAAAATTTTCACTTCCTGATCCAACGCTACTCCGGTGCAGGTTGGTGGATTTTAACAATTGCCATCTGTTGATGGCACACGGGACCGACGGCTTAACGTGCTCAGGTTCGCTGCAGTCGCGCTATCACGACACAAAATAATATAAAATGTAAATAATATAAAAAAATAGTTAACACATAAATAATAGCTCAAAACTTTAGTGTGTAGTTCTTTTAGTACATTTATTTTAAAAGATACTGCCTTGTAACAATGCTAAAAATATTATTTGAATCATGTAACAATGTACTATGAAAAATTTTGTTTGAATTAAAGCTGGGTATGAGATTCGTAGAACGACCTCTTACGCTTTGCAACCTGAAAATATTGTGTGACTAAAATAATGCGAAAAAGCCTTTGATATTCGAAACGAATTTAGGTTTTCATTTTTTTCTCAAAAGTTCTCCGAAGAATAAGTCACGGTCAATGTTTGTAGATATTTTCATTTCTACCTGAGATGTTCTTTCTTGTATGAGATGAGATTTTCTTGTACGAAAAGGAAACAGAAATTATTTTCAATTTCAAAGTAAAATTCAGACCCGAAAAACATTTCTTTATATTAAAAGTAAAAATAACTTTGTCACTTTTATAGAGTTCCGGGACCAAAAGCAAAAAATGGAACTCTTAGGCCAAGCAGAGGGCTCTGCATGGGAGATGTGCTACTCTTCTTCATGCCACTGACTTTAATTACTAATTTTCCTAATATAACGGAGAGTAAATTAATTTGAAAGCAGCGTTTGGTTTTAATAGAGTCATACTTAAATGTCAATTCACAGTATCGAAGTGACATTACGCAATTGCGGGGTTGGCGGGGATTACTCGAGGGTGAAGAGCGACGCGCGGAGACCTTGCTTGCATACTAAAACTCAGATTAAAACAGGCCATCTTTTATAAATAAATTACAACAAAAAAAAAAATACAAATAAATCTCCGAAACGGTTGCATCAATTTCAATAAAAATTTGCCGGCATAATAAGGAGGTTGTTAGGAGTGACATTTGTTTCATATATATGAAAAATCATAGTGTCTGTCTGTTTGACTTTTCGTCTGTCTCTTATAAACCATAAACGGCCAGTGAACACTGCTTCCATGAATGGTTAAAGTTGCCGATTTGGATGTTTGGGGGTCAATCACGCAGCAACGGAGTAATGACGTGATTTTTTGCATAGGTTATGAGCTGGAGAGCGAGATAGGCCATTATCTCGGAAAAGGCAGGGTTCCTCTGCGTTAATTTATATAATAATTATTCTTTAAGCTACAACGGCTGAACAGATATTGATGAAATGAATTAAGATGTCTAAGGTATAGATCAATACAAAAGATAAATTTATCCTGGAAAAATATATGGTTTTTTTGGGATAGCTATTTCTCATACTAAAATGACTAAACGGATCTTGATGAAATTATGTAAAGTAAGTATAGAGATTTCTTAGGTACATAAGTTTCAGAATGTCCCAGAACTCTCACAGTGTTCCGGAGCCCCAGGAGGTCACGCTCCTTTAGCTGTCCCGGTACAACTGTGAAATGCAAGCGGGCGAAGCCGCGGGGAGGAATCTAACGTATTATTTGATAATAACAGAAAAATATAATCTGGTATATTTTCTGTCACGCATTTTGTTTAGCGTTTCGGTTCAAAAAAATGGCATATTACGCGCTCTGTGTCCATGTTAATCATGATAGCCATTCAAAAGACTGCCTGGAATGCAATTAACGCCGCTTTTTACGTGGAAAGAAGGGAGGGGAATCTGTTCTGACACCCCCGGGGCTGCGGCGATCTGCAGGTAGTGTGAGTTATTTGCCCACTAAACTCCTCTCTTGTAAATTGCGCTTTTAACCCTTAAAGTTTAAAGTAGCTTTCACAGTATAAATAAATGTTATAAGGTGAACAAAAAGGGCTTAGAAATGGCAAAATTGTAGTGAGCGGAACCATTGCGATTCGTCGAAGTCGCACAAAAAGAGTTAGATTGTGAACGGTATGTATCGTCAGAGTGCGCACCAAACGTTGAACGTATCGATACAAAACGACAGACCCTTCCGTTTGCGGTACGAACGATGCAGAGAATGTTTTGCAGAGCATCCGTAGGGCGACCGCCCGCATTGTACTGTATTTTAAGTGCAGGATATTTCCATAGTCCGCTTTCTGTTACGTACGGTCGCCGCACACGGGGCTACTGTGACGCGATGAATGCATCTTGTATATTCGTCACAAACTCGGAAATTCGTTATTACAGTAGTTGTTAAACCGTGTAGACACATTGTATTGTAACTATTGAAAGTCACCGACTCAAGTAGCGACTAGGAGTGAGTGCTATGAAACGTAAACAGTTAAAGAAATATGTTTTCAGTCCAATGAAAACTAGCGGTTTTCGTTGTGGCGTGAAACTATCTAATCCTAGTAGCTACATCTTACCTGTACTCTGTAACTTGTCGCCTAATAAGAACAAAACGTAGAGATCGTAGAGCCGTTTTAATTTAGCTGTATTGTTCGTTTGAATTTCGGGTCAGTTCAACCAACCGACAGATTCGCGGTCTTTTTTACTCGCGTGTCAGCTTTTCCTGCCAACCAAACGTAACACGGTCCTAACCAGAGATCCTAACTGACAAAACAGCTATACTGAAAATACTAGTTTGATGCACTCAGAACCTTGCTGATTCAAGGCGACGAATAAAGTTTTTAACTACAACGTCTTTTAAACGTTACTATTTAAAGTTTAAATTCATTATCAAATTGCTTTTTTTTATTTCATTGAGCTTGCAAACTGGCGTCTGTCACACTGTGATATGACCCTTTTTTAGGTAAATTTTTATCACATACGTATTGTATTTGCGAATAGGTAAGAGTTCGCGAGCTTAGTTATTAATTTGATTGAAGTTTAATTTGAGAACCTTTTTTAGTGTGTACTGCAGGTATATTTTTAGTATTTATGTACAGTGTTTAAATACCTATTTAGTATAAGTTTCAATAATATTAAAATTAATAAATAAATAAAGAATCTAGTGTTATAAATACTGTAAATAGTAATTACAAGTAGTAAAAATTATTATGTACAATTGCATCTCGCGCCTATTCTAATAACTACAGTCGTTAGCATCTTTTTCTAAAACCAATAAAGCATGTAATTATTAAACTGTTAAATGAATATGCGTTTCTATACGAAAAACTGCTAATGAGATTAAATAGTTTCAGTAGCAACTCAAAAACCACTATCGTTTCGGTATTACGAAAACGCATAACGACCCACGTCTAGTAGCGACAACTCCGTCCAAATAGGTTCCGCGAGACTGGCGTCTTTAACATCTCGGCCAGTGGTGGATAATATAGCTTAAAGCATTATTTAAAACGCGTTATTTAAGCTCAATGGATTTAGCATATTATATTGGTTGCCTCTTGGTGCTATCAAATAGCGCGACGCGATCCCGCAGTCTCGCCTTACCGATAGAGCGATGCAATCAGCACAACGAAACGCGTTCTACAACGAACGCAATCGCATGCTGACTGATTAGCGCAGCTGTGGGTCGACCGACAGCTTGTGACCGCCGCCCATCGCACCGAACGAACGAGGCGCGATCGCGTGTCGAGTGCTGAAACGATTAAACAGTCGTGTTAGATATTCTCGCGCTAAGCATTCCCGCGTGTTATGCAATAGCATAGCATATAAATAAACATGCTAAATTATAGTCTGAAGCATGTTTTTAAAATGTAGCTGATTTTTACACCACTGATCTCGCGACGACGCGACGTCGCGCCATGTGCGGCGTTCTACATAAAAAATGCATTGCACTAGTCGCTGCGATACTCTAATCGTTGAAAATCGGATACTTGCGTAGCGTTGTGTGGGAAGGGCCAAGAAATCCGCACAGAGCATTGTCTCCGCTGTTATAATTTCGTCATGTCAATTTGTAATGTAACACCCTTGTGATTTCCCCATATACAGATATTATGGTGAATGGAAGCGTGTATTAGATACAGTTGACATTTTATTATTAACAAAAGTAGTCAAACAATTTATTATTAAATAAAATAGAGTAAATAAATTTGACAATAGCGTTTGGTTTTAATAGAGTAAGAAAAGTCACTTCGTAGTGTCGAAACTGTGAAACGCAAATTCGCGAGGGTGAAGATCGGCGCGCGGGGATTTCGCGGAGTAAAGACCGGCGCGTGGGGGCCTTGCGGACTGAAACTCGGTTTGAAAGTATTGAAACTCGCCATCATGCACCAGCTAGCTAGAGAATGAGTGGTAAGAGGTAAACGCAGAAGAGGGCTTCTAGTCAAATTACGCAAATTCCAAATTTAAATTCCGCCATAAACTTATGACTCCCAAGATTGCCGTCGCGTCGGGCAGGTTATCTGGTAAACTTCACCGAAAATTTACTGCCATTTAATAATTAATCATCCGCCTTCTAAGATTCCATATATTATATAACTTCCGCGAATATCTCGAATCCCTGTTAACATGCCGCTAAAATATTATTTAACACTGTCTATCTAACCTTGTTTTTCATACAACCGGAAAACCACTCTTATTAAAAAAAAAACTTCCAAGTACAGTTTCAATTAAACTTTATGGCGGATGTGAATATAGGCACAAGCTGCGTCGCATTAGCAGTTTTAGGTGTAGTGGGACGCAGTGGAGCGAGGTATAAATGACTGTATCTGCGTAAGCACGTTTATAGCGTTGTATTCCGATCCGCCATGAAGTTTGAGGCGAACTATACCAGACAACATATATCTGTTGCAATAATTGTGATGTGACACGAACGACAAGAAGGCGCGGCACGTCCTCAAATGTGAACAGTTGTGTCTTTCGCACTCTTAGCTCTTCTCATATGCAATGGAGCAAAGTGATCTACTCCAGAATACAGTCAGCAGCTCCATCAAGCAATGTCAACTGAAGCAATCAACTGAAACACTATAGAGACTATAGTTTAAACGAAGTACAAAAAAGTTTTTCTCTCTCACAGATAGAAAAAGTTTCATTAAAATCCGTCAAATTGTTATTAAGTTAAATCATCACCAACACACGCACGCACATGCCGCCCTTTCCACACAAAAATATATAATAGTATATTGATATTAAAACTCTGCGCAGTTAAAACTCTGCGCAGTAGTTTTTGCGTGATGAGAGTACAGATAAACATACAAAAATTAATATTACATTAATAATTATAATAACATTTATTATTTCTATTTTATTTACACACTTAAAAATTCTTTTGCGAGGCAAAACTGCCAATGCTTGTAAGATTTTTTTTATAATACAAGTTAAGAACTGCACGAGCAATATAAAATTTCGGAGCCCGGGTTCCCTTCGGGAGTTGCTTCGCAGCTTAGTATCTTCATTATGGCGTCTCAATACATCTATTGATATAGTAATCAGTGACTTGTGATAAATAAATTTTGTTTATAAAAATATAAATAAATTTCATGTTCCCGGAACAGAATGTTAATACCAGTAATAGATTGAACACATACGTATCTGGTGAATTCTGATGTATGGCCTAGTTCAATCGACTGTCGGTGTTCCGACGCTGAAATACTTGGGAGATATGAAGTAACAAAAAGGTGGCAATTCTTTACAGAATTGTATTGTAACAGTTTTTATCCAGTACATCGTAATGGTTTGGTTCGCTGACTTACTATTCTCTCGAACGTTATAAATCTCTTCGAACTCCAAAAGTAAATAGATTAAGAAGTACACCTGCGAATACGAGATAGCGTAAACGTAACTAAGTCATTGGGTTTAAGTTGGGGCGAAAGCAATTATTGCCACATTTGAACATTTGAACACATTTCTGATTAGGTAAAGGTATATTTTACTTCTGTAACGACTTTGTACATAAATTGTAAATTTTACTAATCTCTGTATAAGAAAGAAACTATGTAGTGAGATCGTTATTTAAAATATCAGTGATTCGAATTTTTCACTTTCCCATTGGACCAGATTCGTGTGTTCTGGCAAATTACTTGGAGCGCGCGGCCCCGAGTAAGTAAGTCATCTTCGGTGCTAACGCCGGTTTACAAATATTTAGCGCATGATACACCTGTAGGGATGTCGACATAGCGTAACTATAAAAAAAAAGACATTAGACACATGTAAACTCTATTAGACACATGTAAACTTCTGTGACATTTTAATACCTCTTTTTTAAAGTAACTAAACATTTTTGCCTGCTTTCTCGACTCTTGCAATAGTGGTCGATCCAAGTGTGTCACCTGTTTATCGTGAAGATGTATTACTCATAAAATCTTAACCTACTTTGGTTCTGGTTTCAGTGGCAGGTACAGGGCCGTCTTTAGTATTTTTTAACACCGAAGTAAAGAGAGAGGTGTTATAAGTTTAATGCATGTATCTCTGTATCTATCTGTGGCATCGTACCTCCCAAATTGATGAACCGATTTTAGTTTAGTATTTTTTGTTGTATGGTGACTTGATCGAAAATGTTTTTAGCTATGTTTCAATAAGATAAAACCTGTTTAGCCTATTGAACATCATCACCTCTTTCATAGTTAATAAAGAGATTTGAGCAACTTTAACAGGTCTGTTCGATTCGAAATTTAAAAAAAAATGGCAACTTTTACTTGATGCTGCAGCATCACCAGCAGAATCTGCAAGTTATCTCCACTAACTTACAGTAGATATATCGTGTTTGGGCTCATTGGAATGGTCTAAATGAATACGTTATAGGTATATCAGGATCTGATGGTGAAACAGGCAAGGAAAAAATGAGGATATATTGGTGAAGGATTCTAAGCCACAATCACTCGTTTAATAAATCGTGCTGTTTATAGCGAATTATAGGGTGAATGTGTAAACTAGGTAGTAGTTG
This sequence comes from Luffia ferchaultella, assembly GCA_949709985.1. NCBI lineage: Eukaryota > Metazoa > Arthropoda > Insecta > Lepidoptera > Psychidae > Luffia > Luffia ferchaultella. The sequence goes on along the minus strand of OX453241.1, from coordinate 21,356,277 downwards.
TAGGTAGATGTTACTAGGTAGTAGGATAATCGTACATGGTAACAAATGTTTGAAGCATACTAATACTAGATGTCGCTAGTGTCAAGTAAAGTAAACCATGTCGAACAAATTAATTGATTTATAAATCACTTTCTAACAGTTTATGCAGTTTACATTTGAATTCCATCAGCCCTTTTTTATACTCCACTGCAGGTGCTTAGGCTCCCCTCAAGATGAGAGGGTTTGAAGCTTGAATCCACCACGCTGCTCCAATGCGGGTTGGCGGATTGTGACAACCGCCATCTAATGACAGCAACCGGAACCGACTGCTTGACGTGCTCTCCAAGGCACGGAGTCAGTGACAGTTAATGTACATAAGTCAGAAAAAACTCATTGGTACATGCCCGGATTCGAACCACGATCACTTGGCCTTATAGATTTAATATGGGCTCGGGCTATCACGACACGTATATATTTGAATAACTAAAGTCTATCCCATGGGCTGAGATAAAAGGGATCATTGACCTTTCAAAGCAACCCATCCCACACCCCGCACCCACCCATACCGACGCAGTTTTAGTAGAATCACAATAAAACATTCGGCCAAATCCGGCCCGCCAACGCAGAGAACGAAAGTTTTATATCGATGATCTTTCGATGATAACATAAACGCGACTGACCGATTGGCCGAGTGGTTAGAGACCCTGACTTAGGAGCCGAAGGTAGTGGGTTCGATTTCCGCCCGGGACAAATATTTGTGCGCATGAATGTGTCTATTTGTTCCGTGTCTGGGTGTAAAAGTATGTGTATTAGTACATAATATAAAATAAAGTCCCCCGCCGCGTCTGTCTGTCTGTCTGAATGCGATAAACTCAAATACTACCGAACGAAACGGCATATTATTAACACCAATGGACGGAGCTATTCAAGAGGAAGGTTTACGTGTATAATTCATTAATGTTCTTAATGTTTCGTGGCAATTAGTTGAAATATAACGATTATTGTTGAAGAAGTCGGAAAAAAATCAAGTCGGTTGGGAGCTTTCATCGAAAACTCTGTCTAATCCCTTTGAGAAATAACGAAACAATGTATGGACGAATTGTTCCTCTTTCATAGGACTAAACAAAAGTCCGCGATGGCATATGTTTATATTTTATATTATAAAAAAGAAAAGAATATTTAAGTATGTATAACAGTAGTACCCCATAATACCAGCATAATACTTGCTTACTTTGGGACTAGATGGCGCTGTGTGGGATGTCCCAGGAATTATTATAATTATAATACCTTTATGTCGATGACCGTTTTTATCTCTGCCCATGAAATAGACATAAATTTTTGAATTGAATTGAAATATTTATTTCAGACATAGTCCATACATTACATTTACATTACATTTTATGACAATATTTGTTAGTAAAAGACTTAATAGGTATGTTAGTAGAATTTAAAATACTCATTGGATCTGCATAGACATCCAATGTGTTAGGATATGGCTGTCCACCCTATCTGCAACCATCCTGGCGTTGGCGCTGCCCCGCACCCGTTCCCACAGAGAAGCCACACGTCTTCGCAGCACGGTGTGAAAACCGTCAGTGCTACACGCTGCGAACATCCCCGAGGCGCTACAGCGCCAGGGCAGCCCCAACAGACCCCTGAAGGCGTTGTTATATTGGACGCGCAGGACACTGAAGGCCTTTTTGGTGTAATTGCTCCACAGGCTGCACGTATACAATAACTAAACATAAGTACTTTGAACTGCACAGTGCGTCACTTGCGTGCTTTGACGTCACGGACGCCGACTTTTCGTGTATACTGCGTAATTAAAGCAAGAAAGTAATCCAGGACTTACAGGAATATAAATAGTAACTGAATATCTGCCAATAAATGTTATGTCAATTAGATCATACTAGCGACCCGCCCCGGCTTCGCACTTGTAGCAGAGCATAATATGTCGTAGAGTTTTTTTTTTTCTGTCGTAGTGTCGTATCTGCTTGTTGCGTCGAACAAGTGGATTAGATTTAATTAGATTTAAATGTAACGTTAGTTCATCCTACTTGCAGTATGTTTAATGTATTTTATTTCCAATTCTGTAAATATTTGAAAAAATTAATGAATATTAACATTCTTACAAACTACAATACTTCGTTCTGCTGATGCAACATAAATAACTTCTGCCCAACTTCACATCACGCGTGTCGCATTGGAACAGGGGCGTCCGGACGCTTGTCACGGGATAGTCTTATTTCGCGATAACTCCTAAGATATTAATTTAAATTATGTGGTAAAAAGGGCAATATTAATGTGCATAAAATGCTAACGATAAATAGCGTATTTAATTTAAAAAAGGATTAATATTGTATCCGTATAAATTGCTTTCCAATTACCACATTACATGACACCATTTTTATAAACATGAAAATAGGTATAGTAAGTCACCCATAAAAGACATATGCCAACGCGGACTTTTCTTTAGTCCTATGAAACAATCCCTCGATACGTTATTTTGTTATATCTCAAAGGGATTCTTCTTCTTCTCAGTCGTACATTCCTGACAGAGTGGTCGTGGTCATAGATTGTCTTATAGATTGGTTGCGTTCTTTGCGAGATTTCTCCATCTTTCTCTATTCATGGCATTGCGTGTACACTCAGTAAGGGAACACTTCGTCGATAATTTAATGAGGTCTGTCCATCTAGTAGGTGATCGGCCACGTGAACGTTGACCCTCTACTCTTTCTTGCACCACCAATCGTTCCAGTGAGCTTTCGTTGCGTATGATATATCCAAACATCTTAAAGATTTGCATTTGCACAATCGACGAAAGTCTTTGTTTGATGCGAAGCTCAAACTCTCTCTTAGGATGGAGACTTTAGTGCGGTGAGCAGTCCATTTTATTCTCACCAAGCGCCTCCAGCACAACATCAAAGGGATTAGGTAGCGTTTTCGATGAAAGCTCCAGTCTGCATGATTTTTTCCGACGTCTTCAACAATAATCGTCATATTTCAACTAACTTGCACAAACATTGATGGATTATACACATAAACCTTCCTCTTGAATCACTCCGTGCATTGGTATCAATATGCAAATCCGTTCGCTAGTTTTTGAGTTTATCACATTCAGACAGACAGACGCGGCCGGGGACTTTATTTTATAATATGTAACGATGATTTTTCTAACATTTATTTGTTATCAGTTTTAAAAGCTTATCCACTCCAATTAACTAATAAGACGTTAGACCCGCCGTGTTAAGATGTAGTAAATTTTCTTAATGGTTTCATTTCCTTTTGATTCCGAGTCTAATAATCATGATTTCGAATAATATAATATGTTTGGTACATTCATAACTTTTTCGATGTTATTATAACTAAAATCTCATTTAATTTAATTACACCAATAACGAAGTTATATTTTAAATGGAGCGAAAATTATATTTCAAGCAATACGTAACAATTCCATGTAAAATTTAAAAAAAAATGTATCATGATAACTTCATGCTTGAATTGTAAAATAAATCGTATAATTTGTTTGAAACGGTCTCATAAGCCTTTTACCCAATGGTCGACTAATGTGCAAGTGCTATCAAGATTGAGTGGTTTAACCATCATTGCCTCGTGATATGTATAAAATACATAAACAATAATTTTTAGAAATATTCACGTATGCTTGAACAAGATATTGTATTAAACATAGAGTGAATTAAATTGACAGCATATAGTTTTAAATTATATAATGAAAATATGTATATATTTTTTTAAATTCAAACTGTCTGTAAATTTGTTTAATTAAACCAACTTTGAAATTTTCAAAATTGAAAGTTTTTGAAAGTTTTTGGGTTGCTTTGTTAATTAATAACGTAAACAAAATGAGATTTTTTATTACTTTGTTTATGTATTCAGAGACAATCCAAATTGAATGTATGTTTTTATTTTAAGAACATTTAAATTACAAATGTCCATTATGAGCAATTTTATAATTTTTAATAACAAGTCAGTCGCAGTAACCAAAAAAGATAATTCTAATTTCATTGCTTCCATTTGTATTTTGCACTTTCACTCCAAATGAACATGTTGTTAAAATTCTAAATTTGATCATTAAGGGGGTAGGCTTTTAATACAAAAAAAGGCTTCGGCCCATGTCTAATTCTCGCTGTATATCTTTATCAATATTTACAAAAAAATATATGTAATAGTAGAAATACTGTCATAGAGCCTACGTTTTTGTTTTTTACGATATGTTGTTCGGTTTTTTCTAGAATAAATTTATGAAAAACATGATTGCCGTCAGTTCTTTGTTTTAAAATCACTACGATACTGTGAATTGACCTTCAGTCCAAACGATGCTGTCAAATTAATGTACTCTATGACAAAATGAGACATATAAATAAAAAATAAAATGTGTGAGCAGTGTGAAAAAAGGAGATTATATTATTTGATGATATAATTATCAACCTCTATATATTCTATGATAATGTTACAGAAGGATAATAGACTTTGGATTGTCCCCCTTATTCTGATCCTTCTCTTGAATGTCATGAAAAAGGCCCTATTCTGAGCTCTGTGAGAATATTACGTAAATCTGTCGCTCTGAAGTAGATCATTTTATCGAGACAATTTCCGCATCAAAAACATACCTATCATTATAAATACAATTCAATGGATTATCTGAGCTTTTCTTGGGCACAATTATAGATTGCTAAAGTTTCGAATATTCTAATATGTCATTGCAAAGAACCTTACTAAGGGCTTGTTTCATGATTTCCGATTGAACGAATTTACATCCCAGTTTGTCAACGTTTAATCACTTTTCGATTTCATTTCAACTATTTTTTTTGTAGATAACTTCTTTCGTTTATGCAATAACTGGCTGAAATCACAAAATTGTCATGGCCTTTCTGTAAAGAAAATACCCTCAGTATAGGTACTTATCTCTTTGAAGAAAAAAGCACTTTTAATAAGTAAATGCTTTTGATTTTGCTATCATGGGAAAAGGGTCAGAGAACGCTTTTATGCGATTTTTTTATCAGATTGAATTCACTCGAGTTTGAGAATAGTAAGTATATATCTATTATTTGTTCTACATTTGAACTAATGTTATCTTTAGAACGAATAATTTATTTATTTTATAAACGCGGTAAGTAAAAAAAGAATGAATGGGTGAATGGGATTGAGTGAATGAATAAACACGATTTGATATGTCATGGTGCTGTATCAGTGAGACACGGTACGGACTACGTACGTGAGAGGTGATAAAACGATAAGTGAATTATTGATTACGATTTGGTATCATTTATTAAGATTAAAAAACATTCAATGTTTATAATTCAAACCTTAAAAATTAACATTTAATAAACCTGAAACAATATCGGTTTATTGATATTCGAACGATTTTTGATCATTAAAGGCATCGGGGACCGTTAAATACACTTCTACCTGAGCACCTATACCTATATTTTGTTGTGATGTGACGTAAAATAATAAAAATCAGGAACTGAGATAATAAGGTTAATTAGCGTTCCCCGACGCCTTAATAGATAAAGAATCATGGACGGGGCCGGGTGTTGCTATGGGCGATTCATGCTTTGGAGATGCATGCAAAAAATACTTTCTCTATTTTCAGGCTTGTTTCCTCTTTGACTAGTAGCACATATTTAAGTCACATCTTGAAGACTAATAGAGAGATGATTCTGTCTATGACGGATCGTTTGCTCTTTTATCCTATTTTGTGAATAATATTATGTATTTTATTATTTACTTTCCTCCGGCGTTTTCTATAATTTTCACGCGCTCTTTTTAGCTGTCAACTCATAGTCTTTCTTGAAAATCAGGCATCTTCTGAGAGCAGCAGTCGAAAGCCTCTATGATTCCGAGGCAGCTTCAGAGGGCAGTAAGTAGAGTACTTTTGGTCGCGAGGCACGTCTATGTGGCAGTACTTTATAGAAAGCCTCTATGTATGAAACAGCGTATTTATTTTCCTATTTATTTAACTATCTGAACATGTACTTAGTTCGGCTGAAAAAACCACTGGAAAAGCCAAATTTAATTCAAACGAAAACAATGATAGGCTTTGAAAAACTGTTAGGACTGTTAGGTGACGGTTCGTCACAAAATTGTTGCGGATTATATGCAACTATAGTGATGCCGCATCCATGTAATGATATATAAATGTTAACGGTGATTTTAAATTATTTTCATTTTAGATTAACACTGTACCTACGTAAATGTCATAAATTATATTGTTTGTAAGAAACGCTCATTAGGCATACAATTTCGCTACGCTATCGTACGCTAATGCTTATTAATAATTTAAATTTCATTATGAGCTTACGTCGAGAATTTTCAGAGAGAATTCACAGGTTGCGGACATTTCCAACTTTTCTGTGTGGGTTGACGTTTGGTAAGTCAATTGACCATGTATGATAAGCATTGAAACCTGAGTCTACCTATGGATTCCCATCCAATATTTGAGAATCATACGAACCCTTGTCGAAACCCTTGTTGAATTACCTTGTCGAAATTGTTTTTATTACCTAAAAATATTAAATGATGTTCATAAATACGTCAATCTCAATAAATTTAGAGTTAAATGAGACGTTGTTAGTGTCAAAGGTAAATAAAATATTTCGATTCGGTATACGATGCCAGGCTGTTTGTTAGGATCAAGCGACGACAGGTTTAGCGGGGTTAAAAAGCATGTACAAAGGTTATTTAAAATGTCAACCCATAGACAATTCCACTTAACTCCTTTGTTATTTGGTGATGAATTGTGTTTTTTTGGTACTTAGCGCCCACTTACAACACAAGAGGATCATTTCAACAATTAATATTTCACAAACATGGAACAGGAGCTTTTCGTTCCAGGTTTAGTTTTTTGGGTGCAAGTATTACAGCTTTTGATTTATATAGAGATAGATACCTTTTCAAATGTTTGTAGCCTCTACAACGTGGCCACAATAACGTGATCATGATATGGTCAAATGTTTTGACACAGTAAATTTAAAAGTGTAGCTTTGAGCCGTTTAATATTGATTAAACGATTGGCCGAGTGGTTAGAGACCCTAACTGCAGAACCACAAAAGTCGCGGGTTCGATTCCCACCCGGGACAAATATTTGTATGCATGAACATGTCTACTTGTTCCGTGTCTAGGTGTAAAATATCTGTTTATGTATATATAATAAAGAATATTTAAGCATGTATATCAGTTGTATAATACCCATAGTACAAGCGTACACTTGTTTACTTTGGAACTAGATGGCGCTGTGTGGGATGTCCAGGTAATATTATGTGCAATTTAACAAAATGTTTAAAACATACAATGATAATTGCATACAGTGTATTTATATTCTGAATCTGTTATTTTATTCGGATTTCCGACCTTTGCGAAGTATGAGCCGCTTTGACTTGGTGATTTTGCTTCTAAGGTTGGAACGATATTCCACCACCGGCCGATACGGAATTTGCATACAATCAACAATTTTAAAATTAAACGTAAGGCGAATTCTTTATTAAAACTCAGTTTACGTAAATTCAAACACATTTAGATAAAATCTTACCGTTGTTAAGCTGACCTGATTATCGACTTACGCAAATTTAGTTTGAATTTTTTTATAACTTCCAAACAGCCACGGAGACCACTTGATGTTTATCGGATCCGAAACGGATTTTAAGACAGTGCACCTTATTTCACTGTGACTTTTCATAAAACAAAGTACCTACTTTGCTAACGATATAACGCGAAGCGGACAGATAAAGGTGATGTGGAATGGTAAATGTCCCCAACAAACGGAATTTATATTACAATTTTGTATTTGGGCCTTCAAAATCAACTTACATTTGCAGAGTAACATTTTCAATTTCGACTCCGTTAACGTACAAAAAACGTCAGGTTTTATATTGAAATGACTATTTCTGTATTCTTGGGAAACTAGAATGATTAATATTGGTGTAAGATTGTTACTTGTGAATGATGTTAATTTATAAAAAAAAAATCCGTTGGGTGCGTATCGGACTACACACAGTGAACGGTTCTGCATTAATACGGTCTTTATGACATCGAAACTTGAACCATAGTGTTGTATTTCACAATACTAGGCCTTTCCACTTTACACCAATCACAAACGAGCATTCTGTTTGTAACGCATGCGCAAAATGCGAAAAGCACCCCGATCGCGCCCTTAGTTCCCGCCATTACTAAAGTATTATTTTATTTATTTATTTATTTATTTTCACATTTTTGGAGGAACAACAGCTTAATTTAGTGTACATGGTTTACAAGGTAGTTTCGACGAAGCCAATTATAGCTCCTCACAGATAGAATTACAATTAATAAAACAGAACAATGAACAAAGACACACAGCTATAACCTGTGATATCAACTAAATTCAGGCCACAGCCTTTATAATTGTTTAAGTATTCATGACTAAACAAGTTATTTCTCAAAAAACATTTGACTGATCTGCTGCCTCGCCACCACGCAACTAGTGTTGAATAGGTCTAAGTCTATTTCTGCACATAATTTGTTAAAGTTGTTGCTGGCACGCCACATGAAACTGTTTTGTCTGTAATTGGTTGAAGCGTAAGGAAGATCAATGTATACATTATTTCTTAACGAATAAGTAGGGACCCTAAGCGATATTTCCGATAAAAGTTCAGGACAATCAATCGAACTGGATGCAATTTTTAACAAAAACGAAATGTCTGCTATTTGACGTCGGCGTTCAAGAGTAAGTAGGTGATGCTTTTTACAATGCGAAAGATATTCATCGTCATGAAATGTGACTTTCGTTCGGTAACACAGGTAACGCATGAATTTCTTTTGCACTCTTTCAATGCGGTCAATGTAAATAGCATATCTGGGATTCCAAATTTGTGATGCATATTCCAGGGTGCTACGTACCAAAGCACAATACATAATTTTTAATGTTTTGGCCTGGGTAAAGTCTTTAGAACTTCGCATTAGAAACCCAAGTATTTTAGTAGCCTTGGATACAATACTATCAACGTGTTTATCGAACAGCAGTCCAGTGTCATGAATCACTCCGAGATCTCGTACAAATGTTGGCCTGTCCAATTTCACACCTTGCAATGTATATTCGAAAATAATTGGATTGATTTTACGCGTGAATGTCATTACATTACACTTTGACGGATTCAAATTTAGTTGATTAATTTCACAGTACTGCTCTAGACGCAAAAGATCTGCCTGTAACGCAATAGTATCAGCAATTGACGTGATTTTTGCATAGATTTTCATGTCATCGGCGAAGCAGAGTAGTTGTGATGATCGGAAACAAAGGTCAATGTCATTCACGAAGATAACAAACAATAGAGGACCCAACAGAGATCCCTGTGGCACCCCACTGGGAATAGATACCCATCCAGACATATAGTTACTAATAACAACTGCTTGAGATCGATTATTAATATATGATGCAAACCACCGCAAGAGGTCACCACTTATGCCCATTTGTAACAGTTTATTTAAAAGTATGTCATGCCGAATCCTGTCGAATGCCTTACTGTAGTCAGTGTAAATGACGTCAGTCTGGTACCCATTGTCCATACTAGACGTTAGATAATTATTAAGTACGATGAGATTTGAGACGGTTGAGCGACCTCTCAGAAAACCATGTTGCACAGAATTGAGTGAATTTTTTAAAGAGGCATATAGCTGGTTATAAATAATTTTTTCTAGCACCTTAGATATAACGCACAACTTAGAAATCGGCCTATAATTGGAGATTTCCGTTTTAGTGCCTTTTTTGTGAATCGGCGATATATACGCCCGTTTCCATATATCAGGAACACTACAAGAGTGAAATGACTTTTTAAACAATAAGGAGATTGGTAAAGCTATGGTTTTAGCACACTTAATAAGAAATTCACCGGGCAGATCGTCCGGCCCAGCTGACTTAGATGGATCGATATTAAGAAGGAGTTTTTCGACAGTATCGATATTTACAGTAATCGAAGAAATATCTGAAATAAAGCGTGACGAACCTACCAGGCTGGGTAACTGCGCAGACATTGAATTTGTGGGGTTAAGGAAATTAGAATAAAAATATGAGGAAAAGGCGTTACATATAGATTCACCCGTATCTACGATTGTATCATCAAGTCGGAGACTATTAGGTAAAGAATTCGCTTTTGATTTAGATTTAATATAGGACCAGAAATATTTTGAATTTTTAGTAATTGAACTTTCTACACCTTTTATATATTTAATATAACATGAATTTACGAGAGTTTTTACTTTATTGCGCAGTAATTTGTAAGACTCAAAATCAGATCTATTTCCATAAGTTTTGTACTTGCAATAAAATTTAAATTTTTCCTTAATCACCTTTCGTAAAGAAGTCGAATACCAAACGGGGTATGTATTTGAGGAACACAATTTAGAAGGAATATACTTATTTCTCAAGGTGATATACGTAGAGTAAAAGAGGTCAACAGACTCTTCGAGCGATTTGTCTTTAAATTCCGTTATCCAGTCTTTGTCGTTAATTTCGCTATTAATTTTATCATAATCGCCATGTCCGTACAGATACTTTACTCGCGGGGCATTTTTCAGAGGAGCGGCAACAAAAGATTGTAGTTCCAACAGCAGCGCCCCATGTTGACGGTCAACGGGGACCAGAGCGTCTATGCTACAGTCAGTGACAGTAACTGAATCACTACACAAAACCAGATCCAAGATACGGCCAATGGAGTTGAGAATGCCATTGTATTGTTTCAAGTTAAGTGAGTTTATCTCGTCAATTAGAAGGTATTCATCATACGAACGATAATTACAAGGTATCAATGAGTTATCGTCAGAAAGGCTGGGAGTCCAAGTAATATTACTCATGTTAAAATCACCCAAGACAAGATATTTATCTTCAGGATATTGTAAAATAGTATTGCCGAGAGAACAAAGAAAGTTCGAAAGCTGTTGAGAAAAAGAAAGTCCTAAATTTTCTTTGCATAAATATAACAAGCACAACCGTAAGTTACTGGTGGGTTGCGAGCGACAACTTTTTTTACACTTTATAGTGACCCACAGGTCTTCGGCAGTAGAATGGAGGGAAGGTTGCGGGAAAGCGACTAAATCCCTACGCACAGCAATCAAAACACCGCCACCCCTGGTTTGACCCGTTGAGGCATAATCTCTGTCCCGTCGGTATACAACGTAAGAATCGTCAAACAGTTCAGAGTTTGATATACCCTCCAGAAGCCAGGTTTCGGTCAACGCGATAATATCGTAGCAAGAGCTCAAGTTCCTATAAAATATATTCGTTTTTGTGCGAAGGCCCCTCGTGTTTTGGTAGTATATTTTTAAATTATTATTATCGTTATCCATAATAAGAGACGAAAGGTAAGTAGAAGCAGATAGGCGGTATAATATTATTTTGTAGGTATACGCTATTCAAGAATGTGTAAATTATTTTGTGTAATAGTGTCTCCAGAATGTAAAGCAGTAAATATATGACTATCTCAAATACGTCTCTAATGGAACGAAATCTGTTTACATCGCAGATGCATTTTACTATTCTAACTAAGACTAATTTTATCATATACTGAAAAAAAATAGGTAAAAAATGTGAGTCTTCCACAAACAGTATACAAGTTATATAATGAGCGATCTCGTGCAAAACACGAGTATAGTAACGAGTGTTATATGTACAATACCTAGGTGGAATAGAAATAAAAACAAATAGTAAACATATTGGTGGGTAAATGGATATTAATATAATAGTGTGAAACAGTATGCGGGTGCGAGCGAGCGAAAGCGCAACTGAAGCGAGTGCGAAGAGCACAGACATAAACCAGACATTAGCAGAACAATAGTTGCGAGCGCGGCATACAGGCGAGTCAGCTGTGCCCAAACTTTTTGCAATAATTGACAACATAAACCTACAAACAATTATATTATTATAAAACAAAATTATATTTATATTTAGTATGTAAATTAAATAAACGCAATGTATAGAACGCTGACTCAATGAAATACAAACTAATTCATTTTGTTTAAATCACCATCCTTAGCGACAATGAGTACTGGGGAAGAGTCATTTTTGCGCACGTGGATTTTACAGTATTTCACCCAGATATACTGATAGCCTTTAGCCTTGGCTGCTTCCTTGACCCGTGTCAGCAATCGTTTATGCTCGGGAGTCAAATGGTCATTAACGTATATGCGCTGGTCGTCACCATTGAATCCTATATCCCGAGCCAATAGAAATTTCCTGGCGCGTGCTGCAGCGATGAATTCCTCCTTAACATACCTGTTTATAAAACTGATTATAATGGACCTATTATTTGAGTTGTGTGTAGGTATTCTAGAAATATAGTTTACTTGGCTTCTTGGAAATGAATAGCCAACTGCTTTTGATACGGATTCACTAACAGAAAACAAGTTCTCGCCAGCCCTCACAGGAACACCCTTCACTTCGACATTATTGTGGCGAGCCCACTGCTCTCTAACGGCATTGTCTTTTTTTAACAAAACCATGTCATGCACCATTATATCTGAAGCCTGCTGCAGATCAGAGGTAACTTTTTCTAATTTGTTTAGTCTCTGGTCATACTCATCAATTTTTGAGCTATTAAAGTCACAGGAAGATTTAAGATCCGCTATTTCCGATCTCATCAATTTGATGTCTTCGACAAGACCTGGGAGACTATTTAACTTTGACTTAATAGACTTTAATTCCTGCATAACCATTGCCAGAGATATCGGGTCACAACTCTCCGCAGGCGACACAGGCCCCGAAGATGGACTTATAGAAGTTGCAGTAGCCGACCTGCACAGAGGACAGCGCCATGCAGCCCTACGCTCCGGACCCAACTTGCGGTAACCTGCCTCAGTGATACCACCACAGCCAAAATCAAGATGCCTCTTGCAAATACCACACTGAACACCGTCAACAAACTTCTCGTTACACATTGCGCACTTCATGCTTTAGAACCACTGGTTTATTACCACTGACGGAATACGTGTCTACTGCGCGGCAGTTAATTCTCCGATAGAATACGTGTTTACTGTGCGGCAGTTCATTGATGAAATGGAAATCATTAATCGCAAATGTATTGAAAAACCGGCCGTGTGGGAACGGCAAAGAATACAATTTCCCACCGCCACCAGGAAGCGTGTCGTAAGAGACGACTAACCCTGGTTAGCAGAAGATGGGCAGCAGCATCTCTCTGTGAAACTATTTACTGCGATATCGCAGTAAATGGCGCTTGGCAGGCGGATTGGCGGATCACCAATCCGCCTGCCAAGCGTGGTGATTATTGGCGAACCCTCCCAATGCAGCACACAAACACACAATGGCCCCTAGTCTCCGGTGGCCCTTCTATTCCTGGCCACGGCAGCGGTCATGGTAAAGGGCAGGGGGTGCGAAGAATCCCCGGATACGATTCGGCTGCCAAAATAAACGTTTATTTGTAGCAACATTGAATAACAGGACTCTGATGCGAGACGAGCATGTTGAGGAGCTGGAAGTAGAATTGAGCAGAATAAAGTGGCATATCCTTGGGTTATCTGAGGTCCGAAGACAGGGGGAGGACACGATAATCCTGAGCTCTGGTAACCTATTCTACTTCCGAGAAGGCGATCAGCCCTCCCAAGGTGGTGTCGGGTTTCTTGTCAACAAAGTCCTCGTCAACAACGTTGTGGAGATCTCCAGTGTATCGACCCGGGTAGCATACCTTGTACTGCAACTAACCGACAGGTACCGCCTAAAGGTTATACAGGTATACGCGCCAACTTCGACTCACTCGGCCAACGAAGTCAGGGCAGTGTAAGACGACATAGCGAAAGCTATGCATCATGCAAGCCCGACTCAGTTCACCGTTGTAATGGGAGACTTCAACGCCAAAATGGGAGTACAAAAAAGCGACGAATCAAAGATGGGGCCATACGGCATCGGACGGAGAAATCACAGAGGGCAAATGCTGGCAAACTTCATCGAAATGAAAGGTTTGTTCCTTATGAATTTCTTCTTCAGGAAGGCGCCACAGAGGAAGTGGACCTGGCAAAGCCTAGATAAAGTGACCAGGAACGAGATTGATTTCATCATGTCGGATAAAAAGCGCATATTCAGAGATGTCTCAGTGATCAACATGTTCAATACTGGAAGCGATCACCGCCTAGTCCGAGGCACTCTGAATATCAACTACAAGCTTGAAAGGGTCCTTCTGATGAAGTTCGAGCCCGCCCGACACCGTTCCAAGCCGACACAGGCTTCGAGGCTTTTCAACTGGAGTTGAGAAACCGATTCGACGCACTGGAAACCACGGCGGATGTTGACGACATGGCGGACAACCTGATCAATGTTGTCAGAGAAGTGGGCAGCAAACACTTCAGATCAAGGTGCAAAGGTAAGGAGTCTAAAGTTTCCAGCGAGACACTGGATCTCATGCGAGAGAGACGTGAGAAGTCGCTACGAGGAATATCGTCAGACCTGGCTCTGAACAGAAAAATCAAGAAGCTGATACGACGGGACTTCCGCCTCTTCAATACAAAACGTACCGAAGAGGCAATCCAGCGAAACAAAGGTTCAAACGTGTTCGTTCAGCAGCTTGGTAGAAGCCAACTGGCGAAGCTCAGGGCTAACGACAACAGAATCGTCTCCTCAAAACCAGGGATTCTCGCTGAGATTGAGACTTTTTATAAAAAACTCTATGCCGTACATGCACCTCCCCCTGCAGCCCGCGATAGCAGTGATCGGAGAGCTCCGCTCACCAGACACTACACAGATGATATTCCTGACGTCAGCCTGGGCGAGGTAAGATTAGCTCTCAGGCAGCTAATAAATGGCAAAGCACCCGGCGCCGATGGCATCACAACAGAGCTTCTTAAAGCAGGCGGGACACCAGTCCTGAAAGAGCTTCAGAAGCTATTCAACTCTGTCATACATAGTGGTGTGGCGCCGAGTGCATGGAGTGAGAGTACGGTCATCCTTTTCTTCAAAAAAGGAGACAAAACGCTTATTAAGAATTATAGACCGATCTCACTCCTCAGCCACATGTACAAGCTGTTTTCGAAAGTCATCACGAATCACCTCGCCCAAAGATTTGACGAATTTCAGCCCCCTGAGCAGGCCGGGTATCGAAAAGGCTACAGCACCGTGGACCACATACATACGCTGAAGCAGATCATACAAAAAACAGAAGAGTATAATCAACCTCTGTGCCTAGCCTTCGTGGACTACGAGAAAGCCTTCGACTCCGTCGAGACTTGGGCTGTTCTGGAATCCTAAGAGCGATGCCGAATCGACTGTCGTTACATTGAAGTGTTGAGGTGTCTATACGAAGCCGCGACAATGACTGTCCAGGTCCAGGACCAGCGAACGGAACCTATCCAATTGCGAAGAAGAATACGATAGGGGGATGTTATATCCCCGAAACTGTTCACCAACGCATCGGAAAATGTTTTCAAGACGCTGGACTGGAAATATTGTGGCACTAATGTCAACGGCGAATACATCTCTTACCTCCGTTTTGCTGACGACATAGTCATCATGGCAGAGTCGCTGGAAAAGCTCAGCGGAATGGTTAACAGCCTCAATGTCGCCTCTCGGCGGATGGGGCTCGGGATGAACTTGGACAAGACGAAAATCATGTTCAACGAACATATTCTCCCGAGACCGGTAACCGTAGAGTGTACGACTCTAGAAGTTGTTCAAGACTATGTCTATTTAGGACAAACTATCCAGTTAGGCAAACACAACTTCAACAAAGAGGCCGACCGAAGAATTCAGCTGGGCTGGGCTGTTTTCGGGAAGCTTCGTCATCTGTTCTCGTCACCACTACTACAATGTCTGAAGACCAAGGTCTTCAACCATTGCGTCCTACCTACAATGACGTACGGTACCGAAACATGGACTCTCACGGCAGGACTGATCCACAAATTTAAAGTCGCTCAGCGTGCTATGGAGCGGGCTATGCTCGGTGTTTCTTTGATGGACAAAAACAGAAACACTGAAATCTGTCAAAGAACTAATGTTGTCGATATAGCCGAAGCGATCAGCAAGCTGAAGTGGCAATGGGCCGGTCACATTTGCCGTAGAACTGATAACCGACGGGGTAGACGAGTTCTCGAATTGAGGCCACGTACCGGAAAGCAAAGCGTTGGACGCCCCCCGGCCAGGTGGACAGATGACCTGAAGCAACATACCAGGGGTAGTTGGGTGCGAAAGGCGGAGGATCGTGTGTGGCGGCGAGCCTTGGGAGAGGCCTATATCCTGCAGCGGAGAGACACGGGCTGATGATGATGATGATGTATTGAAAAACGTGGTATGATGCTCGTACTCAATAAACTGGCTGTTATAGTCTCGGTTTATTATATATATGCAGCTTACCGTACTTGCATCATTTACCCTGCTTTCAGCTTACCGGACTTGTATTATTACTACTTGTATTATTGTACTATGCATTTTAATATCATTAAAATAAATTTTCGTATTAAACATAACGAGCACTTTTGTATGTCACGTAATGTACTCGAGGAAAATTTTATTTTAGCTTTAATTGGCTCAGCTGAACCTTTATAATAACCTAATTTGAACATTTTGTCCAGTACATTCAGAAAAAATAAGCTGTGACGGACGGACATACAGATACAAAATTGAGATTTTTTTATCTAGAAAGTACAGGATTTTATGAAGTGTTTTTTTTCACATTCTGTGGAAGGATAAATTATGTTTTAAAACACTATAATTATTGGGTAAACATTTAAATATGAACTTATAATAACATGACAAATTAAAAAGAACATTTTCTCATTTCCCAATACAAAAAAAATAACAAATAGCGCCTTTTCTTCATAAAGCTCTCGTACTAAAAATTCGTATTTCGCATTCTTCAAGCTCCACAAAACCGATTGTGACTAAACTTTCACATTTTTAAATAGACGAAATCGTTGTCGCGTCAGCGGAATAACGTTCCATGTGTAAAATTCTCGTATACGTAAAATTGTCGAACGTTTCAAAAATAATGTCACTGCATCTCGAAAACTATCCACTTCCGCATAATGTTAATGTGTGGTGAAAACGATGCAGGACCCTTCCCTTGATCCCTTTTCATTCCATGGGATGAGACTTTTTAACCACCCCATATATACCCAATCAATATTCATATGTGAAATTCAATTTGATCCTATTTGTACTATTAAACGATTTTACGTATTTGATTTCTAGCTTTAACTTTCATAACATGTATCGGTTTGTTATTCGAAAGATAAACTGAATATGTGATATAATATGTGGGACATCGCACACAGCGGCATCCAGTCCCAAATTAAGCAAGTATAATGCTTGTATTATGGGATACTAAACAACTGATATACATACTTAAATATTATTATTATTTTTCATGATATATATAATTTTTTTACGCCCTGATAAGGAACATGTATACATGTTCATGCACACAAATATTTGTCCCGGGCGGGAATCGAATCCGCGACCCTTGGCTCCGCAGTTGGGGTGTTTAACCAGTCGGTCAATCGGTAAGTCAATGTGAATCCATTCCAACATCTCCTAACAATCGTCAGTAGGAAGTACAAGGTAGAACAGTAAGCGAGCAGCACACGTGAAACAAATATGCATACATTTTAAATTACAATGGTTTATATTATTAACTACACGAGCTACAGTACTCTAACAAACCATAAATCGTTACAAAACGAATGGGATTTCGGTAAACAGAACCGAAAATACAAAATAAACGCTTAGCGACTGAGAAAACGTGAATGAGATGTGTTATTGATAAAACGTAACCCACGCTAACGAATTTGCGGCAGCCCATCACGAATGCACATTTGCAGCTGCTAGCAGTAAACGAACAAAGACAGCGACTGCACAGAAACAAGCATACTTTACTTTTGATATAAAAAGTGTAATATAAAAAATATAAAACAATACAAACAATCTAAAATACTCTTCATTTCTCCTAAATAATAAAACTTAATGAAATGTAACAGCACTCAGAAAATAACTAATCAACAGCGTAGCTTTCTTTTATCGTGGGGATTCTGTTTTAATGGCCAAAATATTACAATTAATTTGTGGCAATATTTTATTTTTAATTGTTACTTTAATGTTGAAACGTTTTTGACAAAGGATTGTAATTTCACCTTTAAAATAATTTCGGCAAAGTTGATTCAGTTCACTTCCTACTTTGTTTGTTTGTGTTTTAATATTCAATTTCATTTCATTCGTCCGACAAGTTGAAGTCAATGTAAGATTTGGAGAAGAAAAAGTAAATTTATTTAATCGAATTAAATTTTTGGGGATTACCATCAATGCTAATTTACAATAGGGCTCATATACGGAAGCGAGCTATTGTAGGCTGTTAAACTGAATTTTACTGTTTATGCGATTAGGCAAATAGGACATCCCACACAGCGCCACCTAGTCCCAAACTAAGCAAAGCTTGTATTATGGGTACCAGGCAACTGATATATATACTTATATATTCTTTATAATATTCTTCCGGGCTACTAGTCCGGATATCCGGGATGCACTAAAATACTAATTTTATTTAACTTTATTTTATTATAAGACGAAATCACAAACAACCTTAAGATTAAGAACGAATAATACCGAACACAAATTTCACTTCACATTTCGTAGTTAATCGCACTTGACTTTTTCTCAAAAACTGTCTCGTTCGACGACTGATCATCACCCTTCTACCCTGCCCTCCACGAGTCTATTTCTATTTTAGCGTGGGAACTTACTCGCACATGCGTTTGTCGCTGTGGGTGGTCGTGGCGCCCGCTTTGTCTGGCCACTACCTTCCGTTTCGAAAATGTTTTTTTTCGAAATATCAAGGCGTTCGCTTTGTAAGGCCGTTGCAATTAATATTTTCAATTTGTGGAATTTATTTTTCTATCTGGATTTTTCTGTTTTATTGAATGGCCGTGGGAAACTTTCGAGTAAGTTCGGTGATATGTCGACGTGCTATTATAAATAGACGTCACAATATATAGATACTTTTACACCCAGACATGAAACAAATAGACATGTTCATGCACACAAATATTTGTCCCGGGTGGAAATCGAACACGCGCCCTTTGGCTCTGCAATTAGGATCTCTAACCACTCGACCGATCGGTCCGTCAATTTTTTAATCAGTTTTTTAGCTTTTGGATTCGCAAAGCCGCTGACATTTGAATAATATTTATCTTACGGGTGTGAACTCCGAAACCTATTCTCGGGCCCACATCAGAAAGTATAATGTTTTTAACAATAAAACCGTAAAAAGTCATTTTTTAAATTATATAAATATTTTATTATTATTATTATTATTATTATTATTATTCTTATTAATATTGTAAGGATATTTTGTTTCAAAGCAACCAAGTCGTAGTTTTTCTTATGAAATAAATAGGTACTTCAATAGCCTAAATACTAGAGATGAAACGGATAGTTGTTTGGCCGGATATCGGATATTCGGTGAGCTGTGAGGCTGGATGGCCGGATATCCGGCGGCCGGTCATCCGACCATACAAAGGTATCAATGTCTCTAACTTGCTTGTTCAAGTTGTGACATGTTTAACGTCGTATAACTGCGGGCAACGGAATGCATCATTTAGAGCGGTGTCATGTCATCGGGACTAATCAGGAGTGATCGTGCGTGACTTAATGATGCTGGCCGTGCGTTATTTGATATTATTGTAAAAATAGGTACGTAATAAAACAATTAAAGGACAGAAACATGTTATCAGCAATATTTTGACATTAACCGTGAAAATAATAAGTTACTGTGTAAACAATAATCAGTGTCATGATCCTGAGAAAAACGCATTAGCAAACGACATCGACTACTATTTAAAGACAGGATTGATCGCACCCGTGACCCTTTTATAAGGAAAAGCTGTTTTCCGAGGCAGGTCTGGTTTACGAAAACAAACGAAATCGCCTGTCGCCTATGAACGCCGAAAATTTATTATTTAACCACCATAATTTACCACTTGTTAATTATGAATATTATTTTCTGAATTGATAATAATAAAAACATGTTTCTCTGCGGTAGATTAGAGTGCTTTGTGTTCAGATTTTTTAAAAGTTTTATTTTAGTTGAACCCCAAACTTTTAAGTTAATTTAATTTTTTGAAAAAGTTGTATTGTAACTTGTGTTTTTTTCTTATTACCGTTTTTAAGGAAAGTAATCATAATTGCAAGCTGTTATCTTATTTTATGAACGTTTTAAAGGATTTGCCGATTTTTTTTAGAAAATTTATGTGTATCCGGTATTAGCCGGATATTGAGTTACTATCCGGCATACGGCCGGATAGTAAATTTAGGCCGGATAGGCCGGATACCGGATAGTCACCGGATATCCGTTTCATCTCTACTAAATACACAGGAAATTTTTCAACGATGGTATATTTCGACTTTGAAACGGATACAGTCGCTTGCATCACCGACTCTTGTTGAAGCATTGATTCAGAGTCATCCATTTTGTGACGTCGAAACTTCTGAAATACGAAAGCTAGATTTAATATAAACAACTTGTACAAATGAAATTATTTATTGGAGTTTTATTTCATAAATTATTATTATTTCATATATAAAAGTAACAATTTAAAAGTACAAGGAATTCATCTAATCGATTTTTACTCAAATATTTGTTTTATTTAAACACATTAAATGTAAATGTTAACGACATCTTTTTTCTGTTACCAGTACAAGATTCAAAATATCCTTTTACTCTCATGAAGTTTTTCTTCAGTCGTCATTTTCAAGTAGGTACCCTACTGGAATGCTGAAACGAAACCTTCTTTTGTAACATAAATCCCATGTGCTCAGTATCTTATGAAAATTATGTTTGTTTATATATATGTCTTCAGGGTTCCATTGCAAAGACATTTATGATCTCCATATACATAGCAGACTAAAAGTACAATTAAAATTTTAATTATGTATAAATTATATAAGACATTAACAGAAAACACGAGAGGGTGACCGGCAACGAAATAGAAACTAACAAGGAATTTAGGAACATGCCATGAAGTAAATTAGGACATAGAGAAAACCTCTAAAATATATATAACAAATATAGTTCTGGTGTCTAACTAGTATTAACATAATTTAGTAACATATAGTTTCTAAGGTTACCACACTCAGCCCATTGATACCCCACTGCAGGGTATTAGGCCTCCCCTAGGGATGAGGGAGCTTGGAACTAAATCCACCATACTCCTTCAATGCGAGTTGGTAGATTTTAACGACTGCCATCTATTGATGGCAACTGGTACCGACGGCTTAACGTGCTCTCCGAGGCATAGAGTCACTGACAGCCATGTACATAAGTTAAAAAAAAAACTTATTAGTACATGCCCTGGGATTCGAACCACGGCCTTTTATACAAGAAGCAGGCGAGTTACCACTAGGTTATCAGGACGGCTATAAGTTACCCCGACTTTTTTGAAGAGAAATATACACAAAGAATTTATTGATAGCACATAGTCCTATATATTTTCTTTACTTTTAGGCTCAGAAACCGTGTCCAATTAAGTGATTACTTTTAAAACCGTTTCAATGACCAAGTTAGATACGACCTTTCAAAGCGACATCCGCTGCGACCGTAAACGGCACAATTTCTTTATGGTTTAGAATATACTTTGATTCAGTAAAACGAAATACGCCTTTGAAATTTTTGAGGTACGGGTTGTCAAAAAAGAACGACAAATGAAAAGTGTAATACATTTTTCGTGACCCAGTCAAGTGCGAAGCGGACTCGCACACTAAACGTTCTGCTTTTTAATAGCAAGCCAGTGCCAACTTGACCCCAACGGCATTGTCATTTTAGTTTCAAACGTCGACGCAAACAGGTTTATAGGAAAACGCGTAGTTTTCATGATTTCTACAGTTTCTATAATCTCAGAAGTTCTGGAAGGATCTCTAAATATTTCTGAAATGAAAATTGGCAGACATAAAAAGTATCTTACGTCACACCCTACAACCTCTTTTCATATCTCTAAAAAAAACCGGTACTCCTCTAAAAAGTTTTAACCCCATTTCTTTTCATTAAAAAGCGAAAATTCAATAACCCTGAAACTTGTCATTATTTATGATGCAATTTCAATTTTCAAGTCCCTACTTTTATAAAGACCGATACTATTATATAAATTTTGACCCTCCTGGTTCCCCCCTTAGAATGTGAAAATCCAAAAACCTAAAACGCGTCATTATTTATTTTTGACGAGTAGCTACAATTCCAATTGTTAAATACCTACCTTTAAAAAACCATACCAATTTTCAATTTTCAAAAATCATTCCATACCAATTTTCAGCCCCGTTCCCCCCCCCCCCCCCCCCTTAAATGTGAAAACCTGAAAATCAGAAAATCCGTGAGTACTTAATATCCTGAGATTTTATGCTCAATAGTCGCTGTTTTCCAATTTGCATGTCCAAATTTTAAAGGACGAAGACTTTGACACAAAGTGTTCCCCTCATTTCACTCCTTAAAATCATATATAACCTATCATCTGTGCAATCACATGTTCTTTCTATATACCAATTTTCATCACGATAGGTCAAGCTGCTTTGAGTTGCAAAAGACATACAGACAGACAGATAAAAACTTTAGAAATGTTAGAATTGAAGTTTGTAAGGCATAAAATGAATACTCTTTACAAAATCTAACTGCGGAGCCAAAGGTCGCGGGTTCGATTCCGACTCGGGACAAATGTCCACACCAAAAAGTAATAGTTCCACTCTAAAAAACTTTACAGTAAACAACAAAGTTTAAAATCATTAGTGGTGGTTAAAGCAATTTTAGACGCAAATTATTTTTATGACTGAATAACTAATTCAAAGTGATAGGTGTATTGAGAATTATTGTTTGATCACTAATTTGCGTCATAAATAGTTATGAAAAAAAGTGACTTTTTGGTGCAAATAATCGGTAATGCGGCTTTTAGGTTTGACCATAATAAAATATGTAACTTTTTGGTGTGAAATATTACTTTTTGGGAAGTAATTATATTTTAAAATTATATTTGTGGTCTTAACAATTAGTATTTATTTTATAGTAATAAAACAAAAACTTCCGTTTTAAATTTTTTTTTATTTTATCAACCACAATAAAGGGGTTGGTTGGATCTTAAAATCAATCGCCTTAATGGTGGAGGATGAGGAAGTTGAAGGGGGTGAGATTATCCTTTCTCCCAATTCCACGCGCAGGAAATCCAATGTCTATTTTCTTTGCATTTTTAAATAGGGTTTGACACGATTTGGTAAAATTCAAGTTTGAGATTTAAATGCAATCAATGGAAGACATTTCAGTAAAGAAATAAGTTTTTGTCAAAACTGGAATTGTAGCTTTTTGGTGTGGACCTCCACAAATATTTGTGTCAAATATTTATACATGTATTATATTATTAAAAAAACATAATATGTAAGTATGTATATCAGTTGTGTAGTAACCCAAAACACAAGCATAATACTTGCTTACTTTGAGACTTGATGGCGCTGTTCCCATGTTTTATTATTATTAATTGACCATAATCTTTTTAGTGCAATTATACTGATTTTAATATTCGTTTAATAAAGTGAATTCCATACTTATCTAAGGGTTTAAAGGGTCTAATTTATCGTTATACATATAGGTAGTCTTAAAAATAAAGGGAGGGTCACTAACATATAACTATTATACCAGATGCAGCTGTTTGTATATTTTACCATAAAGACGCCTTTATAAGAATACTATAGTACGAAGGGGCTCGGATAACGTTTTCGTTTTATAGTATTGTTATTGTATTAGTTCTGAAATTTCACGAAATTGGTATTCCGTGTACTCTAAGGCAACACGAACACTTTACATAATGTCCAATCTTACAAGATCAAAGCGTTTTCTCGAAGTTATAATAAATAGCATTAAAAATTTGCCAAATCTGCCCGATTATTCGATAATAAAAAAAAAAACCTTTTTAATTAGACTTTATTGTTAAGTGTGGGCTATAAACTGCTAATAGACAAAATAGTAGATAATATAAATAAATCTACAGATTTCGCGCTTCTCCTAACTATCGAGGGGCATTGAAAATAAAAATAAAAAATAAAAATTAAAACACATTTTTATTCAAACAATTTTATTAAATTTTTCGAAAAAGTTGTAGACCAATTTTCAAAGATTAGTATCATACGATACCCCGCAAGTTTCTGCAACTTTTGACACTACTGCCTTTCGTCAACCTTTATAACTTTCTGAAATATAACCGAATCTCACTCTCCGTGGTAACTGATCTAATAATCATTCAATGAAAAAGACACCTTTCCAGCCAACAGTTTTCGACTGATTTAAATTTTTTTTTAAACGGTAGACAATGTATCTGCCCCAGTTTTTTTTCATTTTTCCGATATTAGCTTTCGTTTTCGAAATAATCAAATTATTGTTCGAAAAATCTCTCTCACAATGCGAAGCATTGTGGTTTATGCTTTAATCTCGCTATCAAAAATACGTCTGATTTTCTCACTTTTAATCGTTCCTACACATAATTTTTTGAAATTTCTTTAATGGTATAACGTAAAAGTATTAAGTTTTAACTATTGAATGAACATACGAGTCGTGCCATTTTGGACTCTTCAATTTTTAAATTTTTTATAACAAATATGTTTTTAAAAACTCATTTGTGAATTTGCTTATGACGCCGATCGAACCCACTGTCTTTGTATTAGAGGCGGTGTGCTTAGCTACTCGAAAACCACAACTTTTTCTGTGTTAATAAAACAAATAGACAATTTTAGTATTTCCTCACGAGTAGTTTTATGATATATATTTTAATTATAAAAGCATTTTAAAAATCTTAAATGACAACTGTAGGCATATAAAATTCTTTGAATGGCATTGAATTTAGCTCGAAGAATTAAAACACGAAATCCTACATGCCAAACATTTAATATATTTTTAAAAACTACCTATATATTTTAAGTTCACACGTAAAACTGTTTGTTGATATTTATGCTTCTGTTGTAGTCTTATAGAATAGTAACAGAACAATACATTTATTATAATACAGATGTTAAAGTGCAAACTAAAATTAAGAAAACGAGCGGGTCAATTTTGGGTTTCGGGGCCAGCGTCGGCCGCGCGCGACAGCTCCCTTTGATATTTGTAAGTCAACCCTAATCTAACATTTTACTTTATGCAACCAAGTCGTACTCTAGTATGGTGCTGCACGATTAATAGCATAAGGGGATGGTTGGGCTAAGAGCTTACTCGAGGGTAATGTTTTTCGAGAGTATGTATGTATGTATCCTAGAAATTTCTTTGACACGCACTATAGCCTAAACGGCTTGATGGATTTGAACATATGTGATATCGATAGATTCGTCTTAATTGTAATATAAGTATCAAATGAAAGCTAATAAAAACCTCGCTCCGAATATATATATATATATTATATGTCATAACATTTCGCGCTAATCTTTTATGACAATACAGGACTCAGGCCGAAGATTCTGTTTCGATACAAAGTATGATGTTGAAATAACCACGAGACAATAAGCGATGTGAAAATTTCGGTGACGACCGCTTAGCCTAGTGGGCAGCGACCCTGCCTGCGAAGCTGGAGGTCCCGGGTTCGAATCCCAGGTCGGGTCAGTATTTATATGATGAATATTAATACTGGCACCGGGTCTTGGTTGTTATATGTATGTGGTGTCTTCGCTTGGTACCCAAAATACAAGCTAATGCTTAGTTTGGGACCTAGACGTTGTTGTGATTGTGTGTGTTGTTATTATTATGTGGACACAATAAGCAAAAGTGGGCAGCATAATAATTCTACTGCAAAACAAAACACTGACCAAGACGTTGAGACCTGTTGAGACGTAGAAAGGACGTTTTGCGTCCACTTATATGGTGTTTACAAAACCCCCCTTACCCCGGTCCCACACACGTGGACAAATATTTGGCCTTAAAATCAGCAAATGTTTACCGTGTAACCGTGTTTGAAATTGTACCTCATACACTACTTGGCAAATGTTTCTTTTCCGTACAGCCACTTTGAAGTGCACAAGAAAACCGACACGCTATCACGGATAGCAAATGTTTGGCGCACAAGGCATTACCGATACGAATGGCCTCCCACACATGCGTGATGGCCAATGATGGGGATGTTTGCCACATGTGTGGGACTACATTTAGTCTCAACAATCAAAACGCTTAATCTTTAAGGCTGCGGACACATTACAAGTAATTTTGATTGACTGTTACGTGATATATTGCGATTGGCTGGGCAAGGATT
Source organism: Luffia ferchaultella (assembly GCA_949709985.1). NCBI lineage: Eukaryota > Metazoa > Arthropoda > Insecta > Lepidoptera > Psychidae > Luffia > Luffia ferchaultella. Next base: position 21,330,060 of record OX453241.1, on the reverse strand, counting down.
TGTTAATTAAAATTTTTTCTATAGTTCAACACTGTAAAAGCGATGAGACGTAGGAGCCTTCTCAAATTGTGAAGTATTTATAAAGCGATTCTAAGTAGAAAACAGTGCCGAGAAATTTAAATAAAAAAGATTTTTTTATTAGTTAGGCATCGAAAAAGTTTATACCTAATGTGTACTTTTTCAATAAAAAGACATTGTCCTCTATTTGATCATATGACTTCATAAAGTAAAGTGACTTTCATTCCAATTTACTCCTTCCATCAAATTCAAATAAAGTTACAGTTACATTCCCTGCTCAACTTTTTTTGCACGCAAAAGAATTTTATAATCTATGTGAAGTCATTAATTTGACATCTATTTGCTGGGTAATTTATGAATAGCAAAAATTAAATAATGAAATTAGTTTCGTTAATTTATCCGTAATAAAATATATATATATATATGAAAAAGTACCTTAAAATACTTTACATACCAATTTACGCAACTTCGACTACTTTTAAAGGCATTACGTAAAACAAAACATAAATGCAGCTAAACATAGACGATATTTTAATATTATAGGGCCATATTCCGAAGCCAAAGAGCTTCAAAAGAAATTAAACGATAGAAAATAAGAAAGAACAGTTTATGAGCGTACGAAGCACAGGTACGAAGCGACCCTAGTCCATTTTAATAGAGGAACATTTAAAGATTGAACACCCTCAAGCGTGCAAGAAATGGAGGCAAATAAAAAACAAATTGAAAAACTCGGCTACATTAACCTTTTCTAGATCCAGCGTTTAATCAATAGCCTCAGTGAGAATAGTCAACGTCAAATATCTTTATTTCGTAGTTATGTAACATAATCTCGAAATGTGTCAAAAGACTGCATTTATTACATTAAAGGCGCAAAAAATCCATTCAAAAAGTGTTGGTTCCCTCAAAAGATCGTATAAAAAACTGAGGGCCGTTCCCTTTATTAAAAATAGTTAAATAATTGTTTCAACGAAAAGCACTTAAATATTAATATTATTGAAATTACACAACACACAACAACATCTAGGTCCCAAACTAAGCATTAGCTTGTGTTTTGGGTACCAAGCGAAGACACCACATACATATAACAACCAAGACCCGGTGCCAGTACTAATATTCATCATATAAATACTGACCCGACCTGGGATTCTAACCCGGGACCTCCAGCTTCGCAGGCAAGGTTGCTGTCCACTAGGCTAAGCGGTCGTCAACAATCGTGGATTTTTGTCATTTAAAATGTAACAAAGATAATCTTGCTGACCGTGTAAGCTGTCTCAATAAAATTTCAAAATCTATTATTATATTCTGTCTATCCATTATAAAATTCCCATTGTAATACATCTTTAGTATTGCAAAAAAATATTTGAATTGAATATTTATTTCATGACGAAGTTTTATGAACTCTATAATCTCAAAAATTTTTATTCTATAGAACCGACACGGCGCGAACCAAATATTTGCGCTATGCGTTGTTACCGACCGGCAACAACTCATTCAGTCACTCGCTTATGAAGGAAAAAATAGTGGCATAACTTATCGTCGATTATTAAACAAAACAAAACTAAAACCACCCAAATCTAATTCTTGTACCTACATTATTTGCTACTGTTGCCGCTATACTTGTTTTAACTACAAGTAATATCACGACATATATCATACCTACTAAAGACTTGTATAATACTTGCGATTCTGTGTTTTCTAGTGAAAACGAAAGTAATACATGTAACGTAACACAACGAACGAGCAGAACATGTATGAGACAAATACACTGTATTATACTTGGTAGAAAAATCAATGTGGTAGAAACAAGGTGATAGTGCCGCGCACACAGATTTTGTTCGTGCCGTCTGTCCTACGAGTTTATAGTTCAGTGGTTCTACCTACTTATTTTAATCTCGTCGTGTTCTGATTTTACAGTAAAACTTAGCGAGGTTTTTTGTTTTCAAACTTTCAAGAATTTTATTGTAATTACAATCATATTACATTGCGAATTAAAGAAGTTTTCTATGATAATAACTGACGCTACCAACAACATGTTATCTCTAAGTGAATTTAAAATTTGTATAATTTGGTGTAATACATGTACACTAATTAGTTCAATGGAAAAACTAACCTAATTAAACCGACCTTTAAAAGATTAGAGACAACTGTTTAATTAAATAGGATTCATTAAATTTTATTAAATTTTGAAATCAATAATTATATAATTTGCGTAAATTGTAAGGGATTATTTTTAATGAACCTATTTATATTTCTCTTAAAATTCGTAGAAGCTTATTTACCAGCGTATTTAGTGGTTTTAATAAGCCAACAAAGGGCACGGCATTCATATTTATAAATAAATTTTTACAATATACTAATAAGGGATTTTGCTACCATTGCATGCCGTTGAGTCGTGATAGCCCAAAGCGCAACGAAACTGTCTCAAATTTATAAGGCCATAGGGCCATGGTTCGAATCCGGGCGTGTACCAATGAGTTGTCTGACTTAAGTACATAACTATCACTGACTCTAGAGTGAGATCACAGTCACCCCAGACTTATATGATTTTAGGAAAGATGAAATTTTCAGGATCGGTATAGTAAGCTGAAAGCTCGCTAAGCTGAAAGCGGGCCGTTTTACAGGTAGCAGGTATCAAAGGTGGAAAAAAAACATGCATACTTATTCAAACGCATAAGTACAAGTGAGATGCACTCCGACGCGTAAATATCTCTCTCTTACAACTCGAAGCTACTCTGAATTAGTGCGTTGTTAGTTTGTAGTCTATATTACTGATTATTAAAGATAGACGTTTTCGGATTTTTACGCCAGCGACTTGCAAACCAATGTCGCAAACGATCTTCGTTTTCGCAAACCGATGTCAAAAATCGATTTCTTTTCTAAACCGTAAATAGTTTACGTTATTTTCCTACAAATATACCTGCTACCTGTAAAACGGCCCCGCTTTCAGCTTAGCAAGTTTAGCAAGTATATGGATACTTGCTAAGCTGAAAGCGGGGCGGCGGCGAAGGGGTAGTATAACATAAACTTAGAAAAGAATGGTCTTTTCTAAGTTTATGTTATACTACCGATCCTAAACATTTCATCTTTCCTAAAACCAGTCTGGGGTGACTGGGATCATGGACTACTCCGTGTCTCGAAGAGCACGTTAAGCAGTCGGTCCCGGACGCTGTCAATAGATGGCGGTCGTCTCAATCCCCAACCCACAGCGGAGCAGCGTAGTGGATTTAAGCGCCAAGCCCCCCTCACCCCGGGGAGGCCTAAGCCCCTGCAGTGGGGTAAAAATGGGCTGATGAAGTGAAGAAATGAAGAATAAGGGATTTAAATACTAATAATTCTCTTCACCTGGTGATTGAAACAATGATACAGCGGATGCCACGATAAAATGAAAAGAAAATTATAGATATATTTAATCAAACATTCCCGTACATTATGACAATTCGTGACCGCTATGAATTTTGCCTTTTGTTGCCGTTATAAGTGGATTGTGTAGTAGTAAATTTTCATACAAACGGCGTTAACGGTTGCACGCCGTTAAACCTTAATCGATTGGCGGAAAAAATATATGGTATTCAGATCACCAAAAACTAGATTTATACGTTTATATTTTTTTAAATATTTTAATTCATTATAATTCACGATATCCCATGTTTTATGATGTTTTTTATTATTATAATAGTTAATAATCACATTATTATTGATTATTTTTAGAAAGAAAAACGCTTAACCCAGTAAATAAGACAAAATGAGAAAACTTCTGAAAATTTCAATCTACTAAGATTTTTATGAGTTAGGTACTTTTTACTGAAAAATTAGTGATTTTCCAGCTAAGCGAAAATAGTGAATAACTACTATTAAGACAAAAAGGGTAACAATCATATTATTATCGTACAAACAGAACACTGGATGTCAGCGACCTTCAGCCATCTTTGCCCATTCCACAGTTATATCAAGAAGAATTTACCAAATGTACGCAGCTGCGAAATGCGGACGCGTCATAATCACATGTCCCTTCACGTGACGAGACTAAGACTAAACAACGCATTGTGACCTAAAAAATATTTTCGACCGTGTAAACAACACAACCAAATTTAGTTTTTAAGAACTTTTTTATGTTTCATACCTAAATATGTCAGAAACGTTTTATGTTAAAATGAGGCATTATATTGGTTAACCGATAGCATAATCTTACTTAAAATATTTTTACCGGATTACATCATGTAAACAGTTGTTGACGGTACTTGAAAATTGTATAAGTATGTATATGTTACGGTAAGAGTAATAATGCGTTTAGTATTAATAATTACCGGTAAGTATAAATAATAACTGCAACAATTGGTTTATCTAATGAATACCGATTGGGATACGCGGTCGTGCGTGATATTTATGTTTGACCACTTGACTTAGTAATTTCGCTGTATCGATAAATTTTTCGAGAATAATATTTTAAATGTGAATATGACTTGCGTATATATTTTTTTAGCATTGGAAAATGCTATTCTAATCGTTCTGGGCTAAGGCTCGGTTTTACGGGATAGTGCAACATCGCGCTTATGGTGCCAAGTTTGGGGACAGGAGGTTTGAAAATGACGCGAAATTACACGAGCTATCAATTGACATCAAAATTTTGAAAATCGGTTAGGTAGTTTTCGAAATTTTTTCGAAAAACGAAATTTTTTCAAAAATTTGCTCAAATCTCAAACTTCGGAGTCGATTATCTCGAAAACGAAAATCGATAGCGACAAAATGAAAAAAAATCGGACGGGCGATTTCAGTTGGCTGTCGAATAAGTCCAAAATTTTAGAAATCGGTCGAGCGGTTGAGGCTGTAAAGCGGTCAACGTGCAAAAATGTAACTTTTTTTCGCGCGCGGCGTCTATGAGTCGTGGTCTTCGACGAGTCATTTACCTCACCTGCTCTACCTCTACTATACTAAGAGCCGTGTTCACCGATAAATAAACAGGAGTTTAGAATTTAAACTACTGTTTAAAACCATTCTTACTGAATTGTATTTGTGATAACAAATAATTTTTTTTTGTTTACTTATTTATTTCCTTCTTCCCAAGTTTTAGTATTTCTAAATTCATTTTTCAATGCCGATAAACAGTTACGCGTAGTGTGAAATCTGACGATTTTTTCAGAAATTGAGTCTTCAGATAATACCTAAAAATGTCTAAAAAATTATGTTAAGAAAGTCCTAAAACGATCTTCCTGTATTCAATACCTTCAATACAGATATCGAGAAAAACTTAATCCCATAAATTGGTGTTTCACTTTATAATATTATTACTCGATTTCGTAATCGATTATAATTCTACTATACATTACGTAACTATACACTATGGTATTTTTATGTGTTATATATTTTTTGGAATGAAATGGCTGTTTTTTTTCCTTGCAATGGCAATACCAGAAAATCTCATCCAAACACAAAATTATTAAACCACTCTTTACAAAATCTGCCGATTCATATGAACGCATGTTGCCTTTCAATATCGTTCTGTGAAACAAAAAGTTTTCGGTGAATATTTACAATCGATTTGGCTAGAATCTTTAATAAGCGGTAAAACGCTTGCAGATTATTGATCACACCTTATGTATACCGAGTATTCGGTGTCATGATTAAATTTAAGTACTTTTCCGAAATCATATGCTTACGCTATACTACCAAGGGGCAAAGATTTTCCTGCCAGCTCAGTTGAGAGTCCCCGTTGTCGAATGAAACTGAAGCAGAAATGTCACAAGTAAACGTCGTAGTGAAAAAACTTATGTTTGGAGATTCTTAAAATTGTATTTTTATTATCCTTTTTAGTGAGCCTTAAAGCCTTTATTTTGAAAAGTAGAAATGCGTGATTAATATTGTTCAAAACGCGCCAGTTTCGCTGTCGATTTTTTTTCTTACTTGTGAGACAAATGTATTATTTCAAAAAACAGTCTAGTACGCATCGGTATACGAAAAACGAGGGTTTTGTACTCATTCCACCGATCAGTGCAAAATGTCATCGATATTGTTTCATTGAATTACCACGGAACGAAGCGTAAACGAAGTTACCGTATATATAAAACAAACTATTTCAATGTAAAATGTAAAATAATGTAAGAGACTACAAATTTAAAAAGAAATAGTTCAAGAAACCCCAATCTTCTCATTCAATGACAACCGCTTAGCCTAGTGGGTAGCGACCCTGCCTACGAAACTGGAGGCCCCGGTTCGAATCCCAGGTCGGGTCAGTATTTATATGATGAATATTGATACTGGTACCGGGACTTGGTTGTTATATGTATGTGGTATCTTCGCTTGGTACCAAAAAACACAAGCTAATGCTTAGTTTGGGGTCTAGACGTTGTTGTCATGTATACGTTATAATTATTATTAACGTCATCCCGTTTATTAAAGTGTAAGGAACAATTCCATATTTTTGTTTTAATAATTGTTCCACATATTCAGCATTGTATAAATATGTATCATTTTGTGGAAACTGGAAGGCTGTGACAGACGACGGAAAGACGTGTCAAATTATATACGGATTTAGAAATATCATAATACCAGCACGTTCATATGAGCCACCCTAATTCATCGTACACAGTTATTCGAATTCGTGTAGAAAATACAAATATATTAAAAATACAAACATAAATACCTAATTGCAAAACGAGTACGTAACACGGTTTAAACAAAACTAGTATTATATTAAACAGCAATCCGCGTGTTCGATATTCGTTTTATAGTATTCTGCCATGGCGCCGCGCCTAGCAGCGGTCATTATTCACACTCGGCATTCCCATTGCGTGCGGAGAGCAAACAGCTGTTCCCGGCTTCTTGCCATCCCCCCTTCCCCCTCAGTTCTTCTGCTTCGTCGAGCCGATAACGAAATATTCACGAATGCGTTCCTCGTTACGCTGAATGACGTGTTACTGTTATTATGACATTTGTACGTCGTATAAACCACCAAACCTCGCCATTTACAGAAACTGTCATCATATTTATGATGAGTGAGACCTTAGTAAAGATGATGATACTGGCCATAGTTTTAACTAAGAGATGAATAATTTTTTTCACGCACCCCATTTACAGGGTAACATTGAACGAATTAGTGACTTTTTTATTAATATTTCTTTTTTGCATTAATGGTGCAGATATGAGTACTGCAAGTCAATGACAATGTGTGATTCAAAGTCTTTGAAAAAAGTCAAACATGGTATCACTTAAACAGTTTTTTAGAAAATTGTTTTGAACAAGATTAAGGTATCCACAATTGTCGGTAAACCTAAGACTTAATTTTGTGTGATAGAAGATTGTACAATGATTGTTTGTAGTATAGGGTTACCATATATTCCAGAGAACCGGTTGGGACGCTTCGGTAGAGGGAAATTTGAGTAGGTACGTTGAATTGGAAATTTATTATAGGGTACAATTATTTATTTTTATAATTTTCAGATGGTTGTCACTGGGACGATAACTGTTGAATGCTTATTACGAATTAATAAAATTCTTCACAAATCATGTTAAAATTAACTGTACGTTGAAGAATAGCTTGTGCCATGTTTACAGTCAAGCGATTCCGTCTCCTTCCGGTCCGTCCGTTGTAAGGACAGACAGTAAATTAAATACCCGATTTCGCCCGTTAGTCCCGACACTACCTACGCGAGCATCGCGCTCACACATCTACCAACCTTGGATTGACAATTTTTTATATTGTCAATACATTTTCAACCCCGTCGGCATTTCAAAATATCACAGTTAGTAACAGTGACATGTCCCGACGTATCTGGACGAATTGGAATCATTTGTAGCAGGCATGTACAATCCACATGCTACGGAGCTCTAAGTTGATGCGTGTTCTATACGTCTTCGGCCGTTTTTTTCTCTTAAAATTAGCTTAAAAGAAAATTGTTTCTGTGTAAACTACAAAATAGTAATTTAAGGGGAACGCGGACGCTAATTCTTGAACTTTGATACCTCGTAGTTCCGTACACAATAATATTTGCGTCTAAATAACACAGAGTCGTTCTATAATTTTTTTCCTAGTGAACTTGCAAGTCACGTTTTAATATGTTCATAAATATAACAGAGAAAAAAATTACACTCGTTTCTCCAAGTCGTTATGAAAACGTTATGGGTATAATTTCGGAAAGTAAGTCTTATATTAAGTTGAAAATCCTGCTATTACTTTGAAAAGGTTTTAATCGCAACGATATTCCGTTTCATTCCGAACCAAATCATAAAAGTATCCCAATGATCCGAATACATTACACCGAAGGAAAGGTGGAAAATTCAAGGAGCGATATTCGCGGTTTATGTCTTAGCTCTAAAATATTTTTAATTGCAATCTCGAATTTTCACGTTCAACAGAGTCAGAGTTTTCACAATAATTCAGATAAGGTATATACTCTATGAGTCGTGATAGCCCCAAATCGCAACGAACCTGTCTCAAATTTATAAGGCCCCATAGGGAAATGGTTCGAATCCGGGCGTGTACCAATGAGTTTTTCTGACTCAAGTACATAACTATCACTGACGCCGTGCTTCGGAGGGCACGTTAAGCAGTCGGTCCCGGACGCTGTCAATAGATGGCGGTCGTTACAGTCCCCAACCCGCAGTGGAGCAGCGTGGTGGATTTAGGCTCCAAGCCCTCCTCCTCACCCTGGGGGAGGCCTAAGCCCCTGCAGTGGGGTAAAATTGGGCTGATGAAGTGAAGTAAAATATACTCTAGGCTGTATTGTTTTAAATAATTATAAAACAACGCTCCGAACGGAATTTCACAAATTAAAATACCATTACGTTTGACGTGACAAGATTATTACTTTCGGCGAAATACCATGGCGTTCTGCCCCGTCCTTAGAAGGCATATATATATAGTTGGGTGCATAGAGCGTCGAGCTGTCACGTGAACCTTTTCCGCAGGATAATGAAAAGACCTTGCCTCTTGCATCCTTGGGAAGGAAAATGTCATGAAAATGCAAATTAAGTAGGCGATGCGACTACTGATTCACAGAAAAGATATATCCGAACGCGATGTGCAAATCGATAATGTAGGTACTTATTTACTAATACCAATTTCTCCAGGTATGTTTAAAAGTTTATAGGTTAGGCCAATAAATTGTTCCGGCGAATAAAGTGATTTACTCGCCAAGCTAAAAAAAGCCCGAAGTATTCACACCAAAAAGAGCCAGTAAAAGCTCTATAGAACGATTTTTATTGTACAATGTAGAGCCGAGATAAATTTTTCCTCGGTTAGCCAATTAAGAGCTAAATGCGTAGCTGGTATATTGAGAATATTCAATTACACGTTCCGTTTATTGAAACTGGCTCATGACTAGAACATAAATTAATTTAAAACTGCTCTATCCTATTGAATTGCAATATCATTATAATACAACTGAATATTTATGTTAAGTCCTTGTTACAGCTTTGTTATCTCAAAACTTTACAATTAAAACTTTCTTTATGCTAAACAGACAAAAAGGATAATAAAGTAGAGCTGATAAGAATCTTTTTTCTTAAGTTACAGCGGAAGAATTATTAAAATCCTGCATAAAAAACTTTACTACGCACACAGGCATATTCAGCGAAACAAAAAACAAACAAGATATAAAATTGTAACGCTTATAACTAAACGCAGTAACGTAATTCAAAAAAGCGCTGTTTTGAAAAGTATGGCGGACCTGCGCAATAGGGCATCCGCATCGCACTTCACATCATACTGTACTGAAACTTTATTGAAAAAGTCAAAATTAAGAGATTATTTTTAGATTCCGTGAGAACTCAGAAACGGTTGAATATTTAAGAATTCTAACAGTTTTCCATTAATTAAATTAATAAACAAAAAACCCACAAAGTGCGAGTCGGACTCGCATACGAAGGGTTCCGTGCCACCGTTGCCAACTTTGTTTTATTTTTATTATTTGTTGTTTTAGCGGCCATAGTAAAACACATTTTGTGAAAATTTCAAGTATCTACATATTGCGGTTTAGACGATATAGCCCTGTGACTAACGGACGGACGGACAGACCCTTAGTTTGTAGCTTTAATCCTAAAAACAACTTTTTTTATATGAATAAAAGTTAAAATTTTTGTAAAAAAGCTAAAACATAAAACTATTTCGAAATTCGATGACCTTAATTAGTGGAAAATTGAAACGAATGAAAAAAAAAACTGTTTGTCTTCCAATATTCCAGTATTTTCAATTTGGACCTAAATTAAAAAAAAAGGAAAATAAACTGTCAGTCTTTCGAGAAAATATTTCATTATTTTTACTTTTTTTTGTTCCGCTAAACGCGCCGGGACGTGTATACGTATTTTATTATACTCGGTAAGTTAATTTCCAATAAGTTTCGCAAGTAATCTGGAAAGGCCATATAAAACTTTCGATGCGTGAGGTGCGGTTAATGTCGATGGCGCGAGTTATGTTAACGACTCGTCGCCCTACATTAATGTGGTTGGAACGAGAACGGAACGAGAAGCTATATTTAGGAAAGCGATTCAATAAAATTTGCAACAACACTTATAGTCTAGGAGCCCGTGACCAAAAATAATCGTATGTTAATGAAATCCGAAATTTGGTCAGGTCGTAAGCACTTACAGAATCCATTAACGTGCTTGCCTTCAGTTATTTGGTAGGGGTGTGTTGTGTTAAGGCGCAGTGCTCTTACTAAAAAAAATAATTGAAAAACAATTTTCTAAACCCTCATTTTTTGTATATGCTAATTTATACAATAAACCGAAAGTCAACAGTCACTTAATTAATCTTGGAGTTTCGCGCGTCAACAATGATGTACTAATTACAGTAAAACACAGTTCTTTCAACTATTTCCTGAAACCTTGCAAAATTTGTACACAACTAGCAGTGGGTATACAAAAAATATGATTTAGAAAAATAGTAATTAAAAAAAATAGGTATATAAACTGTGCTGCGCTTTAAGGTCAAACGATACCTACTAATGATTTCTATACAACATGTATTTGACCAGAAGTAAAAAAGCTACACGTGATACTATTTATTTTATCATCTCAGTAAGTAAAGTGTATCACAAAGTTATTTGTGATCGATCGAGAGTGGACCGAGGCAGAGCCGAGGAATGCATCACAGAGTCCGGTTATGCACAGTTGTGGTTGGCGAATGGCCAAGGCTTGTATAGTACTTTTCTCAAAGATGCGTGTAAATTAAAACAATAACATAAATTTTTATTTCAAAATACAATTAGTAAAGATACAGTTTTTGAAAATTGAAAGTGGATTTCTCAGGAATGGTATAAGTTTGTGACATTTCTAGGGATTGTTTCAAGTTTATATTATGTTTCATTAGTATCGTACATTTTCACATGGAATATAATACACGTACCCAAAGTGTACTTGGTTCTACTTTTGTAGCCATTTTACGAAAATAAGCTAAGAAAACGTTCACAGACAACGATTTAGATTTCCTTTCGTTTTTCCATTGAATAAAATTTTCATACGTTTTCATGTATCTGTCCTTCGATTTCGGTGGTAAACAATTTTCAACAGTAGCATTTGCAGCTTCTTATATTTCAGGTGGTGTTAAAATGTGTTCATCACTCGTAGAACTCATTTTAAATAATTATAGTAGATAAAGTTAACAAAAACTAATTTTATTGACTACTGTATTATAATAACGAAAATATTTCACGTAAGTGAGGTAATCTTACCGCCAATTCGCTGCGTTCCAATGTCGATTTCTTTTTTTACTTTTTGAAGTTCATTGAATGGCGCATTCTTTTTGTCGTGCCAGTTTGAAATATAACTTGGATGAGTTATCTCTTTAGTTATTTTTTTATTTATTTATTTCTATTTAGTTAGAAGTTTGGGTTTAAAAGAGTTCGTTCCATTTTCAATATACATATTCGACCGCTCGAGCGCGCCTGCTAAAACATTGCGGGACACTTTTCGGTCCGGTACAGCAAGTATGATTTATCCCAAAGAAGGTTGTGCAAGATATAGTCGTATATCGTAGCATCTTTGAAAAAAATTATAAAAGATGTTCTTTTTAACACGAAGCAGTTTTAATCATGGTTTAAAAAAAAAACTCGCTCATACATACAACTAGATCTAAAAACATAAACTTCAAAAACTAAAATTATAACCGTTATGTATCAAAAAAAAAAAAAAATTTTTATAAATTTAACCCCAATTCGATGATATAATTTACTTATTAAGATGGAAAATAAATATAACTACGTGTAGTTTCTTACTTTTGGTCTAATAAATGTTTAACCTTTTAATGCGCCAACATCCAACTGACTAATTGCAAGTGGGTACGTGAATGAGCCCTGTAAATGTTATCATGTGGCAATATTTATATTTTAGAGACTCGTAACCTTTTTTTTTCACGCGCGAGGAATCCTTAGGCTTTATCAGATGTAATAAGCGGAAGTTTTTAAGTGGGCAATCTCGGTTCATTTCGCTTCAAAATCGGCAGTTTTTTTCAATATTTTCTGAAGTCATTTTCTAAATATAAGAGTTGATATGAAGTTAAGATATCTTCGCAGTAAATAATAATAATAATAATAATAATACATGGGACTTCCCACACAGCGTCATCTAGTCCCAAAGTAAGCAAGTATTATGCTTGTGTTATGGGTTACTAGACAACTGATATACATACTTAAATATTCTTTATAATATACACATATATAATTTTTTTTTTTTTAATATATATAACAACCAAGACCCGGTACCAGTATCAATATTCATCATATTAATACTGACCCGACCTGGGATTCGAACCCGGGACCACTATAGGACGAAAATAGGATTGTCAATATCTCCCTCCCCTCTATATCTCCCTAATCTCCCCTAAATAGGATTGTCAATACATATAACAAACTGTGTGATTCATCCGGTGACATTGACATTTTCCAAATTAGCTTACATAATTTTAAAATCTCATGTAATAAAATCTTAGGGGTTTGACTGCGATGTCTCTGTTGGTAATTTTGTAGTTTTGCTGCTGAGTACTTTGTCTATTACTTATAGTTGCTTTGTTTATTTTTGATTGTTTAGATTAGATAAAAAATCAGTTTCATTAATATACATGATTGTTTTTGTTTTGTTTTTTAATTTGTGATGTTTAGTCTTAAATATTTGATGAAGTAAAATTATCATTGTTGTGTACACCTGTAAAGGTTTATAGCCTGGTCTGTTAATGTTGTTGTAATATTTTTTTTTTATAGCTATAGTTATGAACCGATGGTGTAACTTTAATAAATAAATAAATAAATAAATAAATAAATAAGTAAAGATTTTTTTTGTAATGTTTAATTACATCATTGCGATTGGACATTTTAACTCATGCAAATTATAGTTTTTTTTTTGATAAATGACAAATTTGATAGCACCCAGCTATGAAACACATGTATGTATATGGTTTTGGATTAGTAAAAGGAACTTGATTTGGACATACTGTGTTTTCTTTGTTGGTTATAATTCTTTAATTTTACTCAAAGTTTATAGTTTTTCGTTACTATAATGTTTTTCGACAATTATAAAATCTCAGAAACTCTCCTATTTTCTTTATCATAAGTATTGGGTTTTAATACCCGCTGCATTAAAACCCAACACTTATGATAATAAAGAAAATAGGAGAGTTTCTGAGGTGATTTTGGGTTAGATATTTAAGGAAGTCTGAAACTTTTGTATAAAACGTGTTTAGCAATATTTGAAAATAAAATTGACGCAATAGGGCGGTTGGACACTGTCAACCCTTGAATTTTTTTAAATTAAGATTTTTTTCAAATGATTTTTTTTGCTTGAGCCTCTTTGAATTTATTATTATTATCAGTATTAAATAAAATACGTAGTAAATCAATAAGCCACATCTTTTAAACAATATGTTTGAAGCAAGCTGACTCTTGGGCAGAATTTTATTGACAAACAAAATTAAACCTATTTAAAAAAAAAACATGTCATTAGAATGAGATTCTTAGGGTTTATTATAAATTATTAGGTAAAACTCCGCTGTCCGTTCGTCCGTCTGTCACAGGGCTGTAATGTCTGAACCTCAATAAGTAGACTACACTTGAAATTTTCACAAAGTGTGCATTACTATGGCCGCTAAAACAAAAAAAAAAAATAATAAATAAATTAAAGTCAAAAATTAAAGGGTGCCAAAAAATTTAAGAAACGTGTTTTTTTTTAAATATTGTAAGACGATACGACACTCTTCCAGTCCGACTCACACTTAGCCTGTCTTTTTAATAGCCATTACCTTTCAGCCGAGGTCTTCAACTTTATTTTCAGACATTGCTAAACAAGTTTTAGACAAATTTTCATACCGCCTCAAATACCTACTCAAAATTGCATTCACAACTCTCGGAAGAAATGCCTAAAATATCATAAATTTTATTACACCTTTTTGACATTTTATTTTATATGTTTATATATGACAAACGATTTACATGTAAACATACTAAATTCATTTGTAATCAAACATTTACTTGCATGCATAATATTGACAGAGAATCGAAAATGCTTGACCGCTGCGTCATGAACACAGTCAGCCGTTATGTAATATAATCATAGAGTAAACTAATTTGACAGCAGCATTTTAATAGACACACAAATGTCAGTTCGCAGTATCGAAGTGACATTTCGCATTTTCGGGGGGTTGAAACCGGTGTGCGGGGATTTCTCGGGGGTGAAAAGGGCCACGCGGGGACCTTGCGCACTGAAACACGGAATAAAACTCCTCATCATACACTGCTTTTTAAACATTATAAGAGTTTACAAGTTGCAAACAGTTGAATCAGATAAAATTTCTCAATTATTGTCGTGTATGTGTAAAATTCCAACAAGAACGACCAAAGTAGCTGTGTAATTAGTCCGCACTACGCAATCGTATTTCGTGATTCCGACATCACGCGTCCGCTTATAATTATCGACACGTGATATTTTTAAATTCTTTCAGTCATCTCCGTTAACGCGAACGCCTACGTACGTAAAAGTTTAATATTCCTCATTGATGTAGAACGAACAGAGATTAGATTCAAGATTTTTTTTATAGTTTCACTGTAGTAACGTATGGCGGTAATTCAAAAACGATATTTTCCAACTGTTATGGCCCCGGCCGTTGAGACAGACACGAGCGAAGCAATAAAAGTAAAAAACGAGCGTTGTCGTATCCCGCTGTAAAAAGACAGAATTAGTTTTAGAACGTAACATACATGACGCACCTAGTGACTATGGAATGCGAATATTTTATGGTCACACTAATTTTGACATCATGTAAGGACGTCCACCGGGGTCACAACATATTATATTAGTTGACAGTTTGTTTATTATATCTTGACTTTCCTCTCCGCTGAAAAGTTTAAAGTGTAATTCTAGACATTACACATTATTTTACGCATACCATCATCTAACTTTCCGCCCGCGGTTCCGCCAGCGTTGAATACATGTTTGTGTTATCAACACAGAATAAACCTGGTTTTAACCTAGTTAGCATCCGTAGCTTTGTTCGCGTTGAAAACACGTTTTACCTAATGTTTTTAGAAATTATATTCATGTATACTTTTTAACATTTTACCAACATATTGATACGGACTACAGGTACCTACTACAGAATACAGATATGTAGGATGCACGTAAACACCGATTTTGTTGTATTTTACTTTATTACGAAACAAAATCACATACTGTTTCAATCACAATTCACACAAATCACAAATTCCATTATTATCGCACTTGAAGTTGATCGCACTTGACTTATCAAGGAAACCGACTGCCGCACGGCGTAGCGCCAGCCTTATATAGGCTGCCAAAATCCCCATCACGCAGTCTCTGTAAGTTTCCCATTGTCGAACATTCTATTTTAAAATTCTGATTACGATTTATCGTGGGAATTCTTAAGCACCATGGTGCTAGCTTTATGTGGTCGCAACAATGCGCCTCGAAAATCGCATTTTTGAGAGCACTTTCGCTTTGTCAAGCACCGTCTCTGCAATAGAATTTTATAATTTGTGATTTATTTTTATCTCAGAATTTCTCGATACTTAAGTGTTCGGTCGACGTGTTCGAAAAGCCACGTGATCATTTCGAGTACTTTCTAAGACATCGGCATGCCTCTATACTAAGACGTCACAATATTTTATACTATTTGGAAGTTTTAGCATATTATTATAGCATTCTTGAGAACAACTTCAGCCTGAGTAGTTTCCGATGCCACTAAACTTTTGGGTAACCGTTTGGTTTTTGATCGACAACGCCCACTGTAGATCCAGGTCATCGGTACGATCCCAGTCCGGGACGAATATTTGTGTGAATGGACATATCTATTTGTTCCATGTATGTGTATAAAAGGTCTATTATGTATGTATTCGGTACTAAAACAACATATATTTAAGAATGTTTTTATATCAGTTGTCTAGTTTTTACTTAATTAGTTAAGGTGACCGTGTGTGAGATGTTTCAAATATTATTATCATCAATATATTACATACTTTTTAACCCTCGACGCAAAAAGAGGGGTATTATAAGTTTGACGTGTGTGTGTATCTGTGTATCTGTCCGTGGCATCGTAGCTCCCAAACGGATGAACCAATTTGGATGCAGATTTTTATATATAAAAGGTGAATTAGTCGGGAGTGTTCTTAGCTATGTCTGATGATAATCAGTCTAAAATAGCCGCCACCACAAAATGGCGGATATCATTTTTTCACTACTCCTTCAATATGGGTATCAAATGAAAGGACTTGACTAGTAGAATACTATAAACTATGACAAAATTTCTAATCCAAGATGGCCGCCACCACAAAATGGCGAATTACATATTATTTTTAACTAAGCCATCAATATGGATATCAAACAAAAGGAGTTGACTAGTAAAATACTATACACTATGACAAATTTCAAATCCAAGATGGCCACCACCATAAAATGGCGAAATAGATTATTTTTTCCCTAATCCTTCAATATGGGTATCAAATGAAAGGACTTGGCTAGTAGAATATTATATACACTGACAAATTGACAATGAATGACACATTTCAAATCCAATATGGCCGCCACCACAAAATGACAAATTAAATTTTTTTCACAAAGTCCTCAAGATGGGTAGAAAATGAAAGGTATTGACTAGTAGAATAATGTACACTATATTGAAAGAGAATGAGGCATATTAACTAACAAAATGAAAACTAAAAACTTTAAAATATTTTTTTTGTCTGATCATGTATAAAGTAGTTTAACTAAATATCTAAGTTTAAAAATTTTGACAAATAAAAATACTAACCTTTTAACAGTGTGAATGAATACAAGTTTGTTCATTATCAAATGCTTTTGGATCCTTAAAGGCGTCTGGGACCGCTAATTAAACTTAAAATACCTATTAATTAGCTTTTTCTAAACTCTCCTTTTTCTCTGAAACTAATGAACCTTATTTTTTTTTTTTTTGAATAGGGTAAGTATATAAATTGTTATTCATATTTTATAGAAAAATGTAAGTCACGAAAGATTTTTTTAATCAAAATACAAAATTAAGTTTAGTCAAGTGCATCCTTTGAATTATCAAATGAAAAGGCTTTGCTATGGGAAACAGAAATATATCAAAGTAAAATGTATATATAGTTTAAAATATATTAAAGAAAACATACATCCCTTCCGAAATTCTTATCTTCGAAAGTATTGAGTCTAAAATTTTAGGAAAAAACACTTTTATAGTTTAGATCCTTTACAAGAAAATCTAATTGATAAATTAATGCTCAATATTGGTAACATTTTTTGCCAGTATGCATAAATTTGTGTTGATGAAAAAAACTTTAACACTTTTCAGCATGGGAATCGTTCAAATGTGTTTATCAGTTTGTCTGTTCGTTACCAAATTTTGGAATTTGTTAAGTTTATTTTTTAAAGAGAATTCTCTCATTTATTATTATTTTTTAAATACGCTCATCGTAACATGAATTTAAAAGTAGACAATGAGACTACCGGTATGACTAGGGCGATAAAAAAAGATAAAAAAACATACATAATGGAAAACAATAATTGCACAAAGACAATAAATAATATCTTTAACATATTTTTTTTTGCTTCATTAAAGAAACGATACCTATTTATTTTGTCATTTTACAAAGCGACGACGCATGCATGAAGCAACGAAAGTTCCACAATTTAAAGCCATCCGTCCATCAGCCCATTAGCGCCCCACAGGGGCTTAGGCCTCCCCTCGGGACCGACGGCTTAACGTGCTCTCCGAGGCACAGAGTCAGTGATGGTTATGCACATAAGTTAGAAAAAACTCATAAGTACATGCCCTGGGATTCGTACCACGGCCTCCTAAACAAGAAGCGAGCACGCTACTATAAAGCTATTACAACATACTCGACTATCACGACACAATTTAAATATTTTACAGATATGTAGAAATAATTACCGCTCATAACCATTATACCAATATGAGTAATTAAACTTTTGCTTTGCAACTTTGCGACAACCCGTTAAGATTTTCATGTAGATACGGGTCTTCTTGTCAAGTTAGAGCCCGCGAGAATTCCCCAACTACCCATTTCTATAAGTTTAAGTTGGAACGTATTCATTACTGAAAATTACTTGTTGAATTACATTCCTGTTTATCATACTGCCAAAAACTTTGTTATCATAACAAGTTCATCCAAGGATTTGAGGGTGCTTAAATATGAACAAGATTTTTTCTCACCACTAAATAGTTATAAAATATCGAATGACCCAGAGTCACATTTTTAATTTAAAAAAAATCGAGAATTTCGAAAAACTGGGAGTTACCTTACCCGAGAGTTACCATATTTTCTAATAATCGATAGTTACCCTTTCTAGGGTTCCGTAACCAAAGACTACCAACGGGAACCTTATTACCAAGCTTCCGCTGTTCGTCCGTCCGTCTGTCACTGGTCTGTATAGTCTGAACCGTAATAAGTAATAGACACTTCAATTTTTCACATAGTATGTACTACTATAGCCGCTAAAAAAAACAAATAATAAAAACAAAATTAAGTTAATAATTGAAAGAGTTCCTCATACAAGAAACGTATTTTTTTAGCCTTTTTGGTGATTGGTAAGTAATTGTGAGGTCATTGCTTACACTTGAAATTTACATGCAGTATGCGCTACTATTTTCGTTATAACGACAAATAATAAAAATAAAAAAATTTCAAATCCAAGATGGCCACCACCATAAAATGGCGAAATAGATTATTTTTTCCCTAATCCTTCAATATGGGTATCAAATGAAAGGACTTGGCTAGTAGAATATTATATACACTGACAAATTGACAATGAATGACACATTTCAAATCCAATATGGCCGCCACCACAAAATGACAAATTAAATTTTTTTCACAAAGTCCTCAAGATGGGTAGAAAATGAAAGGTATTGACTAGTAGAATAATGTACACTATATTGAAAGAGAATGAGGCATATTAACTAACAAAATGAAAACTAAAAACTTTAAAATATTTTTTTTGTCTGATCATGTATAAAGTAGTTTAACTAAATATCTAAGTTTAAAAATTTTGACAAATAAAAATACTAACCTTTTAACAGTGTGAATGAATACAAGTTTGTTCATTATCAAATGCTTTTGGATCCTTAAAGGCGTCTGGGACCGCTAATTAAACTTAAAATACCTATTAATTAGCTTTTTCTAAACTCTCCTTTTTCTCTGAAACTAATGAACCTTATTTTTTTTTTTTTTGAATAGGGTAAGTATATAAATTGTTATTCATATTTTATAGAAAAATGTAAGTCACGAAAGATTTTTTTAATCAAAATACAAAATTAAGTTTAGTCAAGTGCATCCTTTGAATTATCAAATGAAAAGGCTTTGCTATGGGAAACAGAAATATATCAAAGTAAAATGTATATATAGTTTAAAATATATTAAAGAAAACATACATCCCTTCCGAAATTCTTATCTTCGAAAGTATTGAGTCTAAAATTTTAGGAAAAAACACTTTTATAGTTTAGATCCTTTACAAGAAAATCTAATTGATAAATTAATGCTCAATATTGGTAACATTTTTTGCCAGTATGCATAAATTTGTGTTGATGAAAAAAACTTTAACACTTTTCAGCATGGGAATCGTTCAAATGTGTTTATCAGTTTGTCTGTTCGTTACCAAATTTTGGAATTTGTTAAGTTTATTTTTTAAAGAGAATTCTCTCATTTATTATTATTTTTTAAATACGCTCATCGTAACATGAATTTAAAAGTAGACAATGAGACTACCGGTATGACTAGGGCGATAAAAAAAGATAAAAAAACATACATAATGGAAAACAATAATTGCACAAAGACAATAAATAATATCTTTAACATATTTTTTTTTGCTTCATTAAAGAAACGATACCTATTTATTTTGTCATTTTACAAAGCGACGACGCATGCATGAAGCAACGAAAGTTCCACAATTTAAAGCCATCCGTCCATCAGCCCATTAGCGCCCCACAGGGGCTTAGGCCTCCCCTCGGGACCGACGGCTTAACGTGCTCTCCGAGGCACAGAGTCAGTGATGGTTATGCACATAAGTTAGAAAAAACTCATAAGTACATGCCCTGGGATTCGTACCACGGCCTCCTAAACAAGAAGCGAGCACGCTACTATAAAGCTATTACAACATACTCGACTATCACGACACAATTTAAATATTTTACAGATATGTAGAAATAATTACCGCTCATAACCATTATACCAATATGAGTAATTAAACTTTTGCTTTGCAACTTTGCGACAACCCGTTAAGATTTTCATGTAGATACGGGTCTTCTTGTCAAGTTAGAGCCCGCGAGAATTCCCCAACTACCCATTTCTATAAGTTTAAGTTGGAACGTATTCATTACTGAAAATTACTTGTTGAATTACATTCCTGTTTATCATACTGCCAAAAACTTTGTTATCATAACAAGTTCATCCAAGGATTTGAGGGTGCTTAAATATGAACAAGATTTTTTCTCACCACTAAATAGTTATAAAATATCGAATGACCCAGAGTCACATTTTTAATTTAAAAAAAATCGAGAATTTCGAAAAACTGGGAGTTACCTTACCCGAGAGTTACCATATTTTCTAATAATCGATAGTTACCCTTTCTAGGGTTCCGTAACCAAAGACTACCAACGGGAACCTTATTACCAAGCTTCCGCTGTTCGTCCGTCCGTCTGTCACTGGTCTGTATAGTCTGAACCGTAATAAGTAATAGACACTTCAATTTTTCACATAGTATGTACTACTATAGCCGCTAAAAAAAACAAATAATAAAAACAAAATTAAGTTAATAATTGAAAGAGTTCCTCATACAAGAAACGTATTTTTTTAGCCTTTTTGGTGATTGGTAAGTAATTGTGAGGTCATTGCTTACACTTGAAATTTACATGCAGTATGCGCTACTATTTTCGTTATAACGACAAATAATAAAAATAAAATAAAGTTAAATAGGAGTCCCTATATAAGAAAAGTGTTTTTTTTTTAATATTGTACGGTGGTACGGAACCCTTTGTGCGAATCCGACTCGCAATTGGCCGGTTTTCTTCTAATAACCGAGACTTACCTTTTTCAACTCTCAAATTCATGGGCTGATTATAGATATGCCAAAAATGTCTATTATATGATGTTTACGAAAACCACGTGTTAGATTAGGATAAAAAACCAAAAAATTCTTCCGTGAAAAAGGCCAATTTGTGTATTGTTTTCGTATTGTCATGTGAAAATAAACTAGAAATATAATTAAGTTCATGGTAGTAATGTTGAATGCTTTAGTACTTAATTATTATGTTCATAACTTAATAAAAAAGGACTGAAAAGAAACCATGTACAGTTGTAATAATTATTAAGAATTTATTAGTACATTACTGCAGCGGTTGGCAACAGACACATTGATGGACGAACGTAAAAGTGGGTCGAAGCGGAACCGAGACCACCCGAAGCCTCGTTGGTTGCGGCCAAGGCTTAAGTAGTACTTTTCTCAAATAATGCACGGAAATTTAATCACATCAATCCCACTCGCTTTCGTCAGAACTCATTTTGTCAACAACAAAAAATCAGTGACGACAACAATAAATTTTCTGAGAAATTTTCACGCGCCAATATGCTCGCTTTTTTTTTTAATTAAACTGTTTTCGATTTGCAAGGCAGTTCTAAATTTAAATGAAACCTTTGATAAGTTACCGCCTTGGTTGCCGTGTTTCGGAGTCAAAAGATCGTTAAATTTTTAAATCACGCGGGAGATGTGACTTTTCATAGTAATTTATTCGGCCCCTAAACATAACAGATAAGGATTTTCATACAACTTTGCCGGCCGCTGCTTGCATGTATTTGACTCTATGACATCTTCAATTTATCTCGAAGAAGGTTGTCAAAATAATACTCACACACAGAAAAAAAGAATTCTGTTGTCAAGAAAATATAGTTTTCAATATATACAAATACAGCATATTCTTGGACCAATGCAATCTGCATTGATTAAAGAATTCTTATGTCAATGCAAATTACATTGGTCCAAGAATTGGCGCATTAAATTCAACGAAAAGAATTATACAATTATGAATAAAATTAAAATTCATATAAATTTATATATTTATACGAATATATATAAATTCGTCTGAATAAAATTCGTTTTTCACCTTCAAATTACGTAAACATTAGACAAACGAATTAATGTTTGAGGTTGTCCATTAATAACATGATGTTTTTTTTAGCACTTTTTAGCGCACCCCCTCCCTAGTGATACAGTGATACGTGGTAAGGTTTGAGACTATAACCCCCCCCCCCCCCAAATAAATTCACATGTATTTTTTTAGTATACATACTATAAACATATTATAAAATAAAGTCCCCCGCTGTGCCTGTTTGAACGTGATAAAAGTGATAAAAAAAAATGGAATGGCATATTCTTGACACGAATGGACAGAGTGATTCAAAGGGAAGGTTTGCGTGTGTAATTTATTAATGATTTGTGGAAATTTGTTGAAATATGACGATTATTGTTGAAGAAGTCGGAAAAAAATCAAGCCATCTGGGAGCTTTAATCGAAAACGCTGTGTAATCCTTTTGAGATATAACAAAATAATGTATGGAGGAATTGTGTATCATTTATAGGACTAAAGAAAAGTCCGTAATGGCATATGTGTTTCTTTTATGGATAGTTTACTATACCTACTTCTATGTTCACCATTCCATTCTTCACCATTTCATGCACATTATGACTGTCCTTTACACTATATAATTTAAATTAATATCTTAGGAGCTATCGCGAAGTACATATATCGCACGACCAGCCGGTGGCTGCATCGCGGCCGGCCATACGGGACGACGCGGCACGCATAGTTAGGTTAGGTTACATGTATTTATTCTTTACTTTTTTAAATATTTATAGAATTGGAAATAAAATTCTTTAAAAATACTTCAAGTAGGATGAACTTACTTCACATTTAAATGTAATTAAATCCAATCCACATGTTCGACGCAACAATCTGATAGGACACTACGAGAGTAAAAACACTACGACTTATATGTTCTGCTACCCGTGCGAAGCCGGGGCAGGTCGCTAGTATAACGTAATTTGATTCTGGTAAATTAAGGACCGGTTGCAGACTGGCATAAAAATAATAAAGAAAACGTATTCGTAAATGCCACTTTTCGGTTGTTTATTAATCACGCGTTCAACAACAAAATAAATACACGTATTATCTCACTAACCCCCCCCATCCTCCTTGTAAGATTTCGGGATTTTTGTCAAACCCCTCCCCCCTTTCAAGCCTCACGTGATTAATGGTAGACCCCTTTGGAGTTTTCATGGTTTAAAACTCCACCGTTCAATTTCGCAAACAACCTCTTGTCTTTGTAAACGTGGCCTCGCGAATATAATAAATTGTTATTTTCAAGACCTCCAATCGAAGATACTTTGTCGAGAATATTGAATTTCTATTAGTAACGTAATGGTACTCAAGTATCAACGTGATGTCGTTACTCTCGCTCCCTTTATGTGCGTGTTTTGCGGTTTGATCCTTAAAGCGCTGTAAATATTTAGCTCGGCTGAGAAAATAATCCGTAAGATAGGCCATCAGCGCTTCCAACGAATAAGTTACAAAAACAATTTATATTCAAATACACAGCCTTTCAACACAAAGAATGTTTTATTGAAAAAGACGGACCATTTTTCATTTGTTGCATTCCCCGATGCAAGTACTTATGTATAATGTTTTCAATCTATTTTGTGATTTAGTAATTGTTTCTCTTTCTTTAGTTTTATATGTAAGTACAACGAATGATATATTATATCTATATATATATTTTATTTTATATTATTATAGATATATTATTTTATTTTACATATATATATATATATAAGATTTTGAATATTATTTATTTAAAATCACCAAAGCAATTAATTCCTTTTTTATGTTCTTTAAATGCTCTTAATGAACATATGTTCAAAATATTCGAATTTTCAAACTGAACGAATTAGTCCCCGGTAAGCAATACATTTTATACGCATTTTCTCTTCACAAATATTTTACGTTTCCAGCGGGAATTTAAAAACTAATAATATCTTAGATTTTCCTGTAAACTAGGAATATAGCCAAATTACAGGCTATGCAGTTTCCGATATATATATCTTTTTTCGGCGAAATATCACACCACCAGTGTTGAATCAACCAACAGCGAAAAGACCGCCCGTTCACTATAGGAGCGCTGATCAGCAGTATACACGTGAAGTACTTACAATGTAACGCTAATTCAAAAACCTTTTCGAGGCATTTTCAAAATAATACATTATTCTACATGTACTTTCAACAAAATATCGCTAACATTTAACTTTGAATCCGAATCGATTTGTCAACTAAAGTAAAATATGACAGATCTGATACATCAATGTAATTTTGAATTTTTTTCGCAAGCATCTAAAATCTAAAATTTGCTCAGTATTTATTAAATACAGAAATTAAATCTGCTCAGTATTTATTAAATACAGAAATTAAATGTTCAAACCAGGTTTTTAAAATAATCCATGATTATTGAAAAACCATAATAAAATGAAATAAAAATAATTCATGTACCTAATTTTGGTGAAATGCATTCAGACTCTCGGGAATACTGCGATCAATCAACATTTATTCGATTTAAGGTGTTCGGCTGAACGTCGCGTCGTCCAAACTCATAGAGCATTATAGAATTTATCGAACCATACAAAAAGTTTCAAGTGAGCAGATGGTGCAAACTGACGGTTACCAGGAAAAACACGTTTAAATTTAAACTACGTTCAGCCGAACACCCCGTACCTATAAAATATACCGCGTGTTCGGCGTAATCCAAACTTATAGAGCATGTAGAACTTACCGAACTAAACAAAAAAATTTAAGTGAGCAGATGGCGCAACCTAATGGTTACCGAGAAAAACATGTTCTAATTTTTTTTTTAATTTTTTGTATAGTTCTATAAATTTAGACTACGTTAGGTTGAACACCAGAAGTAAAATCATCAACCCATTCCTATGTTTGTTACTTAAGTTACCATGCACCTGTAATTTATTGAAACTGAAATATATCTATAAGGAACATTATACGTGTGTTGATTATTTCACAAATCCTGTAAAGACAACATCTTCATAAAGATATTCTTCTTCTTCCATGTTTCCCGATGTTCACAAAAAGCGATCTGCTCAAGCCGCACGTTTTTTCTTTACATTTGATTTCTATTCTGTGTACATATCTAATGATATTATTAAGGGTTGTAGCCGCGGGCGAAAAATTAGTAATTGATAAAAATATTTCTTATTTCACATGGTAGATATACTATATCTTGCTTTTCTAAAGTTCAACATTTTTCATGTACTTCATTCCTGCTTCCAAGATCCGCTTTCACGCAGCCGCTGATTCAATTAGTTTAAATACGGCTTAGCAGCCCGATAATATGACTAAAATTAATATTTCTGTAAGGAAGAGCTAATCATTTAATCCTTTTTCATTAATTATAAACTGTCAAGATTAATTAAGTACATTATTACATTTATTTTAATTAATCTAATCAGTAAGTTTAAATATAGCGTCTTGTCGGTAAATGATAGTTTATTATCGAAGTGTAATCGATTTCATTATTGTCTCACTATGCCAAGAATAAGTGACAATAATAGACCATCATTCAATATTTTCTAATAAATTTATATATTACTAGCTTCCGCCCGCGGCTCCGCTCGCGTGGATTACACAATTGTACCGCGACCCCTTTTTCCGGGATAAAAAGTCATTCTTCAGCTTATAAACAATATCTACGCAAAAAATTATAGCGATCTCGGCACAACCGTTGTACACGCGAGCGGAGCCGCTAGCGGGAAGCGAGTTTAGAAATAAAATATAGGTAACCTAAGTTACTCGCTGATAATGTAGCTTTGTATAGGTGAAAGAATTTTTAAAATCAAATAAATAGTATATGAGAGTTTATTCGTAACAAACTAAAAATCGAACCCTTCCTCTTTACACGACATATTTAATTTCTGACTCAAAGGTCACAATTTTCTTGAATTTAACTACAAAACTTACGGATTTTCATAAAAAATTGCTTTCCATATTTTATCCACTTAGGGGTAGAATTTCGAAAAATCCTTTCTTAGTAGACACTTAGGTACGTCACAACAACGTGGTCACAAAAGAAATTCAACACCGTAATTTCGTTAATTCATATTTCGCTTCAGCGGTTTCGGCTAGGCATTGATTAATGAATGAATAGTAGGTATTTCGATTTCAGATGCTTATAGCCAATATTTGCAGTAAAGTTCAACTTGGAATTGTGCATTAAGGGCTCCGTATCACTTCGACAGCTTATGTCGTCGATGTGATTATACTTGTCTTGCATAAGCTGAATGCCCGATGGTGATTGGTCGAATTGTATCTGGCAGATTGTTTTTTCTGGCGTGGCTAGCTATATCACCTTCACAGGACGTAAATACACCTGCTAAAGAAAGCTAAAAAATTCCACTCAAGTCGGAACTGTGACATTCGAGAAAAAGATCATGCTTGATTATACTTATATAATGTCTGGATGCACCTTCGCAATACAATGTCAACAAAAATGACTGAAAAACTTTTACATGCTTGTGTGTGTGACTCAACAAACTCTCAAACAACAACAACTACGTCATACTAACCATGTACAAACGATATGACGTAGATAAAAATGATATTTTTACGAAAATATATTACGAAAAAAACTGTACTTTATAGAAAAATATTTCATTATGAATTGAGCTAAAGGTACAACAGTACAGGCTGCTACTTGTCTATATAATTATTAAAACGTTTCACACATAACAGTTGAAGCTTGACTCCATTGTTATTAATGAACATAACATCTCGAGCTCGTGGAGTGAAAATCTTGGCTTAAAATTCGTCTGTACTTGTGACAAAAGCCATAATACCTCTCATTCAAACAATAAGTTACACTTAATAAGATTTTTGTCACAAAAACACGGCCATTATAACTGTGAAGTATACCTTGGACAGGAAGTAGGCACCTACAAGTTTTTAGTCGCAGAAAGAAATTGCAAAGGGAAATAAAATATATATGTTATAAATGATTATTATCATATTTATCACCTTTATAATTCAAAGACACGATTCACGCGTGTTTTATCTCCGTAATTCTTGGTGAGTGATTTTGACACATGCGTAGGAAAAGGCGCTCGCCATAGGTACTGAAGCCCTATGATTTCAGTAAATAACGTAATTCGAGCTTTCAGTTAGCATTCTAAAGTAACTTCTATATTCATTAGTCAGTTGTAGGTTTTCATTAATTCCTATATAAAATGCAAAACCCATTTAAAAAAAAAAAGACTTATGGGACGGTGTGTAGTACGCAGAAACACAGAAAAAAAAAGAATCACAGTTTAACCCAAGAAAGTCTCAATAATCACCAAAAAGAATCTACATTATACTGAGCTTTTTGGTGATAAAGTTCACAGTTATTCAGATCTCTTTTATTCAAATGCTATCACCTAATGAACAGGGACGATGTCTTTAACGGGCCATTAAAGAGATTACTTGCTCGAAAACTCTCAATAAAACATCTTCTTTACGCGTTGTTTGCGATTCAGTTGGTCTTACACGTAATGTGAATGAGAGATCATTTTCTTGTACCAAGATCAACGTAATAGCTGTAAACGTAATTCCGTTTACGTTTATAAAAATTTCGAATAACATATTGATGAAATATGTAAACTATTTTAAATATTTCATAATATATACAGGAACAGAATACAGAAATTGTAAAAAGTTCACAGTCAATTCTAATGGTGCCACTTCCACGGGAAAAAGGGGGGTAGCGGGGGGTCTTCTCCGGAGTACTTATGGCGGTAGGGGGAGGGATATATAAAAGAGGTGGGAGTAATTAAAAAGTATGAAAGGGGATGTTATCGGGGATTAAATAGTTTGAAACCATCTGTAGTGGGAGCTTCGACATTACACAAGCCTCGAACAAACAATATTAAATACTTAAGAAATAAAAAAACGGTTTTTTTTGTTTAATATTGCGTTTTTCAAGAAATACAACTATAATACATAAACCAGTTGTTACGTGTTAGGGTTCGAAGAATTTGGAGAGAAAGACCTGCTGACTCTTTTGAAGACTTTATTCACTAACACTAGGTCTAACACAAAGGACTGAGTCCAAACACTAAGCACTAACGATGTTCCTAGCTCGTAGCCAAGTCGTAGGTTTCACTGGTATCACTCTTGATCACTAGTTTTCACTTCGAAGTTGCCTCGAAAGTAGCCCAAAAACTGAACTGAGCTGGCTGGCTCGTCTTCCTGCGGCTATTTATATAAAAAGCAAAACTTTATCTAAATACAAAATACCATGCCAATTGTTAGAGCCGTTTCCGAGAACCGTTCATATTATAATATGTATAATATTTACTCTTTATTTTGATGATTAATTACATGCAAATGAATTTATAAATATTTTTTTAGATTTTTTAATGAATGGAAACAATTTGTCATTAATATACATTATTTATGTGTATAAAAATGATATACCTTATTTAAAAAAAAAAATTATACCTAAGTAAAGTGAATGGGTTTAATATTAAGGTAATAAAATGGTATTTTCGTGATATTGACTGCCAATATTATAAATTTAAAAACCAAAAACTGTCTCAGCTTCAATACAGAATAATATAAGTAATTATTTAATGAAAATAAATGTTATAATATTGAAATATAATTTCTGTATACGCATATAGTAAATAGATTTGACAGTAGTCGTAATTTTATGTGTGAACTGTGTGTGTTTATGTGTAATCGTTATGAAGATACTTCATTATCCTGTTTGGTTTTTATTAACCTATACACTACTCATTAACCGCTTATTAATTAATTAATAATATAATTATTAATTTGACGACTGCTTAGCCTAGTGGATAGAGACCTTGCCTACGAAGCTGGAGGTCCCGGGTTCGAATCCCAGGTCGGGTCCGTATTTATATGATGAATATTGATACTGGTACCGGGTCTTGGTTGTTATATGTATGTGGTGTCTTCGCTTGGTACCCAAAGCACAAGCTATTGCTTAGTTTGGGGCCTAAACGTTGTTGTGATGTATATGTTATTATTATTATTATTATTAACCGTATTTGGTAAGATTGAAAGTCACGAGCCATTTAACTGACAGAAACAGTTGGTTAATAATGATTGATGACAAGTCAAAAGGTTAATTTATGTTCAATTATTACTACGCAGGTCACACTATCATAGGCCGCGTAACGTCGGAGGCGTCTGAGAGAGTCAGTCAGCACTCGCAAAGTTTCATCTATTTTTGCCTTGTATTTACAAAAGACTAAGAGCCGGTAAATGAGTTTATTTTCACTATCGCATTCTGTCGGCTGTCGGCCGACATACGAAACGTCGCGTCGTTATTGGGCTAATTGTGTCTTGTCGAGCCATTTCAGTTTTTTCTAGACTTTTTTGTGAAAGCACTAACACTGGAGTCCAGATAGAAGCTAATTACTAATCCTGAAACTAAATGACGAAGCTTATAAATCTGTAAGGCGAATGACTGCCTAACAAATAATATGCCAGCCAGTCTGTTCCTTAGCATGGCAAAATGTGAAAATTTTCATCTCAATTGAAAAAGGGTATGTAAACAAACGCCATCCTCGAGATGACAATCTGCCGGAATTCGTTTTTTATGTGCGCGTTCCGCAAGAATAGAAAAATACAGAGACGAAGTCAAAAAATCGTATTCGAAGTAATATCAGGTATTACTTTGAAACGAAATAGAAGTGATTTTTCTTTTGAAGGTTGTCTTTTTCTTTAGGCAGTTTGTGCAAATGCCCATCGATTTAGATTTTTATGTAAACCGTATAGAAGTGACAATGTGGTGACAATAGTACTCATACTGATCTAACTCGTGTCAGTCGGAAACATGTCTCCCATACATGTCTCTGACTTCTAATATGCTTCTAATTTACTAGTCGAATCAAATTATGATTTCACTTATGGAGTTATGGCGTGTATGCCGAGGTAGTTTTCAAAATCAGTGAACAATTGGATTTTCCCTACGACGGACGTGGACAAAAATTGAGAAATTATTTAAAGTAATATTTCTTTGTAAAGTCTTTGTGTATTCATATCAAGTGCGAACGGGTTATTACGTAGATTTCAATAATATTAATATATTTTATATAAAAAAAATGATAATACGATTATTTTAATAAATGTGAGAAATTTTACTTTGGTCTATCGACATATGACATATGTTACAAATGTATGTAGGTACATATGTTATATGTACAAAGAAATATACGCCGCGAAGTAAATATTCGCTTCTAGTTGTTTTGTATTAACACTGTGAAGTAAAATTTAGTGTGCCGCACATTTATTTTTATTACTTACGCAAGTTCCTGTTGAGGCAGGATCAGCAAATTTTCTTTCGAATCATCATCATCATCATCATCAGCCCATTTTTACCCCACTGCAGGGGCTTAGGCCTCCCCAAGGGTGAGGAGGGGGGCTTGGAGCTTAAGGCCACCACGCTGCTCCACTGCGGGTTGGGAACTGTAACGACCGCCATCTATTAACAGCGTCCGGCACCGACTGCTTAACGTGCCCTCCGAAGCACGGTGTCAGTGATATTGTGTACTTAAGTCAGAAAAACTCATTGGTACACGCCCGGATTCAAACCATGGCCCTATGGGGCCTTATGAATTTGAGACAGGTTCGTTGCGCTCTGGGCTATCACGACATATCTTTCGAATAAGCCTTGTGAATTGCGAAGCGTCCCTGCGGTACCTTCTCATGTAGGTAACAACAATTTAGAACATTTCCTGAACATAAAAAGGTTTCACGTGTTCTTCGGCAATCGAATAGTTTTCCTTTAAGTTAGATGGAGTGGGCGCGGATGAAAAAGATTAATTGTGGTTTTAATGTAATGCTAGGCGGCGCGCTAAGAAATAAAGCAATAATATGAATTCCATAGTTAATAAAAAAACGACCAAGTGCGAGACTCATTGACCAAGGTTTCCGTATGTACCCGGAACAATATATTTATGTAACTTAATTATCGAAAAAGAATTAATAATTATTGACCGTTCGTTTTGATTGCTTTGAATTAGATGCTTAATTTTTTTAAAACTCTAAAAAACTATAGACCTGAGTATTAGACATTAATTTGACTGACCGGTTGGCCGAGTAGTTGTATATATGTATGTATATATATTCGATTTAAGTATGTATATCAGTTGTCTAGTACCTCATAATACAAGCATAATAATCGCTTACTTTGGGACTAGACGGTGCTGTGTCGGATGTCCCAGACATTATTATTATTATTAAAATTTTAACTTGACAACTTCACGCGTTTCGGAGAAAAAATGTATTTATTTACAAAAAAATTATTATTCGGTTTTGGGTTAAATTTTACATCAAATACCCGAATCGCAGGTCTGTAGTAACTTTATACAGTTTAAAGGTTAAAGGTACGGACATAAAGATGCCAAAAAAGCCAGATGCCAAAAAATGAGGTGGGTATTTTGTTCTATTTATTCTTTGTATCCCAAACATATTGAAATATTGCACGCAGTAGATCTCAAATATAGTTACCTGCTTCATAATTATATTACGGTGAATCTACTGGATGAGCAGATATCAGTTTTAATGAATTTCATCTAAATCTAAAACCGTTTTTTTTTTTCGACATAGATTAAAACGTTTATTAGTACAGCACACGTGCTATAAAATTTAGCTCTTGGTGGATTTTCCCTTCAATCATTTGTAAATATTCATTATTTTTTTAAGTAATCACGCGGTGGAAGCGTGCTCATATTTTTTTCGTTTAATATGTAAAATTTTGCTCGGTAAACATAAATCTAGATATAATTTCAGCTATCTCATGCTAATACGATATTTTCATATACAGTTTTAGATATTAAAGTACTTATAATAAAACAATAAATTACGCTCGTCCTACCGGGAAGTCGTTAAAGGAATATACGAGGCTATATGTCATCCTTTATCTTCTGCCACTCATAGGAACGTAATCCTAATTGATTAGAAAAAAGCTCAACGCTATATGGTATGCTGCACACGTTATCAGACACGGATAACCGAAAGCCCTCAAAATATCACACCACTACGAATTAATAATATGTCAAACGCCGATATCATTTTATACACGTACAATGTTTCGTCGTGTAAATTCGTTGTCGATTGCGATGATAATAGAAAGCGTTATGAGTTACTTGGTCACCATAAATGGAACAGTAACTGGAATCTATAACAAGTAAAAAATTGTATAAAATAATAAAAACTGATCGAACTGTGACACGAACTTCATAAAATCCACGACGAATGACCTGGTATCGGTATTTTAATTAGTTTTCCTTAGAATTTATGTTGGGTTTTAATCTTGACTGACCGATTGGCCGAGTGGTTGGAGACTCTAACTGCAGAACCAAAGTTCGCGGATTCGATTCCCGCCCGAGATAATATTTGTGTGCATGAACGTGTCTATTTGTTCCGTGCCTGGGGTGTAAAATATGTGTATATATTATAAAGACTATTTAAGTATGTATATCAGTTGTCTAGTACTTACCCATAATCAAAGCATAATACTTGCTTACTTTGGGACTAGATGACACTGTGTATGATGCCCTAGGTATTTTTTTATATTTATATTTCTTTATCTAAAAACATCTAAAAGGTATGTACATTCTACCAAACATGTATTGAAAATACATCAACTGGTGTATGACATATTAAACGTGAGAACAAAAAAGGTGTTTGTTATTCATTCATGATGTAGGGACTAAACGGATTAAGCCAAAATTACACACAGATTGAGGTACTAAGTAACAGGTAAATTATACAATTGTATTCCATTGTGATCCACGATAATTGTCGTAGTAGCAGCACGCACAGGCTTAAAGTAAGTAGCGTGGATCATTTATAAATTAATACCCACGTGTCGTGTACTGGAGCAGTAAACGCAAAGCAGATCCTTGTGTAGTAGGTACAAGATCTGACATAAAATTGTAATACACTCATCTACTTAGCAGATGAAAAACATTTTTATCAAACATTATGTGTAAACAAATATATCACGAATGCGTTGACTAATGAACTATGATCGTAGCTACCCATGATTGAAAGTAATATAATAATTTTACTTTTTTAATATTTTTCTCACCAGCTTACCAAACAAATTTAATACCAATCAAAATTATAATTCAAAAGTTAGTTTGCGAGCTTTTTTCTGGTCCTACCGGATTCCCAGCTATAGACAATGAGTCAAAATTACCAATTTGTGCTGTGAAATATGTATTAAAATAGAGATAATTTTATTGCAAACGCGTGACGTAGAGTTGCTTGTGAAAATCGTTCATAAATCACGGTTGCGATGCTTAAATTTAACAATATTAATTTCTCATTACAGTGTACTTTGATGCCACGTAAACACCAAATCCAAAGGTACAAGTTTCACATAAAATTAAATAGAATCGGGTATATAAATGGTAACTTTGCTTTTCCCGGGATTACAAAACTTTTTACGGCGGAATTCTTATGAGACTTGGCAAATTTTTACAGGAATGTTTTTGAAAACAATGTTCAGTTGTGTGATTATCAGATCAAAGAGCGTAATGTGTTTTGCTTGTATTAAAATCAGTGTTGGCATCTTCGGACGTATCCATATTGAGCCATGTACGTACAATGTACCTACATATAATGGCGCCGCTTTCATAGAGTTTAATTTAGTGGTCGGCTACTTGTATAAGTGGAACGCGCTTTCTTCACGTTTCCGAACTTATTAAAATGTTCTGTGGTTCAGATAGTTGGTGAGAAGACAAGTTAATTGATATTGTAAAACATAATATATTAAGCGTTTTTTATTATATTTGGCGACTGAGCTTTCAGTTAAAAAAATATTCGCATTAAATTTAATCATTTAAACTTTCACTACCAATCTATATTTTGAGGTTGTCTTGTAATTACCTTCGACAAGATTTTTACCGTTACCGAAAAATCTAAAAAAAAATCTAGTTTATTTTCTCGAACCGTTTTCAATTTCCATAATTACAAAACCCTCGCATCTCCTGAGCTGACATTAGAATAAATCGATGGATTACAGCCGCCTAGATTTACGAACTGGTGAGGGATTGTGGGAAAGATCTTATAGAGTAAGAAAATCTCGAAAAATTATGTTTTCCTAGGAAAAAATCAATTTACTGAATATCAGATTTATATACAATATTATGCATAGATATCATAAGCTTGTTTCTTTTGTTTTTGCCTGAAGATGCCTCTCTCAGAAGTTATTGGATTTATCGAAAGTAAAAACAACACAAGCATTTCATGCTTTTTGGATTATGTTAAAAAAAAATACAATGATTTCAATCTTTCGCGTTTCTGTTTGTAATCTAGTTCTAAGTTAAATACAAATTTAAAATCTATAGAATATCATGCACGGAATATGTGGCCTAAATATCCCATGTAATTAATGATTTAATTTTAATATTATAAAATTATTAATTAGGCATAGATAAATTTTGAGAAAATGTTGGACATTTCATGTAATTTTAATTAAAAAAAAAAAAAAATGTGAAAATTTTTCATATACGACAGTTAAAATTAATTTAGTTAAATTTCAGTTTTATTTAAAGAAATGTCATAATTGTAATGAAAGTATTAATAGGGGGAATGGTAAGTTTGTGCGAAAATTCGTCATTTTTAAACATAAATGTATGACAATTGGTATTTGGCCTTTGGGTCGGAAACTAAATATGTTGTATTATAAGATTAAAAAAATTACCCTTAAGGATGAGAAACAATAAATCAAAGTTTGTACTGGAATCCCGTCATTTTTGAGGACCGCTGAAGTGAATCACACGAAATTCTGATATTAGGTGTCTTCCATCAACTAAGAAAGGATTTTTCGAAATCATACAGGGGTATGATTTCGAAAAATCCTTTCTTGTACTTAAAAATACTCTCTAGGGAGAGAGTAAAACATAGGGGTAAGTCTGTATGAATATCAGTCATTTTTGAAGTTAAATTCATGAAGATTACTATTAAATATGATATTAATAGCAAATATTCCCTTAAAGTGTGTAATTTTTTATAGATCTAGCAACATTCAACGGTATATCGACAAATGGTCTTTATTAGATTATTTATGCGTGCTTTGTCTAAATGCCTGCGTGTTTTGTATAAATTTTATAATTAAAAAAATACAATCAAAAGATTACTTAGATAAGATACTGAGTTATGCCCTTACGGATCGATCAGGGTTTTTATTACACATTGTATATATCGTGTTTCAAAATTGTGGAAAATTTAATTTTTAAGGGGGTAAAATAGGAGAAAAACATTTGTATAGAACTTTTGTAAATTATATGAAATCATGAAAATTGTTTCTTGATCTTTGGGCCAAACACTAAATATGTCATCTTTTAAAACTTTTGAGAATTTAAACCCATAAGAAAGTAAAATAAAGGATGGAAGTTTGTTCGGAAATCCAGTCATTTTTAATATTAAAACCTTAGAAGTTGGTATTTAGTGTTTTATTATTATTTATTATAAATGGTACCTAATACACAAGACATGTATGTATTCCATACGAGCTGAACGCGATCACTAGTACTTTAAAAAAAAAACAAAACCAAACAAAAATGATAATTAAATTGCTTTTTAAAAACCAAAACAAAAATGATATTTTTTTTTAAATAAGGAAATCTTCTTCAAAAAACTTACCCACTGGTAAAAAACCTACCTTTTTTAGTGATAACTTTTGGGCTAGTACTGGAATCAGTCTGTAATCATGACTTTGACCTAGAGCCTGTCGGTTCAGCTATACGCGAGATAATCGCGGACAAACCCATACCTACGCGTCAAACTGATAACCTCCTTTTTTGAAGTCGGTTAAAATACCAAATCCTTCTAAATGTAACAAATACTTTTCCGAAAACCGCATCAAAATCGATTCAGCCAAACGCGAGATAATCGCAGACAAACATACCTACATACATACGAACATACAGGTGAAACTGAGAACCTCCTTTTTTTGAAGTCGATTAAAAAACGTTCCACATCTCATTGTAAAACCCGAAATGTAAAAACGATTAACGATCTATCGGTAAAAGGTAAAAATTTGTTTACTCTAAGACCTGCTTTTAAAAGCAACTTTCATTAAAATAGTTATTTATGCGAACATTTTTAATAATGCTATTTGTATTTATTACATTCATTCATATAACAATCACAGTTAATATTTACTTTCCTTAGAATATCCTAAGGTACAAAACAATTTTCAGTTTATTTACAAAACGATATAAGTAAAGGGTATTACGTAAAACTGGTTTATTCATGAAAATATATACGTAGCAAACCAAACAATAGATCCAGTGTATAGTAACAAATATGTATACGTGAATATAGAAATAGATACAATTAAATTTAGTCCGAGTATCCGTTTTTTCATGGTTTTCCGACTATCCGTTTTTTCCTGGTACATGTGAAATATGAAAATAACACAAAGAAAAGTATACAAACTTTGTAAGCGTTATATATTTTATTTCGTGTTCTACTGTAAATGGACGAAGTAATCACTAGGCTGGATGATGTCGATGAAACAGCCGAATTGGCAGCTGACAATCACTATACCTACGCAAAGCGGCTTGTCGTGAAATTCACGATTGGGTTTCCAGTGTCGGGAAGAGAAAGCCTTATCATTAAGACGAGAAATCTAGCGGTACGAGCGACACGGCCATGCTTAACCTACATCAAGTTTCAAACAATATACGCACCCTGGCGCCTTGGTTTCATTGATTTGATGTACTAAAAAATACGATATTTCACGAAACTGTAATATAAATAGTTTACAAATCAATACTTCAAACTAAAACCGCGTTTGAGGAGAATATAAGTTTTACAGGAGACGGTTTTGTAAATAATTTTACATAACAAAGTGGTGGCGGACCCGTGGTCCACCGATTTGACTTACCGGTAGGGCCAGGGGACCACGGGTACATAGTGGTATACCGTATCCTATTAGTATGTTAAATCGTGATAGTTTCCTTAATTTTCTGTATTTTTATTAAGGAAATAATTAAAATATTAAAATTAACATTTTTTTCTGCATTTAAAATAAAATTCACTTTGAAGCCTGAAAACATTCAAAATCATTTCATGCTCAGGTTTAGGTCCAGTAGGACCACGGGTAAATAGTGTTACACCGTGGTCCTACCAGTAGGTCAAATCGGTGAGCCCACGGGCCCATCACTAACAATGAACGTTTTTATTTAGTATACCTAATAATAATAATTACTATTATTATAACCGGGACATCCACACAGCGCCATCTAGTCCCAAAGTAAGCAAGTATTATGCTTGTATTATGAGGTACTAGACAACTGATATACATAATTAAATATTCTTTTTTTTTATAATACATACATATATAGATACTTTTACACCCAGACACGGAACAAATAGACATGTTCATGCACACAAATATTTGCCCCGGGCGGGAATCGAACCCGCGACCTTCAGCTCGCGTACATAGAATAAAAAAAAAACTAATTCGACAGAAACACGAAAACGAATAACGATTACGACTTTATAATCAGGAAGTATCGATTTGAGCGTAGTTCGAATTAAAAACTAATTTTATCGACAAAAACTTTAAAAAGATGATATTGATACATTATATAGTAGTAATCATCATCATCATCAGCCCATTTTTACCCCACTGCAGGGGCTTAGACCTCCCCCAGAGTGAGGAGGGGGGCTTGGAGCTTAAGTCCAACACGCTGCTCCACTGCGGGTTGGGAACTGTAACGACCGCCATCTATTGACAGCGTCCGGGACCGACTGCTTAGTGTGCCCTCCGAAGCACGGTAGTATAGTAGTAATAGTGGATACTTATTACAAAAGTTAAATGAAATTTTTTTTTAAATCTCAGACCCAAAAAACTAATATTGAAAAAGTCTGAAGTATTACAGGTTTATTAATTTTAAAATTATTTTTGATCCTTTTAAAGGCGGCGAGAATCGCTAAATAACCTTACTACCTCACTTCTTCCCTTTTATTATGTTACGTGAGATCACAAAATAAATATAGGTATAGGTGCTTAGTTCTAAGTCTACTTAGAGGTCTCCGACGCCCTTAAGGATTGAAAATCATGTGAAAATTAATTAACCTGTATTATTTCAGATTTACAAATGATTTTTTTTTGTATATTTTTTGAATTTGAACTCAATTCTTATTTCAAGATTTAAGTTTATAAACATGTGATGATTTTATCTTAAATGATCCCAAACCGTAATAATTAATTCACGTAATCGTATTTTAATTACCTCCCACGTTCTTAGCCCGTACCGTGTCTCACAGTGTCTTAAAATATTTAGCACCATACCGTATCAAATGGAGTTTATTCATTCACTTAATCGCGGTTTCTAATTTATTCTTTCATGCGCACATTCATAAACGAATTCGCAACAAATGGTGCTACATCATCGTATATAATAATATCTGGGATATCCCACACAGCGCCATCTAGTCCCAAAGTAAGTAAGTATTATGCTTGTATCATGGGGTACTAGACAACTGATATACATACTTAAATATGTATTTTTTAGTAATGTATACTCATGTAGATATTTGTACACCTAGACACGGAACAAACAGACATGTACATGCACACAAATATTTGTCGCGGGCGGGAATCGAACTCGCAACCCTCGGCTCCGCAGTTAGCGTCTCTAACCACTCGGTCAACCGGTGAGTCATATCAAAGTTTCATATCGATAGAACGAATGAAAGTAGCTCAGATCCCTCACCAATATATCCTTATTTCTCTTTCCTGTTCCAGCAATTGGTTCTTATCACCTATATATGTTCAACCTATTTATTGAGACCATTCATGTGCTGTAAGTTAGTCAGGAGCTGGCTATTCAGCAAATCCCAGGTGATACTGCAGAATCAGGTTCAGGTTACCAAGTAATCACAATATCACCCTTTACTTTAAACCCTGAAATTAGATTTTATTTTATTTATCCTATAATTCTGTGAATGGGGCACCCAACTCTGTGTAATAATGTGTAATTCTCTTTTAACGTTTTCCTATCAATTGATTCTAAAAAAAAATAGGCTGTGATAGACAGACAGACACCAAAGTGATCCTTTAAGGGTTCCGTTTTTTCATTTTGTATTTACGTAACCCTAAAATAAACAAGACGTCGCGATACAAAGAACTGAAGTCGCAAAACTAAACGTGTGAGTCAATTTATGTAGAACAAACCAATCAAGTGCGAATTCGACTTACGCCTTGAGGTTTTCCATACAGTTATGCAAAGTATTTTATGTTGTTTTATCGCTACTCACCATCAGATGACACGAAAATTTCTTTGTATATCTAATTGTTGACAGTATTTGAAAATTAACATATAATAGGGTTCTTGACTACTAATAAATATATTCTATTTATCAATAAAATACGAAAATAGACAACAAAATTTATAAACAAAATTATATTCGGTTCAACCGAATATGGAAATTATAGGCTATTAAAGTTTTATCACTGTCTCTTTCTTGAAAAACGAAATTTAACATTATTTTAAATGGCCTGACGTTACACATAGGTACGCCGTGCGGTATAGCCATCTCTGTCTAACAGGACATAGGAGACTATTTTCCATGCCAAAGTTTAAGTTTCTGGGTTAGAGGGAACTACCCTGTAGGATTTGAAATATAAAATAAAATAGGATTAGAAATTTAGAAACTTGAATTATCCTCGTGTGTGTTATGGGGCAGCTGATCACCGTATGTGATCTCAGTATCAACTTGACGTTCCTATACCCGTTCCTAAGAAAATTGGGGTTGACATACAAACAGAAAGACAACAAAATCATCTTATAAGGGTCTGCTTCTCTGTCTGTCCATCTGTCACAGTTAGTTCACTCGGAGACTATATTGGCTATGTAAATGAAATTTGGAAGGTAGGTGTACTCAATGTAACGCCATACAATATGGTTTAGCAGTCATGAAAAAAATATTGTTTTGAATTTATTGAGGGATGAAATAAAAAATTACATCGCTCATAAATGTGTGGAGTTGTTAGGTAGTTATTAGATATGCACTCCCAAAGTCTTAAAAAGTTTGCCTATAGCTTTAACTTATCAACTACGGAGTGAAAATACTGAAAAAAAAAATAAGTTAATACAACTTAATTACACTTTCAAAGAAAATTGGTTTAAAAGCTATATTGAACAGTTTTTAAGATATTTATTTTTAAACTTATATATTTGAATGTTAACCACGAACATTCGAACCTTTGAATATGCGTGGTTCGACACCCACCTGTGTCGTGATAGCCCAAAGCGCAATGAACCTGTCTCAAATTTATAAGGCCATAGGGCCATGGTTCGAATCCGGGCGTGTACCAATGAGTTTTTCTGACTTAAGTTTATCAACTATCACTGACTCCGTTCCTCGGAGAGCACGTTAAGCAATCGGTCCCGGACGCTGTCAATAGATGGTCTAAGCCCCTGCAGTGG